>LPNX010702781.1:216146-319725 GCA_001517045.1 Pseudotsuga menziesii | reverse complement strand
TAAAAATATGCAACAATAAATAAAACAACTTTTAACTTGTTCTAAGAGTATCACATTCACATGAAGTATTATATAATTGTGAGTTAGCAGTGATTGCACATGTATGAATNTAAAAATATGCAACAATAAATAAAACAACTTTTAACTTGTTCTAAGAGTATCACATTCACATGAAGTATTATATAATTGTGAGTTAGCAGTGATTGCACATGTATGAACCCACACAAGCCATTAAAAGCAGTTTTCAAGTTAGCATCCCTGAAGATGGGTGGAGTGTGCATTCGAAAACATTAGGTATTCTAATTTCTACATGGTGCAATCCGGAAATAGATATCATAATTTGACACAGATTTTAGCACCGACCATTGATACAATAAGAATGCTATCACTGAAAGCATTCAGGGAAATGTTCCAAATGATTCAAATACTAACCCTCTGAAACACATAGTTGAATGACTTATATAAATTGCCCTTACTCTCTTAATAAACTAGACCTTCAATGATAACACTGTAAAGCATCATACCTATCCACCAATCCTAGTGAACATAAGCACTTGATTCAAAATTGAATTTAACCATTCTGCAAGCAACCATTGATAAAACTTCGTTTGCAAGAAGAAAATGATTACAAAACATTTTATTATTGTATGAGAATATAAAGAACCCACCTACGACATATTGCAAGGTTCCATTCCTTCTCGAGCATCTTTGATCTATAATTTGATAGGTGGGAGTTGGGGATGAGCCCTTGGGAAGCTTACAACAATAGGTCCTTGCATCGTTGGCCCATCGTTGTTGTTGTCCCTACTCGTGCCCTGTTGTTGTTGTTCCTCTACCACTTTTCCTCTTCATGTGAAAGACAATACTAAATTTATTATCCTTTGCAGCCTATGGAAGGAAAATGAACTTGATGCCAAGATGACCTTACGGTTCCATTCTCGTGCCCTGTTTTGTTGTTCCGCTACCATTTTTCCTCTTTAGGTGAAGGACAATACCAAATTTCTTAGCCTTTGCAGCCTGTGGAAGGAAAATGAACTTAATGCTAAGATGGCTTTATGGTTTCATTGTATCATTCGTGTGTAAGATGTTATACTTATCTTGATTGAAAATTATTTATAAAAAAAATAGGGTTGGAAGACATATCCTTGGTGGGTAAGGACAAAAAGTGTAATTTATATCGGTTCGAATAAGAGATATCAACTCCCCAAGGTCACCCCATGCTTATTTATATTTATTTTGATTGAAAATTATTTATAAAAAAAATAGGGTTGGAAGACATATCCTTGGTGGGTAAGAACAAAAAGTGTAATTTATATCGGTTCAAATAAGAGATATCAACTCCCCAAGGTCACCCCATGCTTATTTGACACCAATTTTTAAGGTGAGGAGGGTCATACTTACATTTTTTTTATGTGGTGGTGGTGGTGGTGGGCATGGCTTCCAATGATTTGATTCTTCCCTCCCATTTTCCTAGGGGAGTTTCTTGTAGGATCCTATCATAGTTTTCTCCAAGTTGGATACTAACCTAGAGTACCCATCAGTCTCCAATAATCTAAATTTAATAATTAGGAAGAACAATGGTGAGAGAAGGAGGAAATTCCACTCAGATCAGCCAATGTGGGGAAATGAGTCGACAACAATCAAGGAAATTGTTAATGAGATTTTGGATTCATAGGATGCACTATTAGACGTTTTCAGACCTTTTAGAGTAGATTCGGCCATAAAGGTTGTTACATAATGATGATATTGTCCTTAAATGTTAGAGGGGTGGGGGGGTACCCTGAATATTGCGACACTCAAGAGATTGTTACATTTGGTTTTCCTGGATGTCCTATTATTGTAGGAAATGATGGTCTCTGGTTTGAAAGCAAGGGAGTTTCTTTGGATTATTCTCCCCACATGGGATTGTTGTTTGGTTGATGCTACATGCCTTTCAGGAGTCCTTCTTTTTGCTTGGAACCTTGCTCATGTTAGACTTAATCCATTTCGTATTTGTGGGGGTATCTTATTGAAATGTTTTTGTAGGGTTTTGGATATACCCCTACACATTATTAACTATTGTGGGATTTATGTTGATCAATTGGAATTTTGGGAGGCTATTGAAAGGTGTGGTCTAGTCCTTGGTTTTTCTTCCCTCAAAATTCTAGCGGGGGACCTCAAATTTACCACCACTACTTAAGGAATCACGGGGCTCCAAATCTAGGACTAAACATATGGCCCCTTGGTTTCAACAATACATTACAAATAACAAATTGGTGGATATTGTACTGAGCCCCTTGGCTCCTACCTAATGTAACAGGCAGGTGGAAAATGTTGATGTGGCCAAAAGACTTGACTGATTTTTATTGTAAGGATTAGTTCATGGAAAATATCATCTACTTCAAAAATAGCCATGGGTCATTGGGTGATCATTTGTTTTCAAGGCTTAAAAAGAAGAAGGATGACGATAGAAAGGACTACTTGGATACATTCCTACAAAATGTAGTTGTGAATTTCATTCTTGGTAGAAGGATACTTTAAAGGAACTCATCCTGGTGAAGCTACGTCGACTAGTGCAGCTAGACGTTCGATGGTCGCAAATCATGAAAAAAGTTATATTGAAGTTAGAAAATCACTTCAGACATATGGGATTTGTAGGGACTCTTACATTGTCGAAGGATCAACAACTAGCTATGATGCTTCTAGCTAGGTATCGATATGGTACTCATTCTATTACCTAATTCATAATTGACGTAGGAACCTAATTTTCCTTTGGCACGCGCTTAACCGGGTTTGCTTCAATGGTGCAATAGGGATATAGATGGTCAAGAGAAAATTCATGCAATTGCTTTGTTGGAACTCTGAAGATCAAGGTGCATAGAACCAAAATTACTAATACAAGGTGGACAATTTACAAGATTTACACTTCATTGTCAAATTTGCAATTTTCCAGGACACAATTAAAAATGACTAACATAAATGACTAACTCATATTCTTCTAGCTAGTCATTTTTTATGCCGTGACTAAATTAGTCATTTTTAACTCTGTCACTTATTATCTAGTCATATTTGTTAACTAGTGACTAAATTAGTCGTTTATAGTTGGGTCAATCAAAATTGCTCATATTTAGTAGTAAATCACTTGAAAAACCTGTGGTGACTAGAATTTTTAGTCACCTAGTAGCTAATTGCTCATTTTGTACTAGTGATACAATTTGTATGGAAATATGGATATGGAAATGTCTAAATTAAGAAATTGAAAATGAGGAAAAAACCGAATGTTTGTCATAGTAAGCCTAATGTAAATAACCAATAATAGAAAGATATTATAATTTTAATTATGAAACATAAAATATCAAATAATTACTCCTACTAGGTTTTCAAACTTGCATTTAAGTGTCTAATTAGCCTCCTTTATTACCTTCCTTAAACTCTAAGTAAGTTCCTACTACTTATCCATCAATATTTAGTATGCAAGCATAACTTAATATTTAAGTCATCGATGCAATTCATTATATATATGAATAAAACTTGCAATTTATCCAAGAATTTGATGCTAGAAGTGCTTAATGTCACACCATATAGATGGAAGGGACTTCTATTTACAAATCTTTTCCCACCAATTGTTATATTGGAACTTAGTTTTTTTACTTTTAATATTGCTTGGTGCATTTGATGTAAGACTGTTCTTGGTTCATTACCATTTTTTGTTTTAGATTTATAGTAGGGAGAATACAAAGGTTTTGAAGGCATTTTTAGATACAACACTACAATATTGCCCCCTTTCCATCGAGCTAATAAGGATATTGAATGCAAAGTGTGGGCATGCGATTGTTGTTGCACTAAAGAGGCGAATTCTACAACCCAATAGGGGGAGATGTGCAACTCCTTATGTGTTCATCCTAGAGATGACACGTGTCCTTTATAAAAAATAATAAATTGTTATAAGAAATAACATGTCAGCTCAATTTAGATTCAAAATATTTTTTAGAACCACATATCTAACACTACAAATTAAAACCATAAACATTTCGTTCACATTTCCTCAACATTTCCACTCTAAAAACAGGATTTGTAGTTAGAGAGATTTGATCCCTTTCGACGCTTGGTAGATCCTTTTTAAGTTGGATCTATGCTGGTAGGTAATGCCATTTTCTACAATCTCATAAAAATTGTTACATTGTTTACCTTTTTAGCTTATTCATTAATGCCTTTAAATGTTTTTTAGATTTTCTTGACTATCTTGAAAGTGGGCTTTTAGGTGTGTGTATGCTTTTCTACTTCAGAAACTATTGCTTCTGAAATCAAACTTCCAGATGCCTTCTACAACCTTTTAGTTGTAGATGTGGGAAGAAAAGTTGAATAAAGGAAGAAAAATATTGAAGATTCACAACTTTTGATTCCAAAATATTTCTGAGAAAAGAAGGGAAAATATCCATGGAAAAGATATAAATTTGTTGTAATTTGAATCCAAAAACATGGGAGAGATAGTGCTTTGCATTTTTCACAAATGAAGGTTGTACTTTATCCTTAAAAAAATAAATCTTTTGGGAAAAATAGAATTCTAGATGCCTTGCCTCGATACTGTACTTTTGCAAAATGACACCCACTTCCATGCAAATCCTGAGGTTCCTGAAAGATTTTCAAAATACAACATTGTTGCTCCATCATCAGAATCATAACATGAAACTTTATCAAAATGATAATCCATAACAATGATAGGAATAACATTGTTTGTTGTGATAAGAAGGTTGGAAATTTAAGATGATGACTATGCTTGAATCTGCTAATGCGTGGTCAATTGTGACCGGAGATGAGCCAAGGTCTGCAACTGCTGCATTGCTTCCGGATTGGAATAAGAGGGAGCTAAAAGAAAAACTGACTTTGAGGATGTCTATCATTTCACATATTAGAAACTGTATGACATCCAAGGCAACGTGGGACACGCTCAAAGGCCTGTATCAAACAACTGATGCAAATCGGGTTTTGTTTCTCAAAACCAAATTGTTGTCAATCAAAATGGAGGCTAATGAAGGGGTAAGAAAATTTATTTCTCGCAATAAAGAACTCAGTGATAAATTGGGTGACATAGGTGAAGTTGTTGAAAGTTTTGACTTAGTAACAGTCCCTCTAAAAGGCTTACTGTCAGACTATAAAGTGTTTATCTCAGCACTTGCAGCGAGAGAGAAACCCCCAAATTTTGAAGAACTTAGAGAGATTCTAATCCAAGAAGAAGAATGAATGAAGAACTATAATTTGGATTATGGAGGTTTAGACCTAGCACTAATGGCAAGAGTTCGATATCCACACAGAGGCAAACCATGGAGTAGACCATGGAATGGAGACAGAAGGAAACAATGGAATGGCGACAGAGGTGGATTTCATAAAAAACACAAAGGTATGGCTCAGACTGATTCTGATAGAAATAATGTAGATGGTCATCATTAGGGGAAACCAAGACACCTCAATAGAAATAATTATCAGAAGAAATTCTATAGAAATAGAAACTACAATGGAAGTCACAATGGAAATTTTGCAAATATAGACACCTCTGAAATTAATGATTTTAAAAATCTGAGATTATTTATTTATGAAGATGCTCTGTCTATTGAGATTGACGATGAGAATGCATGGTTCATAGATTGAGGTGCATCTGCACATATGTATTGTAGGAGAGAATGGTTCGATGAATACAATGAGAAACATGATGGCACTCATATCTATTTAGGAGATAATAGTTCACACCAAGTGTAGGGTTATGGAATAATAAAAGTAAAATTATCTAATGGTCAATTGAGACAGATTCATAATGTCATGTATGTGCCTGGCATTAAGAAAAGTTTAATATATGTTTCAACCATAATCAAGAATGACCTGAAGGTAGAGTTTGGAAAGTACCCGTGCCATATCAAAGACATTCGAAACCACTACAAGATTGTTGCTACATGTTAAATATGTGGAGGACTGTACAAGCTGGATGTGATCAAAGATGGTCATCAGGAACTTGCACCCACCGTAATCACCATAGAGGAACTTTGCCACCAGAGGTATGGCCACATTAACCACCATGATATTGTATTACTTCAAAAGAAATCTATGGTTGAAGGTATGCCCGTAATAAAGAATGAACATTTAGAATGTAGTACATGTGCACTTGGAAAGCAACATCGAAATGAATTCTTAGTCCATCAAGAAAAGAGGCAAACTAGTCTCCTTGAATTAATTCATACAGACCTATGTGGACCTATGCAAACTAAATATTTAGGAAGTGCATCATATTTTCTGACATTTATTGATGATAGATCTAGATACACATGGGTGTACTTCATAAGGAGGAAAGGATATGTATTTGAATACTTCAAGGAGTTCAGAACAATGATTGAAAAGTAGACAAAAAACACATTAAAATTCTCAGATTCGATAATGGTGGTGAGTATGTGTCTGGAGCTTTCAAGAAATACTGTAAGGAGAATGGCATCCAACAACAGTTTACAGTATCGCACACTCCTCAGAAATATGGGATAGCAGAGCGAAAGAACAGAACACTAGTTGAATGTGCATGCAGCATGCTACAAGGTAAGCAAATTTCGAATGGTTTTTGGGCAGAATCTGTGAATATTGTTGTATATTTGAAAAATATCAGTCCAACAAAGAAATTAGAATTTCAAACATCATTTGAGGTTTTCAATGGATATAAACCACAAGTTAAGCATCTACGAATCTTTGGTTGTAAAGCACTTTCCCACATACCAAAAGATGATAGGAGGAAACTAGATGCTAAATCACTTGAATGTGTCTTTGTTGGGTATTGCAATGATCACAAAACCTATAAGTTGTTTCACCCTAGCATTCATAAATTAATTGCTAGTAGAGATGTGGTGTTCCATGAACATACAGATACAAGTAAAAAAATAGAAAAAGGTCATAGTCTGACTAACAATAATGAATATGTCAAGTTAAACTCAATAGTTCAGGAGCAGGAAGTGGAAGAGCCACAAGAGAAGCAGGAAGAACAAAACAGTAGCAGCAGCAATGAAAGAAGCAGAAGCAACAATGAAAGTAGCAAAAACAGAATGAGTACTTCTACAAGTTCATAGGAAGACACAACAGAAAGCAGAAGGATTATGGATGGAACCCCCTGCAGGTAATTTAATGCTAGGAAGGTCAACAAGATAGATTCGTCCCCTTCCAAGGTACAATTATTGTGCTCTAATGTCTAATATAATGAATACCAATGAACCAATGAATTACAAACAAGCCAAAGATAAATCAGAATGGGTTGAAGCAATGAATGAAGAATATAACTCAATTATGAAAAATCAAACTTGGGAATTGACTGAGTTACCAGAGGATAAGACACCCATAGGCTGTAAATGGTTGTTTAAATATAAGCTTAAATCAGATGGTAGCATAGAAAGATTTAAAGCAAGAATAGTAGCAAAAGGATATACACAAAAGGATGGAATTGACTTTGAAGATACTTTTGCACCAGTAGCAAAACTAAACACAATTAGAATCCTGGTTGCATTAGACACAACACATAAATGGAAAATCCATCAATTAAATGTAAAATCTGCTTTCCTAAATGGTGATTTAAAAGAACAAGTCTACTTAGTTCATCCTGAAGGCTTTGTACAGAAAGGACAGGAACATCTTGTATTTAAACTAAAGAAAGCTATATATGGATTAAAATAGGCTCCTAGGTCATGGTACATAAAGATTGATACCTTCTTTAATCAGAAAGGTTTAATTAAAATCAAAAGTGATCCTAACCTTTACATGAAGAAAGATAAGGAAGGAAATATTTGTTTGATATCTTTATATGTAGATGATCTCATCATTACAGGGAATGCATGTGAGTTGATTACAGAAATAAAAAATCAACTGTCACAAGAGTTTGAAATGAAAGACCTTGGAGAATTACATTACTTTTTGGGACTTGAAGTTTGGAGAGAATCTGGCAAAACAATGATCACTCAAAGTAAGTATGTAAGGGAAATATTGAACAGATTCAACATGAGTGATTGCAAAGTATCAACAATTCCTTTAGAACATAATGTGAATTTATGCAGTAAAGATGGATCAAAGGATGCAGGAAGTACTTTGTATCGACAGTTGGTGGGTGTTAAATTTTCATATGCTTAACTAAGACATCAGTATTTCATTTCATTTTCATAACAAAATCATATAAACAGGATCACTGAAAGATAGACAAGCACAACCATACAAAAGGAACACAAAAATTTATCCTGGGAAAACCCTAAAGGGAAAAACCTAGCAAAAGCTTCCTCAATATAGATGTCCCCAAAAAGATAAAAGATAAAACCAACAAGGAGATCAAAGCCTGATCCTCCTCCTTCTCCAGCTACTTCTCTTCTCCACTAATGCACTACACAAGTGAGAGTGTGTGTGTCCAAATGAGGAGAGCTACACCTCTATTTATATTCATCCGTTCACTTCAATTAAGTCATCCGACATGTAGGCTCGAGTTAATCATGTAGGCTTGAGTTACACATGTAGGCTCAAGTAACCACACTAGGGTGCTAATGACCCACCTTTACAATTAGAGGGGACAACCTCATGACTCTTATTAGTTCTTCCGATTAGAAGCATCGGGGTACAAGATAACACAAGTGGTTCTCCCGGTAGGACCATCGGGGACCACAAAAGATACATATAGAATATTCTTCGAAGTTACAATATTTCAACACTCCCCCTTAATGAGAAGGGTATTCTACAACAACATCAACAACAACAAAAGTAGGAGAGAGATAGAGGACATCATCAACATCATCAGGGTAACACATCTATAAATCATTGGAAGCTTTTCAACATTATGTAGTATTCATCTTCAATATTCAATCTTGATCATCATTAATACTTTGACTGCTTCGATCAGCAACATCTTCAGCACTTTGACCTTTCGATCAACAACATCATCTTCAACACTTTGACCTTTCAATCAGCAACATCTTCTTCAGCACTCTGACCTCTCGATCAGCAACAACATCATCATCATACTCTGATCTTTTGATCAGGAACATCATCATCATTATACTCTGATCTTTCAATCAGAAACATCATCATGAAAACATCATCATCATCAAAACATCATTATTATCAAAACATCAACATCATCAAAACATTAACATGATCCTTCCTTTCGGAATTACGGGATCAACATGTCTGTGGTACTCAGATGATCCTTCCTGTCGGAATTAAGGGATTTAGGTCTTTATGAAGTTACTAACGATCCTTCCTTTCAGAATTACGGGATCAACACATCTGTGGAACTCAGACAATCCTTCCTATTGGAATTACGGGATCAAGTCAATGATCCTTCCTTTCAGAATTACAGGATTTAGGTCTTTACGGAGTTACTAACGATCCTTCCTTTCGGAATTACGGGATCAACACAGTTGTGGAACTCAGACAATCCTTCCTGTTGGAATTACGGGATCAAGTCTTTACAGAGCTACCAATGATCCTTCCTTTTGGAATTACGGGATTTAGGTCTTTACGGAGTTACTAATGATCCTTCCTTTCAGAATTACGGGATCAACACATTTTTGGAACTCAAACAATCCTTTCTATTGGAATTACAGGATCAAGTCAATGATCCTTCTTTTTGAAATTACAGGATGTAGGTATTTACAGAGTTACTAAAGATCCTTCCTTTCATAATTACAGAATCAACACAGTTCTGGAACTCAGACAATCCTTCCTATTGGAATTACGGGATCAACACACGTTCTCAAGTACCGAAGTCACCGGATCTATTCTGAACCGAGGTTCAAGGATGATACAATCCTACCACCTTCTCGATGACCGAAGTTCACTGGATCCGTTCTGAATCGAAGTTCAAGGATGATACAATCCTGCCACCTTCTCGATGACCAAAGTTCATCGGATCACTTCTGGACATATGTCCTAGGATGATACAATCCTTCTTCATTCTCGAGGACCAAGTTCTCTGGATCACTTTAGGGAAAGTGCCCAGGGATGATACAATCCCACTGCAACATCATTACTCCCCCTTTCGGGGAAGACCCTTTCAAACCACACCAAGCTTCTCTTGAAAGTATTCGAACTTCACTCAGGACAAAGGTTTCGTCAACACATCAGCAACCTGTTCATCAGTACTCACATATTGGAGCTTTATGGCTCCTTTCTGCATCATGTCTCGAATGTAGAAATACCTAATTTCTATGTGCTTTGATCTGTCGTGGAACACAAGGTTCTCTGTCATCTTTATACAGCTTTGGTTGTCACATAGAATTACAGTAGTGTCCAAATCTAGATTGAATAATCCTGACAGCAACTTTTGAAGCCATATGGCTTCATAACTAGCAGAGCAAGCTGCTATATATTCTGCTTCGGCAGTGCTTAGAGCAACACTGGATTGCTTTCTGCTAAACCATGAAATCATAGCAGATCCCAGACTATAACAACCACCTGATGTGCTTTTTCTGTCTGAGATACTTCCAGCCCAATCTACATCTGTATATCCATATAATATGTACTCATGGCTATTATCATAGTATAGCCCAAAGTCTATAGTCCCTTTCAAATATTTCATCACATGTTTGGCAGCTACCAAGTGAACCCGTCTAGGTTGAACTAGATATTGACTTAAAGTGTTCACAACAAAACAAATGTCTGGTCTGGTATTTGTTAAGTACATCAATGACCCAATTATCTGTCTATAGAGAGTCACATCCACTAACTCTGATGAGTCATCAGTTAAAAACTTTAGGTTGGAATCCATGGGGGTGGACAAGGCTTTGCATTCCAAAATATTGAATCTTTTCAATATCTCTATTGCATACTTTTCCTGGTTGAGAAAGATTCCTTCTGAACTTTGCCATACTTCCAGACCTAGGAAATAGTGCATTAACCCAAGGTCTTTCATCTCAAATTCTTCTGCTAGTTTCTTCTTGCTTTCCTTAATCTGTTTGTCATTCCCTATCAAGAATAAATCATCCACATATAGTAACAGGATGACAGGTTCACCTTTTACAACCTTTAGGTAAAGGTTAGGATCATCTTTACTTCTGGTAAAGCCCATGCTCGACAAGAAACCATATATTCTTTCATACCAAGCTCGAGGAGCTTGTTTAAGACCATATAATGCCTTCTTCAACTTGCATACGTGTGTATGTCTATATTCAACTTCAAATCCTTGAGGTTGTTCTAAGTATACTTCTTCTTCGATCACTCCATTTAGGAAAGTTGTTTTCACATCCGTCTGGTGTAAATCCCACTTCATCATGGATGCAAGTGCCATGATATTTCTAGTCAAAGTATATCGTGCTACTGGGGAAAATGTCTCTTCATAATCAATTCCTTCTTTCTGAGAGAAACCTCTGGCTACAAATCTTGCTTTATATTTCTTGATACTTCTATCAGCTGCATGCTTTACTTTGTATATCCATTTGGAGGATACTATACTCTTTCCTTCTGGTCTGGGAACTATATCCCATACATCATTCTTAATTATTGATTGATATTCTTCAGTCATTGCTTCTACCCATTCTTTCTTCTGGACCGCTTCTTCAAAGTTTGTAGGTTCTTGATCTACAAGATCACACATCAAGGCTACATAGTTGGAGAAGGTCTTAGGTTTCTTTCTTTCCCTTGTGGAGCCTTCAAGGGCTCCATACCTTTCTGCCTCTCGTATAATTCCTCTTGTCCAAGCAAGCTTTCTCTTTCTTGTTATTTCCATTATGGGAGGTTCTTGAGGTTCTGCTATGCCATGTTCTTCAGGAGCTTCATCTTCAGGGAGACATGTAGATTCTTTATTTCTGGGAGATGTATCTTCTTCATATACTTCTTCATGTTGGCATTTCCTAGATCTCTTGAGGGCTGCCTCTTCATCAAATGTCACATCTCGACTGATTTCCATGTGATGGAATCCAGGAATGTATATTCTGAATGCTTTGGATACCTCATCGTATCCAAAAAATATCCCCTTCTTTCTGGATGGATCTAATTTGGTTCTTTTCTCTTTTGGTATATGAATATATACTTCTAAAACCAAATATCTTGAGGTGACTTACCTCAAGCTTCTTTCCTGTGAATACCTCTTTTGGAGTCTTGAACCCAAGAAAACTGTGGGATATTCTATTATGTACATACACAACTGTTCTTGCCGCTTCTGCCCATAGATGCATTGGAAGATCTTGATCATAAATCATTGTCTTTACCGCCTCCATGATGGTTCTGTTCTTTCTTTCTGCAACCCCATTCTGTTGAGGATTGTAGGGAGTGGTTAGTTCCCTTTTGAATCCAGAGTGTTTGCAAAAGGCTTCAAACTCTTTTGAGGTATACTCTCCACCATTGTCTGATCGGAGTGTCTTTATTTTCTTATCTGAGAGATTCTCTATCAAGGCTTTGAACTCCTTGAATTTTTCAAACACTTCACTCTTTGCTTTCAAGAAGTATATCCAAGTCTTTCTTGAAAAGTCATCAATAAATGTGATATAATATTCAAAGCCACTTAAAGATGTAGAAGACACTGGACCACATACATCTGAATGAGTCAATTCCAATGTACCTTTTGTCTTTGTTTCACTTTTCGGAAATGGATTCTTGATGTTCTTTCCCTTTGCACATCCTTTGCAAATGCCTTCATGCTTGATCTTCATGTCTGGTAATCCCGTCACTACTTTGTTCACATGAGGTAGAGCCTTGTAATTGATATGGGCAAGCCTTCTATGCCATAGTTCACTAGGGTCAGTGGATTCATGTACTAGGGCTGTTTTTGAGTGCCCCTTTAGTTTATACAAGCCTCCTTCTTCTTCACCAATAATGATTGCATCTTCAATATTCTTTCCTTTGGGCCACATGACTACTTGGCCATCTATGAAAGCAACTCCGAAACCTTTCTTATCTAAAGCTAAGATAGAAAGTAAATTCTTCTTTAGACCAGGTACATATAGTACATCCTTCATTTTTTTAGGGGATTACCTGAATCAAGTTTGTAGCTTGCTTCACCAACACCTTTGATCGGATATTGATAGTCATCTCCTAAGGATACCTTCTAAGGAGATCTCTTTTCTTCAAGTTTGGACAGAGTTTTCTTTTGTCCCGTCATGTTCTTTGAAGCACCACTATCAATAAGCCAAGTGTCTTCTCCAAGAGTTACAGATCTAGAGAGTGCAGAGAATAGCACATACTCTTCTACATCTTCTTCTCTTGCTTGTTTTCTTGGGGGACCTTCTTCTTCTTCTTCTTTTTCATCTGCTAGATGGGCATGGTGCCTTTTGTTGTTGTTGATCCTCTTTCTATATTCTTGCCCCTTTTCAGGACAATTTCGGGAAATGTGTCTTATCTTGTTACAATGAAAACATTCAAAATCAGAATAGTCTTTAAAGGAAGGATTTTCTCTTACCCTTTGGATTCTTCTGGGAGGATGAGACTCCTTGAAATTTCTTCTCTTGAAGTTTGATTGGCCTCTTCTTCTTTTAGTGTGAGTGGCTAGGGCTTGATCATCTGCTTTTAGTAAGGCTTCCCTATTTGCCACTCTAGTCTCCTCTTGAAGGCAGTCTTCCCATACAATATCAAACTTCATGCTTTCTTTTCTGGCACACATCATCTGAATAAAAGACTCCCAGGGTCTAGTGAGACCATTGAGAGTAGTCATGACCATTTCATCTTCATTAAGATTATATCCAATAGATTTTAGTTGCTCTTTGATCTGGGAAACCCTTGAAAAGTAGTATTATATGGATTCTCCATGACTCATTTTGATTCTCTTCAGTTGAGCTCTTAGATTCATCTTCCTGTTGATGTTTCTTCCCTCAAACTTTCTAGAAAGGGCATCATACATTTCTTTTGGAGTCTTCTTGGATGACACTTGAGGAATCAAGTGATCCTTAATGGAGTCAGCAATAATTCTTTGTGCCCTAATCATATCCTTTATGCGCTTCTCCTTGGATTCATCTTATTTAGGTTCTGACACTTCTTCTTTGACATACTTATCAAGATCATTCTTTTGGAGAATGATACCAATCATGTATTTCCATGCTTGAAAATTCTCTATGCCTTCTAGCTTGTCTTCAAGCTTAGTGCTTGAAGTAATCTTGCTAGAGAATTACAAAACAAATTGAAATTTTGTGGAATGAGAAACTGACCTTACCAGGAGATGTGCTTGAATGAGGTGAGTTGACTGATGTACTTGGATTCTGGAAATCTCAATCTTTCAAATCAGACTATTCAGCTTCTGCAGAAATGCCCATCACTATTTCTGTGATATCTCCGCAATTGCTACCCCTCTGTGTCTGAAATTTCGTACTAAGGTAACCTCGTATGTCCCTGATCCAACAACATATGTTTCATCAAAATTGGTTTCACCAATTTGTATTTATGATCCTTTTCCCAAGGTGACCTGTTACAGGACTGTTCAGAACAGCGAAGTTGTATGGCCTGACATGTGTCACTGTTTCATCTTCTGGTTCTAAAATTCAGAGCACAGAAATTAAAGTCCGTGATTTTTCTGGAAAATATTCAAGAATTCCATTTGGATCTCTGTAGCCCAAGCTACAACAGTTCTCCCCAGGTGTCTTGTTTATGGATGAATTCTGGAAGTGGATGGAACCCTAACTTGGAGGGATCATATCTCCAAGAATATAGCGAATATGAGGCTGAATGTTGGAAACAGTGTACATCAGGATTTTATCTTCGGCCTCTACAATTTTCTGCTCCTGAGCCTTCGCCAATATTGGAATATAGCGAAATTACCAAAACTTAGCAGTTTTAGTATTTAGGGTTTTTGTAGCTCGGGGTCAAACTAAGGTTTGACTTTCCTGGAGTTTCACCCAACAAAAAATCTTGATCCAGGTCTCTAAACTTTGATTTTGATGAGGAGAGAAATCCTATGCTGGGCTCACTCAAAAATTCCTCTTCTGCAAGAAGCCCTAATTTCCCACACCGAAAACTGAAAATGCTCGGAATCGAATTCCTCTTTGACAGAAAGATGCACCCTTCAATGGAGAGTCATCCTAGCCTTCTTTTGCTGATCGATTGTGGAAAGAGAACCAAGAAGTAAGAAGCCCTAGCTTTTGTAGCTGCACAATGTCTTCTTTTAGGGTGGCTCTAATACCATGTTAAATTTTCATATGCTTAACTAAGACATCAGTATTTCATTTCATTTTCATAACAAAAGCATATAAACAGGATCATTGAAAGATAGAAAAGCACAACCATACAAAAGGAACACAAATATTTATCCTGGGAAAACCCAGCAAAAGCTTCCTCAATATAGATGTCCCCAAAAAGATAAAAGATAAAACCAGCAAGGAGATCAAAGCCTGATCATCCTCCTTCTCTAGCTACTTCTCTTCTCCACTAATGCACTACACAAGTGAGAGTGTGTGTGTCCAAATGAGGAGAGCTACACCTCTATTTATATTCATCCTTTCACTTCAATTAACTCATCCTACATGTAGGCTCCAGTTAATCATGTAGGCTCGAGTTACACATGTAGGCTCAAGTAACCACACTAGGGTGCTAATGACCCACCTTTACAATTAGAGGGGACAACCTCATGACTCTTATTAGTTCTTCCGATTAGAAGCATCGGGGTACAAGATAATACAAGTGGTTCTCCCGATAGGACCATCGAGGACCACAAAAGATACATATAGAATATTCTTCTAAGTTACAATATTTCAACAGTGGGAAGCCTAAATTATCTCACTACCACAAGGCCAGATATATCTTATGTAGTCAACATTTTGATCCAGTTTATGGCTAAACCAAATGAAAGCCATTGGATAGCAGTAAAGAAAGTCCTTAGATATCTGAAAGGGACAATGAACTTTGGTATTTTATACACTGATAATTTTGATGTTCAATTAGCAGGTTTTTCTGATTCTAATTGGGAAGGAAACCCAGATGACAGAAGATATACTATAGGATATGCATTCAACATTGGATCCAGAGTCGTATCATGGAGCAGGAAGAAACAACCAACTATTTCTCTATCATCCACAGAAGATGAATACAAAGCCATGTCTAGTGAAACATGTGAAGCTGTTTGGTTGAGGAGGATTCTTGAAGACATTGGAGAAAAGAAAATAGAACCCACAAAAGTATATTGTGACAATCAAAGTGTAGTCAAATTGGCACACAACCCTGTTTATCATGCAAGGACAAAACACGTTGAACTGCAACATCATTTTATCAGAGGAAAGATTGAGTATAAGGAAATTAAACTTATTTATTGTAATACAAGTGATAATGTCGCTGACATATTTACCAAACATGTTGGCAAGATTCACTTTGAGATCCTTAGGTAGAAATTAGGTGTTGTAGTAAATCCATTTCTACATTAAGGGGGTGTGTTGGAATAATGTAGAAATGCTTGCCGAGTATCTAGGTTTAGGGTTGATGTGTCCTTTCTATATTTAGTATGAAGAGGTTTCAGATCCACTTCTTATGGATCTAGTTGTTGGTTTGTTATGATAAGCTACACCTATATATTGTAATCATTTCACATTAATAAATTGAATTGGTGTGACCATTCCTTGTGTAAGTGAGCTTATCAGTTCTGCTTTGTCTGCCTTCTAATTCTTAGTAAACCACCCTGCTTTTGGAATCTGCAACACGTTTGCTTTCCTAATTCCACCACCTTTCCCAGACTCTTGGGTTTAAAAATAGTCCTCCTACAACTTCAAGTTTCCACTAGTAACTTATAGGGAGTAAATTATTCCAAAACCTAGCATTCTCATATGCTTCACTGGTGGTTCTAGTACAGAGCCTAACATCCTCATGATTCTCTCTGGAAGCTCTGTGTTATATCATTGATACAATTCATAGAGCCTTCACCTCTGGTGATCAGTGAAATCTCTTTCTTTTCTTTAATTCTCTTTGTAATTCTTTTCTCATCTCCTTTGTAAGCATTTTTCCCTTGCCTAGGACTTTTATAGAAAATAACTAACTCCCTGAAGTACTTCCCACTTGTCTTCGTGCAGAAATATGAGGTTTGATAATAATTTTTAAATCTAATTTTATGTCAATTTATTGTGCAACCATTAAAATCCCAATTCCCAATTATATATATATATATATATATATAAAATTTACTTGTTTCTTTAAAAGTAAATAACAATAACAATAAATATCCAAAAGTAACTAGAGTTTATTACAATCCATTTAAAATTTTAATATACCAGCATACATCCATCTTAACTCTAGATCTACCAATTCTATTTAGGTGCAAACCCCCTTTAAATTAAAAAAATGTCTAATAAGTGTTCCTTACTTGGGAGGGAAATTACCACCTTGCTTAAGTAATTTCAAAAGAGGGTAAATACCCAAGAGAAGAATGAGATGGGTAATATTTGTATTTAAATCTCATATTTCTAAATTGGATTTTAATTTAAAAAACAATTTACCATCAACTCATGGTTTTAACCATATAATAAGCTAATTTAAATTTTAATTCTAAATGTTCTTAGTTTTATAATTTCTCTTTTTAATACTCAAGTAAAGTGAATTTTAAATTGAATTTTGATATATAATTACATAAATGTGTTTTACAATATAGCTAATGTAATTGTGTATTCTATATGTTCTTAGTTTTATAATTTTGTTTTTTACTATTTTTTGAGCTCACATATAAGTGTGACATATGTGACACATTTTAGTGACACATCTCATTCACTTGGGTTGCACCTCTAGACCCAAAGAGAAATGTGTAAGTATTTAACTAGAAAATATACACTTCACTATGGATATTAACCTTTTTAACTTCAATATTTTAAATATTTAAATATTTGCATCTTAATATCTTTTATGTAAATACTTAAAAAAAGGATTGTTTAGTCTAACTAATTTTCTTTCAAAATGTAGAATCTTATTTTATTTCACCTATTCTCAATATTATTACATTTTCTTGAGGCAGTTACTAGTATTGATTTGTATATTTATACCTTAATACTATACTTACAAATTGGCAAGCTCGAAATCAATCACAACCTTTCATGCACTCTACAATCAAGATTTACATTTGAGATCAGAATTGGAAGAGTCCTTACTTACCCGCTCAACAACAAATTAATGCAATAGTGGTTTGTCCTATGGTTTGATATAGCCATTCTAAATAATGGTTTGTCTTGTGGTTTTAATTACTTTTGATATTATTTCTAAATAATGGTTTGTTTTGTGGTTTTAATTACTTTTGATATTATTATGGTTGTTATTTATTTTGAAAGAGATAAGTGAATTAAATTTTATATTTATGTATCTAGAAATTGGAAGTTGTAATAGTTGCACAATAATTGATAGAAACTTGAGTGTAAAAACAATTACTAACCTACAACATTTTTTATGGAGACAAGTGGCTAGTATTCAAAAGAATACGTTATCTTGCTATAAAATTCCTAGGTAAGACAAAAGAAGGGTTGTTGTTTTATTTAAAAGAACAAGAAAGAACTTGGTGAGAGCTGCGAGAGATCACTCTTAAGTGAAGGATCTATGTTAACCCTTGTGATGGTACAGAGCTATCAGTGAATAACTTGTAGATGTTAGGTTCTATTCAGAACCGCTAGTGAAGCATTTGCTAGTGAAGCATGAGAAAATGCTAGGTTTTGGGAGAACTGATTCTTGTGATTACTGGTGGTAACTTGAGACTCCAGAAGAGCTAATTTAAACCCAAAAGTCTGGGGAAGGGGTTGAAACTAAGTAATTGAATTTGATGAATAGTTTCTATGGGAGGGTGGTGTGCACTAATACCACTACAATTTTCCAGATATGTTCCAAACTTACAATCCGGTTATTTTTCTTTATGGGTTGTTGCATGAAAACATACTACTTAATTTTCTAATAGAGGAGGATAAAATGGTTATTTATTTATGATTATGCATTTTATTGATTTTACAATTATGTATCTTTCCCTATATGCACACTAGGTTTTCAGTCAAAATACATGCTTTCGATTTTGAAATAGCTATATTACTATTCACTAAATCCTAGGTAGGGTTTGTTTTGTTTTAGAATTTTATTTTGACAAAGTCGAGAATGAGAATAATCTAGGGTATGCCATTACAAACTCTTAACAATTGTTGACCTCTTCAAAAGAAATGCGCTAGTAACTAATATGGCCTGACACCTCAAGTATTGAAGATAAACAATCCATTTCGCTGGATAAATACGTTTTATAGGAAACTTAAAATAAATAAACAGTTATTAAATCAATGAGCCAAACCCTAACAAGCGAGTATTAGGTTTTGTTATAAACAATGCAAACCAAGAAATACCCAAACCATATATATTTATTTATAAATACAATCGACTCTACAAAACAAATTATAGGGTAAGATTCAAAATCCTTGAAAACATTTTTAATATCTGTTTAAAAGACATATTTATGCTAGAATGAAGGAATACTGACTAAAATATCAAACATGCAATTATTCTAACTGATAAAGCTCGAAACAACTCCATATTTTAGTACCATAATTTAAACAAAAAAAAGTCTTAACAGAAGAGTTCCAGATTTACGATTTGAATTAGATATAACTCAACCACCAAGTTCACATAAATATAAACAAAGGAACGCTATACAATGTATTCCATCAACCCTATAACAAACCATCTACATAAGATTGGCATTGCGATGTAGTCGAATGGTTTGAAAGGCAAAACACTGCCATTACAAAGTCTCTGTTTGAGCCACATTACCACAACCTCAGAGAATTGTCCAGAAACTAGAATAGTCGACGGGTTGGCATCTCTACATATAGCTCCTTCACAAATAACAGGGAAAGGTGTGTTGCTTTAAACCAACAAAATTACCCTTTAAACCTCAATATTTCACAGCGATGGCCATACCCGCAAACACACACACACATGATTAACATTGGAGACGAGGCCTTTATTCTTTAAATTTGAACTAGTGTTGAACTGAAGCAAGGTTAAAGGAATTTGGGCTTTACCTGATAATGAGTAAAACACCAGAAAGATGAACGCTAAGCCAAACCCTTGGCTTGAACTGTGCAGGAAGTCTCCAGTGGTTTTGACTTTTAAAAACCCCATACTGTATGCTCGTAACGCATAGGAAAACATAAGCAACAACTGGAACAACCATCTTAAGAATCAATAAGTGTAGGATTTGCATAGAAGAGGTCGTGGAGCTCATAGTGGAGTGAGCACTATTTTTCTGAGAAAACAAACGATGGATTTTATCCAAACCAAGGTCAACCCTAACATTATTGTTCTATAGTTGTCCACCACCGGCGGATTTGAAAACATATACTTCTTAATTAAATTTAAGTAGTTTGAGAACTGGTATATAGTGTTCGGGGTATTTTAACCTTTAGCATTGTACACCATCCAAACATCAAGTTTAGAGCCCGGAGTTTAGCATAGATCCTTCTTAAACGAAGGTAATCTCCAGTGTCGAACATGTACAAGAGATAAGAATGTGTTAGCGTAATGCTAAGTAAATCTAGAGGTTTAACTCAATCGACCATTCTCCATTGCTAGTAAAAGACGAGATAAACTTCATAGTGCAACATCTTCTTCTCTTTAGATTACCGTGTTAAAACTCAATTCTTCAAGTGTTTAACCTTTCAAACCTTCAACGACCAAGTGATAGTTTGGTGAAAACATATTACAATGACAAAATAGATAAATAAATAATTATTTATTTTTAACTCTTAATATTTAGCATTTTACTTTGGATCTATTACATAGCCATTCTAAATGACAGTACTGTTGAGAATATTATTAAGAAATTGCAAATTGAATTTTTTTTCAATGTTATCTTAATTTAGAATAGTAATTATATATGAATAATATTTTGTAAAAAATTGATTAGTATCTTAACTGTACCATAAAAATGAAATATCATTACATGATGTATGGTGCAAACCATCAAAACATATAGTAAATAAATTGAAATTTTATCATACAAATTTATATATAAATTTAAATACTTAATACATTATATTTAATATAAAAGAGAAAAATGTTTATATTTGCTTTACAACCAATGACATATGTCAAGTTTGTCACCTTAACTTGTCACATTTCAACTCCAAAATAAAATTTAAAAAATATTTAAACAGACATTGTAAGACTTATTATTATTATTGAACAATTTCTAAGCATATCGAGGCGCTATTTGTGGAAATATAATGTGACAAATGCTCTTTTTCTACGTCAAGTCATATCAGTTAACTACCATTTTTTTTTCATTTCCTCTGACTCATATACATATTAATTTGACTTAAAAGTGGTAAATTTTCAATACAACTAAGAAGAGGTATTTCTTGGCACTTTTATATCACACAGGTGAAATAAAGCACACCCATCGACACGGATCTGCTTCAAAGCTATGCCATTTAAATATTGGGAGCTGGACTCTCACATCTTTAACCTGGTCAATTGAGAAGTACATGCATACCTAAGGAATTTAATATTCATTATTAAACACTTACAACAAATTTGGTAAATCGTCCCTACTGGTCCTCATAATTGACCAGATTTGACTATGATGAATTCTAAATGTTAAAATGTTAAAGTTATTATGAACTATGTAGGGACTTTTATAGGGGTATATAAGCCATCAAAGTCACTCGGGGCCGAGTGTGATCCCCGAGTGACTTTGATGGCTTTTATGAACTGTCTTAAATCAGCCTCATACCAAATTGTTGAAGGAATATTATTCAGAAAGAATTATGATGGATTTTTTCTTAGATGCTTAGAGAAAGAAGATGCGAAGAAGGTCATGATAGACTTACGTGATGGGCCTACTGGAGGAATTTTTTTGGGGATACAATAGCCCATAAAATTCTCAAAGCAGGATACTATTAGCCCACACTATTCAAAGATGCACATGCCCATGTCAGAAAGTGCAACATCTGTCAAAGGTGTGGTGGAAGACCAGTTAAAGCAGCAGGACCATTAAATCCTGTGATGATAATAGAACCTTCTGAGCAGTGGGGTATGGATATCATTGGAGAGATAAAGCCAAACTCTTCCTTGGAACACAAGCATATTCTGATGGCAACCGATTACTTCACTCGTTGGGTCGAAGCCATTCCGTTGCGTAAAGTGAATGAAGATGCAGTCATGGACTTCTTGCAAGATCATATTATGACCAAGTTTGGAGTTCCAATTTGTCTAGTTTTCAATAATGCTACTTATTTTTCTTCTACTAGATTAACTGCATTTTCTCATGAAAAAGGAATTAAGTTGCATTACTCTACAAACTATTATCCATAAAGAAATGGTTTGGTTGAATCTACGAACAAGAATCTGATTAGAATCTTAAAAAAGACTGTGATAGAAAACCAGATGAAATGTTAAATATGATTAGTTTTAAAATGTTAAAGTTATAAAATAAGATGAAATGAAGGATTTTATAATGTTTTTAACAATATTTGTTTTTTCTAGTATTGTTAAGATGTATGAAATTTTTTAAAGGAGTTTGATTTATTGGTGAAAAGCGAGGAATTTTTCACCAATGGGCAAAAAAGAGTTATGGGAGCACCTTAAGGTAGTGGTTGAACGTGTGGTTCCATCCAAAGAGATTGTATTAAATGATATTGTGACTTGTGGACACATAAGTGGATCAAATCCCACCTCCATGTCGTCCTAAATTTAAGTCAAATTTCACTAGCTCATTCGATTTAGGTGTGGGTCTTGTTAGAAAGGTGACTTGAGTTCAAACCCCTTAGGGGTGATTTATTTGGGAGGAGACACCCAAAAATTCCAGCCATCATAAGGGTTGGTGTGGCTAAGGCCGAGTGTGATCTCCGGGTGACTTTGATGGCTTATATGCTAATCAGATTTAACATTTCATTTGGTTTTCTATCACATTCTTTTTTAAGATTCTATTCAGATTATTTTTCGTAGATTCATCCAAACCATTTCCTTGTGGATAATAGTTTGTAGAGTAATGAAACTTAATTCTTTTTTCATGAGCAAATGCAGTTAATCTAATAGAAGAAAAATAAGTAGCATTATCGAAAACTAGAGAAATTGGAACTCCAAATCTGGTCATAATATGATATTGCAAGAAGTCCATGACCGCATCTTCATTCACTTTATGCAATGGAATGGCTTCGACGCAACGAGTGAAGTAATTGATTGCTGTCAGAATATACTTGTGTTGCAAGGAAGAGTTTGGCTTTATCTCTCCAATGATATCCATACCCCACTGTTCAAAAGGTTTTGTTATCATCACAGGATTTAATGGTCTTGCTGCTTTAACTTGTATTCCACCACACCTTTGACAGATGTCGCACTTTCTGACATGGGCATGTGCATCTTTGAACAGTGTGGGCCAATAGTGTCCAGCTGTAAGAATTTTATGGGCTGTTGTATCCCCAGAAAAATGTCCTCTAGTAGGCCCATCATGTAAGTTTATCATGACCTTCTTCGCATCTTCTTTCTCTAAGCATCTAAGAAGAACTCCATCATAATTCTTTCTGAATAATATTCCTTCAACAGTCTGGTATGAGGCCGATTTAAGACGTAGTGCTCTTCTTTGCTTAGAATTCCAATGTTCTGGTAACAATCCCTCTTGAAGGTAATACACAAGGTCTTGATACCAGGAGTCCAAAGCTGTGAAAAGAGGACATAAATCCATCAAATGTAACTTAACTTCATCTTCCTAGTCATGTTCTTCATTGTCTTTACTTTCAGTCATTAATTTGCACAATCCTTGCCCTTTAACTATGGAGGCTGGCTTTAATTCAAGGTCATACTCCTGTAGATCCGTTACCCAGTTGCCTCTTCTTTCTCCTAACTCCTTTTGTATGAAAAGAGACCTCACAGTTGGGTGTGGAACTATTACCTTTGTCCGGTTCTTAAGTATATATGGTCTGAATTGTTTTACCACTTTGAACACTGCGTAAGATTTTTTATCCATAGCTGCGTAATTCAATTTGGCCCCTTGCAGACCAGTGCTCATAAATGATATGGGGAACTCATCTCCCCCATCTTCCTTCTGGGTAAGCACCGCTGCTAGTGAATCATCAGATGCGAAAGTGTATAAAATAAAATCTTTCTCAAAATATGAAGTTTTGAGGGAGGGTGCGTGTGCAATAGATGTCTTTATTTTACTAAATGCATTCTTCTCTACATCAGTCCAATTGAATTGTACACTTTGCTTTACCATTTGCTGCAAAGGTTTAACAATTTGAGCAAAATCTGGCACAAACCTTCATACGAAATTTATTGTCCCCATAAATGATTGCATGCCCTTTTTATTATGGGCTAAGGGAATATGTTCGATAGCTTTGATCCTCTCTGGGTCTATGGAGATCCCCTTCTTAGAAACCATGTGACCCAGTAGCTTACCCTCGGTAACAACAAACACGCACTTCTTGGGGTTTAATGAGATACCATATTTTCGGTAGCGTTCAAAAATCTGTTTTAGATGGAATGCGTGTTCCTCCCTTTTCTTTGAGAATATTGTGATGTCATCAAGGTATACTACAGCACTGCGGCCAATCAGACTATGGAAAGCTATGTCCATAGTCCTCTGGAAAGTAGCTCCAGCATTTATGAGTCCAAAGGGCATCCTTTTGTAAGCAAAAGTCCCCCATCTTATTCTAAATGTAGTTTTAAGTCTGTCTTCTTCAGTGACTAACACTTAATTGTAGCCTGAAAATCCATCTAATAAAGAAAATAATTCAGAACCCGAAACCATTTGCAATATCTGTTCCATGGGTGGGACAGGATAATTGTCTTTATCCAAAGCATGATTTAAGTTTCTGAAATCCACACATAGTCTAATTTCTCTGGATTTATTCCTTACTGGTACTAGATTTGAAACCCATTCCGAGTGTCTAACTTTGAAGATAATTCTAGCATCCAACAACTTCTTTACTTCATTCTAAATTAGAGGCTCCAGTTTTGGATGCATTTTCCTTAAAGGCTGTTGATAGGGCTTGACCCCGGATCTGATGGGGATAACATGCTGAATAGTATTGGTGTCATATGTCTTTAGATCTTCATACGTCCAGGTGAAAACATCTTTGTATTGTTTGAAGAGACTGATGGACTTATTTATTTCACCTGGAGAGCAACATTTTCCCAAATTCACATTTTTAGGCTCAATTTAAGTCCCTAAATTAATTAACTCAAAATGTAGAGATGAGCTATGAGTCTTCACATTCACTGGCCTTCAGAATTTCTCATTTAGATCAAACATTCGCTCTAAAGTCCTGACTCCTTTAGGAATAAAATTATCGAATTTTAGATCGGCTTGGTGTTCTTCATCATCAATTATCGCTCCTTTGAAGGTCTCCCCATTTGTCAGGCATTCTAGAATCTGCTGATCATCATAAAAAACTTGTAGATTGGTAATCATAACTGGAACCGAAGGCCTAAAAAGCAATTCAATAGAACACTGGTTATTAGAGGGCACAAGCCTCGCAGCTGAGGTGGCCAACAAGTCAGCCACCGCATTCTTAAGTCTAGGAATCGATATAATGTTAAATGCATGAAAATATTTAAGAAGATCCCATACTTCATTTTGATAAGCTTTTAAATGAGGAGAAATGCAATGTATTTGATTTCAAATTTGTTTTACAATTATTTCAGAATCCCTATACACTTTCAGATTTTCTACCTTTAATTCAACTGCTTTTCTTAGTCCCTGAACTAGTGCTTCATATTCGGCTATGTTATTGGTGCATTCAAACTCTAACCTATATGAAAGGAAATGTTTATTTTTCTTAGGATCAATCAAGACACAACCGGCTCCTGATCCCTCCAAAGTTTTAGACCCATCAAAGAAAAGCGTCTAAAAATCGCTTACCACTACTGTGCATGAAACAACATCTACATCTATAGCTAAGTATACTATTTTACAATCGATTTCATCAGCCTGTGAAAAATGAAGGAGATCATGTTGAGAATTTGATGTATCGTTGACTTCTTCCACTTGATAGTTTCCTGGTTCTAGCTCAATAAAGTAATTTCCCAAAATAGAATTCACTAGTTCATTTTTTTCTTCGAATTGAGTAACATTGTGTTTCGTGTGGGGCTCTCTTAAAAATTTAATTTGATTTGGGATTACTTTATAAGGTAGCCACAGATGTGACCAGTCCAAGGCAAAATATCCACTCAGCTTTGTCAACCAATCTCTGCTCAAAACAAGTCCATAAGCTTCAGGTATGTCAGCTACCACAATGTCAATGAATTGACATACCTTATCATTTGAAGATAAGTGAATGAGAACATCCTCCATTTCCCCAATTACCTTCACATTGATTCTATCCAACTGAATGACCCTCTAGGTAGATGGTTTAGGTTGTCCATTTAACTTTTTGCATACCAACAGCGGCATATTGTTGACTGATTCCCCTGAGTCTACTAGACAGTTGTGCATGTTGTGGTTGAAAATTTCAAAAGTCAGGAGAAAAGGTGGAGTCTTGCATCTAGGCATACCTCCAGCACTTGCTTCACTAATTTCTTCTTCTTGGGGCTGATTGTTAGTGGGAAGTTTCTCCTCTGATATTTCAAGTGCTTTCAATAACTTTTATTTCTGCTGTGGCACATTGCACATCTCAAATAACGAGATATTTGCCCTTACCTTTTTGATATCCTCCATGATGTCATAATCCATCTTATGTTCTGTGAGATTCGTTTTAACATTATTTATTTTCTCTTCAATGGGTTTAGTAGGAATGTTGATCTGTCTTGGATTTTGACTGGTGGGGGTAAATTCCAAAATTTTATTAGCTAAGGAGTTTTTTTGAAATTTCTTAACATTCTTTTGAAGTCTCTTAATCTTTGGGAGCATAAGACTGTTTTCCTTAATCAACCCCTGGCTTCTCTTCGTTACATTTTTTTCTAGGATATCTTCATGTCTCAGATCATTTTCTTCCTCAGCATCAAACAACGATACACAATCCCATAAAACCATGGCCTCATCCTTTTGTTTTTCTATTGATTTATTGTTGTCTTTCCCTTATTCATCATTATCCTCAATTAATATGGAATCCAACAACTGATTCATAACCAACGTCATTGAATTTATCCATTGAGGACAATTCTTTTTCAGAATGGGGTTGTTGGTGAAAAGTGCAAAAGTTATCCATCCCCACCTCCGTTAAGTTCATCGATGCAGGGTCGTGTGGAGGGGGTTGGGATTGATTGTTATCTTCCCTTTTCTTGTAATAAGGCTTATAAAACTTTTGGGCTTCCTTTTCCTTTTCCATGTCTATTATTCTGTTAGAGAGCTTTTGCATTATCTTTTCCATTCCTTCAAAGTTCGGTGATTGCTCCTCTTTAGGCTTAGTAAATAACAAAGCTTTCCTCCCAACAATGTTTTCTCCTGGCTGCTCAGGATAGTCTTCAATGCTTTCCTTTTCAGCCTCCACTCTTTCGAATTCTTCATAAGTCTCTGCTAGTGTAGGTTTGGCTTTCATTTTGGCAAACATGGCAAACTCAGGTCCTAGAGCTGAAGTATAATACTCAATCATAACTTTATCTGAGGGTTTGTCAGCTTTAGAAAACTTCTTAAGATAAGCCGCAAATCTTTGGGTAAAACTATGCACTTTCTCTTTTCTTTCTTTCTTTAAGGCGCACAGTCCTTTCATGAGAGCAGCATGAGGTTTTTGGGTTGCATATTTACTTCTAAAAATCCTTTCAAAGGTATCCCAGTCTGGGATAGAGTTTGCAGGAAAACCAAAATACCATGATGCTGCTGCTCCTTTAAGGGTATGCGAAAAAAGTCTACAAATGATATCCTCATGTTCCCCAACCCTCAATCCTTCTATTGCCAAATAAAAACTTTGTAAATGGTCATCTACTAACATCTTCTCATTTGGATCAAACTTGGGAAGCCTCTTTTCAAAAGCTTGAGGTAAGTCATGCAACGGGGGTGTTAAGTTCAAGGGTGATCTGGCTTTCCAAGCTGGTGGTGGATTTGGTGGGTTAAGTGGCTGATTGGCATTAACGCCTACCATAAGTCTGGGTGGAGAGTGAGGAGGTGAAGGAACGGGAGTATGCATAGGAGAACAGTAAAGTGTGTTTGGGCCTAGTTGATTCAAAGGCTGAACAACTTCCTGTAATTCTACTTCTACTAACTCTTCCAAATCTCCAACCAACACTGAATCTTCCAAGTTGGGATGATATTTCTTCTTATATTCTCTTCAGGGTAAATTAGGGATAGTGGGTAATCCTCCAATACTCTTTACATAAGCCTGTCTGTGTCTTCTCAGATCATTGAATACTTGGTTTTCCATAGAAAACAAATGTTCTCTATTCTCTTTAGTATTTGGATCAGGAAATAAACTACTTTCAAAACTATCACTAGTGGAGTAACTTTGAGGAAATGGATTTCCCTGGCCAGCCATGCATTGGTGGTCCTCCTTCTAGCGCCAGAAACTGTTGAGGCCTGGAAATTCGCAGGCAACAACAGCAAGGGATTCTCCCCAGTCAACGTTCCCAACTAGCCCGTGACTGTTTGGTGTAGGGAATCCGTCTGGTTTGTGGTCCGGCTACCATAGGTCAAGTAACCAAACAAAAAGGGTTTTATAGGTTGCAGCCCGGTCCACCGTGTATATTTTTGTATTTTGACTTTAAGTATGATATGCAAGTGCCTATCTAAGATCCAAATTGATGAATAATGTGAGGAATGGTCACAATGTGATGCACAGGTTCTTACCTCTCATCTTAGACTCCCTCTCGTCTTAGACTCTCTCGCATCTAAATCACACACAACCGAAGAAACAATATTAATTAAGCTATCCCTAGGGAGCAAGATTATCAATTCATGAGTAATGTAATACTGTTCATATGTTAAGATAATCACAGATAGTTGTTCTTAGAATCAAAACACATAAACATGAATAAATATATGCACAACAAGATAGCTCGTCATCTGTTAAAACATTCATTAATCATAGTGGAAATTATCATAGAATAAACCAGAGAACATTCAAATAAGAACATAGGTTCAGAAAGTTAGAACGATCTCACAGTTAATGAAACACAGCTGAAAATGAAATAGTTCCCCTTCAACATTGTTCATTTCATCACATTTGAACATTCCACATAGCACTTTCTCCAACAGAAAAAATTGTAATTTTATTATTGCAAAACGAAATAGTTCCTCTTACAACAAGTAGTTCATAAGTATATCTGGGAAAAAGCCCTTCCTCACTCTTTCCTCTCTATATTTATACAAGAAACTGTTCAAAACTTTTTAGTTTCCCCACGACCATTTCGATTTCCAGTCTTGTCATTTAGCGAATGCTCATGATTCCATGTTACGTTTCAAATAAATACTTTTATAAAAAAATGAGCATAGCTAGGTAACTGACGAAATGCCCAAGCCTGGGCCTTTTTTCTCTAAGGATTACGCTCTACCATTCCTCGGTCCCTCCTCAGATCCTTATAGTTTTCTTCCTCAAGCAACGATTCTGTCGCCTTATGCTTTAACATGCTTTGTCCTCCAACTGCATCTTATTCACCGCAATAATATTCAAAGGGATCTGAGAAAAACTGCCATTTCCGTCTGCGATCAAACAAGAATTCATCATTTATTCCGACTATCTTTAATAAACATAAACCATAATATTAATAAAATGAGTACTAAAGAAGAGAAAATCGGAACTAGGTTCTTATGTGCAAATTCCAACCCAAAACAAGGCACACAGGTCTCTTACGAAACAAATACGATCTCATAACAATCGACGGGAAAACGATTAAGAAGCGGGCATATAAAATCCCATCGACGGATCGAAACACTTGACATCGGTTCATTAGCGGGCTATGCAGCCGCAACAACGGGTAACCTACAATCTATGGGTTTCGGCACACGAACCAAGATTGGCATGATAAAACATCAAGGGTCAGATCCTCTCTAGGCATCGGATAGTTAGGGAGCTACACAGTCGCAACGGTGGAAGTTAAAAGGTCAAGAAAACCCGCAGACTAGTCAACATCGGAGAAACAATGAACAGGACATCGACGAAAATACAAATAGCCCGACGAGCAGTTAACCTATTTTGGGGCCACGACGATGGATCTCAATCAGCCTTCGACCTCCGATCCAAGTCAAAACACTTTCCGAAAAATCGCAAAGCAAGTTCTTTTTCAAAATAGAACCCGGGTTCAACGAAAGACTTTAATTATCGGCATCATGTCTAAATGACTTCAAAAAGAATGGCAACTGAAAAACCCACTTTAAACTTCAAAGATAAAACATCGTAAAACTGGCTAAGCCTTATAGTCCACAACATGCTCAGACCCAAACGAAATCCCGAATAGCAAGAAAAACTAGCCTCAAACAATTCAAACATGTAGCAGAGTAGAAACAAATGGCCTTCAACAAAATCAACAAGGAGGGTCCAAAATTTTAAGAAATTTGGGAAAAGTTGCAACTACAACAGGTTGAAATAATAGTTTTAATTAAAAATTTAAAATCAAAGAAGAACATATATTTATATAGTATTTATGAGGTAAATTTATTCATAATATTAATTAGATAATATTAATTTTATAATCATAGCTTATGTATGCTTATCTCTAAGAATTTGTTAGATAGAAAATTAAGAATTAATTTTTTATGGTTTATTAAATTATGAGAAGAAAAACCTAGTTTTTATCTTCTAGTTTTTTTTAAGGTTGAAATATTGGTTTTAATTAAAAATTTAAAATCAAATAAAAACATATATTTATAGCTTAAAACAAAATTATTAATTATTTTATATATATTAAAAATTTGTGGAATGTTATAAATTAGAATAGGTTTAATTAAAATTTAAAATCAAAGAAAAATACATATATGATGATGATGATTAACGTCTACTGAGACCAACTTTGGTTTATTGGACCTTAAGAAGGATAATACTTCATTTACTTTAAAAACTTGTTCATGTGCTAAAAAATATTGCCTAGAAGCTTTCTAAGCTCAATATAGTTTTGGTAAGTTAGGAGGTTATAAAGGTTTGTATTGTAGCAAACACTACGAAACTCAGATTTCATGTGGGTGTAATCATGGCACTCTAAGAGAAAGTGATTTTCATCCTCAACGCTCATAGACTTACAAAGATGGAAAACCCTTTCTTCCCATATAATTTTAGGAATAGACCAACACCCTATTTCTCCATGGAGTTCATGAGAGTTCGTTCTAATCTTTGTTATATTAATTTCCTTTCGTGAGCTAGTTACTACCGAGAGATACTTCTAATCTTCCAAATTATGATTAATGACCTTGTTATAGTATCTTAATTTTCTCTTAACCACTAAATTTTACTCACACTACAATTTCTCTTTAAACTTAGAAGTGATAATATTTTTGACATTATCAATGTTCTGAAAAATGTCATTTTTATCAATGCCCCAATGGTTTAACCAAGTCATGGTATATTTACACCTACACCGCTTGAGGCGTAGTTAGTTTTGAATTGAGTTTAAAGAAATTTTAGTAAGTCTCTTGTTTCCCATGTTATTTATCTAATGCTTGTACATCAGGTACCTAGTCATAGCCATGCTCTTGATGAGGAAAGACCCACTTCTATGAGGAGAATAGGACAGGAATTTATCTTTTAATTTTGAGGTTATAAGTTATAAATCGCTTATGGATTTGCTCAATTGTCCTCCAAGATTCTCTAGAAATGTGTACCCCCATACTTCATAAGCATACAAGATAACAGGGATGACAAGAGTTTCAAAGAGGAACATCTTTTTATCCCACATGACTAGATTGGCTGATTTATAGTTATTTTCAAGACCAAAATAAGCTTTCCACCCTCCATTAATCCTTTTCTCAATGCTATAGATCCAATTGAGCTTGTGATGAATATAAATTCTGAGGTACTTGTAAGAAGTCACTTCCTCTAGATTTCTATTATCATAAAACAAAATTTGCATAGGTGTCTTTCTTAGATTTTATAATCATGATTTTTTTCTTGTTGGTGTTAACATTCATACCCATGTTAGAGAAAAAATCTTTAAGAATTATTAATTTCTTATCAAGATTAGAAGAAGGCCTTTCCATAAGAACAATATCCTCAACACAAAGTAGGAGGATATTAACTATCCCAACTAAGATTGTGTCGTCGCAACCTGCTTCTTATAAACACCTTTCTAGCTTATCAATGTAAATGCTAAAAATGGTAGGGGAGAGGGGGAAACCTTGTTTAACTCCAATATTACAATTTATATCATTTTTACACCCCTCATTATTCTTAAACTTGGCAATTACCTTTTCTTATAAACTTGTTGCGACGACTCTTAGCTCAAAAGGAACCTTAAGCTCCTCTAGCCTATTCCACAGGTTATTTCTAGGAACTATACCAAATTTTTTTCTAAGATCCACAAAGAAACAAAATAGGTGAGACTTATTATTAATCAAAATCATTAGTTATCTTATATAGATTAAATATATATTAAATGTTATAAAATTATAATCAAAATTCCTTCCATGAAGATTCAAGATATTGTGCCCTAAAATGTGACATTCTCACACATCCCTCATTATAACATAGGCTATATATATATATATATATATATATATATAGATATAGATATTCCAAAAGGAAAATATCCATCGCTCTAAATAAAGAGTGATCATGAACTATCTTGAGGGATTTACATTACAACATTCTATTGTTTCCAAATGGTTGTCACCATTTAAAAATCATGACTTTCTCTTGCCTTTCCAAACTCTTTGTGTCTTCACAAAAATTTCATGAGTGTTTTTTCTGTTTGAGTTACCTGCATGGGTCATACATTACAAAATTTGAGTATTGTGACTTTGCATCCCATATGGAAAATCTTCTTTATTCCTTAAAACGTGTTGTTGAAAAATGTGTACAATTTGATCTTCAATTTATAAACAAACTAAGTGGTTTTTGATATGTTCATATTTAATCTCCCTCACCTCCATTAATCCAGAATGAAGTCCTAGTGTTACTTTGGATAGCTTGTCCACTTTTGTGTTCAGTTCCCAGTATATATGTGCGAAAGAAATTGTTTCAAAGGCTTCTTTATGTTCTTTGATTACTCTCAGAAGATGTTGGAGGTGTGGAGCCTTGATCTACATTTTCCCATTTTCCCACTCTATTGCAATTTTGGAGTCTCCATATAGCTGTAATATTTTTATTTTTTTTGTCTAATTCTAGCCTTAGTACTTCCCATAGTGCTGCTAATTCACTCTTGTTGTTGGAGGCTCATCTTGGTGCAAACATAAGGGATCAATTTGTTGATTTTTGGAGCAAATAACACTCATTGAGGTGTGGGCTTGGGATCTATTTGATGTTCCATTAATCTCTGCATTAAAACCATTGATTTTAACTTTGTTTGCGTCCATTTGTTTGAAAAATAAACCCTAGTATGTGCTTCCGAAATTGTGTAAAAAAATAGAGAAGGAAGGGATGCATGGTTACGTACCCTATCATTGTTCCACGAGTTCATGAATCTTATCTCTAACAACGGGTCAAAAACCATCATGGAAGTGCATTCTAGTTTGGAAATGGTATTTTCCCATAGGTTTCCTATATAGTCACATGAAAAAATAAGTGAGAGGTTGTCTCAGTTTCTGCTTTGCACAACAAGCAAATTCCAGGCCTGTGAAATCCTCTTTTTAAGAAGACTTCCCATGTTAACAGCTTGTTGCTCAATGTGAGCCAGAGTGTTAATGTTGTTTTTAGTGGGCTTGGTAGTTTCCATATTTTGTTCCACCACCATCACTCTGTGCCATCGTGTTCTCTCTCCATCGCAACGTTGTAACCCATCTTGGATGTGTAGCTTCCATCTCTCCCATTTTTTGACCAAATTATCCTGTCATCCTCTACCTCTTCTAGGTGTATGAAATAATTTCTTAGTTTGGTTGTGAAACTATTCCATTTTTTTGTTTTAGATCTCATTAATCCTAGAGTATTAGTGTATTTCCATACTATTCTTCTTCCTAACCATCAGTGTTGAGCTTGTGTTTCGGCCAAACATTTGATGTTCTTCTCTGATAGTTGTGAAAGAATTTTTTCTGAGATCTTGTAATCTTCTCCTAAACTAACCTAGGGGTCTCTTCCAAGATGCACTTTCCTTCCATTTTCTATTTTCCATGCTGTCCAATTCCTAACCCATGGGAAGGATAAAACAAAGGAATTCCACCCTATCGAAGTGTTTTTGTGTGTTTTAATAGGATGTATGAACCATTCTTTGACATAAGAGTCTAGGACGTATTTTTAGCTCATTGTTATCCCCCCAAGTGAATCCTGATTTTCAACCATCCTCTAGACTAATTTTGCAGCAGGAGATCTACAGAATATCTCTAAGTTCTTTAAGCCCCACCCACTGATTGATTTGGGAAGAATTAAAGTTGTCTATTTTACCAACGGTATGCCTTCAGTTTTCTTGCTTGCCATCCATAGGAATGAGAGAAATGTTTTCCTTGTCTTTGTTAAAATCCCTTTAGGGATGTAGGCTATAGAGGCCCAGTATACTAGTATGCTCTGGAGAACCACTTTGAGAAGCAGCAAACGTCCACCTTTGGATAGATAACGATTGGTCCATTTTGAAATTCTAGCAAGCTCATTATATATCTATATATATATATATATATATATATATATATTTTCTAGAGAAAAAAATCCTTTCTTCTTTTGAATAATCATGGACAACTCTTGAGGAGTGTACAATTTTTCCTTATGGATCAAGGCTTACACAAAAGTACCACTTACATATCTTCCTTATGAGGCTTACAACAAAAAAACAATGCTACACCTAAAGAGCTAGCATTCTTTAGCACTATGTTTCAAAAAGAGCAATGCTGCACCAACCGAGCTTGCACTTTGTCACTATCTGTATGATATTTTACAGAAAAATATAGGACTAGGTTCCTTCATAAGTGGAACATGATGGAGTCACCTTCTTCAAGGATCTCGCCCTCAATTATCCCTGGTTGAATAGCTAAAGCTTGCTTTGATAGTGTATTTGCTTTTGTGTTGTATTCCCTGTATATATGGTTGAAGTTGAGAGATGAAAAGAAGGGTTGCGTCGACTCGATCGCTCTCAATAGATTTTGTAAGTGAGGGGCTCAAATGTTGTTTCTTTCTTGTGCCCAATCTATCATTGTTTTAGAATCCCCATTTATATTCAGCTTGGAAATTTGTTTGTCTTTAACGATTTTTAGGGTGGCCCAAAGAGCCGTGAGCTCTGCCTTTCTATTGGTGGCTCGAAACATGCCCAGTTTGAATGATATTTTTTCTAATTTAGAGATGTATATGACCCCACCTACCCCACCAATGGCTGGTTCTCCTTGGCTAGCGCCATCAAAGAAATCCCAGGGAGTACTTTTATCAATAACCGAGGCTATTGCTGCTCTACATTTTCCAGCTTTGGGAACTGCTCTATGTTCCTGAAATTTATACAATAGCAGGGCTGAGGTGATGTTAATGGGATTCCATGTGTTCTTGAATATTGCTTTGTTATGGGCTTCCCAAATTCTAAAAACATAAAGCACCGGGAAAGCACTGGATTCGCATACCGCTTTGTTGTCCCACCATTGTTTGGTATTCTGCTCCCAAGAATATTCCCTTCTGATCACTCTGCCCTGAATGAGGGTTCTAGAGACATCCATCCATACTTGACCTACATAAGTACAAATATCGAATAAATGGGAAGTGATTTCATCATCTTTTTTGCATAAAATGCAGATCCCTAGGCCTTGAAAGCTTCTTTTTCTTAGATTTTCCCACGTCAAAATTTTGTTATTAATTGCCAACCAGAATGTGAGAATGATTTTTAATGGACTGTTGCACTCCCACAGGCCCTTCCACCACCAATATTTCTCTCCAATAAATTGTTCCATAATAGCAACTTCATACCCTTTTTTTTGCTGTGAAATCTCCATCTTCTGCATTTCTTGTCCATATGAGTTTGTCTTGAGTGTCTTCATCCAGACATACATATTTTGATTCTATCAGTTTGATGTAACCTTGCCAACACTCAGCTTCATCTACCTCTAGTTGAAACTCAACGGCTCCCTTCCATCTTGTTCTGCCTATTTGATCTGGAAGCTGAACTTGAGCATCAGCAAGTTTGTAGCATCTCTGTTCACCAAGATTGTTCAAGACTGATTGTGGTAGCCTATAATCCTCTCCTGCACTAGCCCAAAAATCAATACCTAGCCTTATACTTCTTCCATTCCCAATTTCCCAGGCTATCCAAGAGCCAATAAGAGGAAATGTTGAGACCATGGATTTCCATCCAACTGAACCATTTTTAAAGGATTTGTTAGGGCTTCTGATCCAGTCTATTATTTCCATATTTGAGCAATATTTGGAACATACAACCTTGCCCCACAAGGATTCTGTGTTTTGTATGATTCTCCAAAGATATTTGGCTGCCAAATATTTAGTAAAAAGGGGGAGATTCTTTATTCCCTGTCCTCCTATCTCCTTGGGAAGAGCTATGTTTGTCCATTTGACCAAGGGGTTGCCATTGTTTTGTTTACTGGTTTTCCATAGGAACGCAAAACACTTCTTCCAAATCTTTGTGAGAATTCCTTTAGGGGTGTAGGCTATTGAGTCCTAGTAGACAGGGATGCTCTGAAGCACTGCTTTGATCAATACCAATCTTCCTCCTCTTGACAGAAATCGGTTTTCCCAAGAAGAAACATGAGCCTCTACCTTTTGGAAGAGCCACATCCAATCTTTGAAGATAACAATTTGGTTTGAGAAAAAACCCTAGATATTTAAAACCTTCAACCAATGGTTTTGTAGGAAAAGCCAGTATTTCCTTTGACTTTTGGGCTAGCTCGTCTGAGAACTCATTGTGAGATAACATTGATTTTTCTATGTTGATTATCATTCCTGTATCCTTCTTGTATTTTTCTATCAGAATAGCATATTCTTTCAGGTTCTCTTCTTCCCCTATCCCAAAGAGAAAAACATCATCTACAAATAAGGTATGTGTGACCTCCTCACACCTTGATAATTTAACTCCTATGATCCTTCCTTATTCCCTCGCATTCAGGATTAGTCTTCTTAATGCATCATCTACCAGAAGAAAAATGAACAAGGATAGGGGGCATCCTTGTTTGATTCCTCTTGAGGGCCTAAAAAACTGAAGGAGAACCATTGATCAACACTGCAAAGGATGTGGATTGGATGCACCCCAATATCCAATCTACCATCTCCATATTCATCCCTAGTTTTATGAGGACTAGTCTGATAAAGGTCCAGCTTACCCTGTCATAGGCTTTGGAGAGGTCTAATTTTAAAGCAAAGGTTGTCTGCTTTTCCTTTCTTATGGTGTGTATCACTTCTTGAGCTATTGAGACTGCATCTAGTATTTTCCTATTATGTAAGAAGCCACATTGCTCCTCTGTAATGACCTTGCTTAAGATAGGTTTGATTCTTTGTGCAATAATTTTTGCTATCACTTTGTAGATAATATTACAGCATGAGATTGGTCTATAGTCTTAAAAGGATTCACACTTCTATTTCTTGGGTATTAGAGCAATGAAAATATAGTTCATGCTTCCTAAAGCTTTTCCTGAATTTCTAGATTCCTGGACCACTGCTAAAATGTCCTTCTTGATCAAATCATAGAACCCTAGGAAAAACTCTAGGGTGAAACCATTTGGGCCAAGACTCTTCCATTTTTGGAATGAGTGTAATACCTGCTTGATTTCTTCCTCTAGGATTTCTTTATTTAGCTCGTCATTCATCTCCTCTGTTATATCTCTTGGGAACAAATCGAGAACTTCTAATATCTCACATGTTGGGAACCATGCAGGTTCTTTGAACAACTATTGAAAATGTTCTGCAGCAGCCTTTCTTTTTTCTTCGAAGGTTTTGGACCAAGTGCCTTGTGAAGACCTAACCTCATGGATAGTGTTGATACTTTTCATATGAGAGGTATATCTATGGAAAAAATTCATATTTTGATCCCCTTCAACCAGCCACAGAGATCTGTTTTTTAGCATCCATTTCTTTTCTTCCTGCAAGAGGAGTCCATCTTTCCTCGCCTCCAAGTCTTTAAGCTCTTCTAATTATTTCCGGCTAAAGACTCAATCTCTATTGTTTTCAAATAACTCCTTTATTTGCACTTTGTTGAGGCCTGGAAATTCACAGGAAACAATAGCAAGGGATTCTCCCCAGTCAACATTCCCAACTAGCCCGTGACTGTTTGGTGTAGGGAATCCGTCCGGTTTGCGGTCCGGCTACCGTAGGTCAAGTAACAAAAACAAAGGTTTTACCGGTTGTGGCCCGATCCACCGTGTATGTTTTTTGTATTTTGACCTAAAGTATGATATGCACTTGCCTAATTAACAATGCAGTGTGATAAGGATGCAGGGAGTAGTCACAACGTGATGTGTAGGTTCTTACCTCTCGTCTTAGAACTCACAAGCATCTAAATCACATATGCTGTAATGAAGTAAAATAACTATCTACCTATCCCTGGGGAGCCAAATTGTAACTTATTTATGAGTAATGTGTATTGTGCATGCATTATAAAGAGAAATGACAGGTAGCTGATATTCTTTCCTACAACACATGAACGATTAAAAATATTTAGACAATCAGATAGCCAATTGTTTATGAACAACATACATTACTCATGGTGGTAATTCCACAGAATAAATCAGAAATCATTCACAAAAAAACATAGGTTCTAAGAGTTAGAACGATCTCACAGTTAATAGACAAAAAGCTGAAAAAACAAAATAGTTCATCTTTCCGCAATCCACAGCATAACATTTGAAAGTCCCACCAATATTTTTCCGATAGGCAAACAATAATTCTTTATTGCAAAAAAAAAAGTAGTTCTTCTTACAATATTGCTTTTCATGTCTAACTAGGAAAAATCCCCTTCTTCCTCTAAGTCTTCTATATTTATACAAAAAGATGAGACTGTTGGGCTGCCCACAAATAACCCTTGGGCTTCCCAACTTTTCGCCTCCCAAAAATTTTCCTCAAATGTTTACAAAATCGTTACATATTACAAAAGTGAATGATTATTCACGAGGAGGGCCCAACTTGAGTATTTAGGAATTTATTCCATGCCAAAGCCTCAGAGGCAATACCTTCAAATGTGCAAGGTTCCAAAAACTGAATGTTTATCTCCAACTTTGCAGCCTGGTTCTTGATGGCCTCAATTATGGCCACACTTAAACGAAGCTGATCCTCCAATAGCTGCACACTGATGGCAGAATGATCTACTTCATCCCTTAAGATCTGGTCATCAAGGGATTTAATGTGTTGTGATTTTGCTTCCTCCTCCTGATACCTCTTCTGCAAAATTTCCACAAATGAATTGTGCTCTGGAAAAACATCAAACCTCTGCTCAGCTTCTACTTGGCACCGGTTGTATGTAATCATGAGCCTTCTAGAAAATTCTGTGCATGCTTCTTTCATCTTTTTAACAGCTTTTTTGAAATCTTCTACTGTGTTTATAGCAAACTCTACTAATTCATAATCCTGCTTCATGGCCTGTCTACCCTTCGAAGGCAGCTCTGCAGGAGTTTCTTCATTATTTTCCAACCTTTCCATTCTCGTTGTTAGGACTTCCAGGACGTCCTGAGATTTGTCAACAAAATAAGAGGAAGTCTCCAGAATTTCCTCTAATCGTCCGTCTATTTGCACAACTTTGCATCTCTCTTCTTCTATGGCAGTTTGCAGCTGCAGCATCTTGGCCTTTTGTGCCAGCACATGCTCCTTGAAGGGTTGTAGATTAACCTACTGCTCTTTTGTTGCCTCTAAAGTGGTTGTTAGAGAAGAGATCTGCTCTAGAAGTTTCCTCCCTTGTTCTTGATCTTGCTTCTTGTTTGCCTCCCAAGTGGTTTTTTGCAGCTTTAAGTCTTCTATCCTTCCCAGTAGATGTTCCTTCTCCACCCTTAGCTCTTGATACTCTTGTTGCACTTTCTCCAGACATTCTTGTGAAGTTTCACTAGCTTGTCTCTCTGCTTGGAGGAGCTGCAGTTCATCCTTTGAAGACCTTATCTATTTTTTCATGTCCTCATATTTCCTCTTTAGCCTATTGCTTTCCTCTCTCTCCTTTCTCAATGTGTCTTTCAATTAAGCAGAGGACTTCTTGGATTGCTCCAAGTATGTCATAATCTTGTCCACATTATCTTCCGAAGCGTGAATCAGTGCAGCTCCGGCTCTAATGGTGAATCTTGGATATCAGTCTATTCCAAATACAATGGGCATATCCGTTATCATTTTCTCGGGCAGACCTCATGTTTCAACCTTCCTTTTCGTTCTCTTCACTGTCCTCTTTGTCTCCTTGTCATAGAAAACAGTGTTAAAATCAGGTATTTCTTCCCCTTTCTTCTATTCAAAGGGGACCAGCTTCAGTGTAGGGACCATATACTATCTAGGTGTACTAGCATTCGGTACTTCTGGGTCCTGAACCTTGGGGTTCTCCATGTCCTAGGTCTGTCCTCCAGCTATGTCAGAGGCTGACTGTTCTGTCTCTGTCTGCGTTAGCTTTAGCCTCTCTACTTCTTGCTTCTATAGCTCCTCATCAAGCTTCTTTTTCTTTTCTTCTTCTTCATTCCTTGCATCTTCCTCTGCTTTTATAGCTGCCTCTTGCGTAGCTTTTCTTTTCTCTTCCTCTTCTCCCTACAACCACCCTGCAGCTTCTTGTGCCAGCCTTTGGGCTTCCTCATTTCATTTCCTTGCTTCTTCATTAGCTTTGGCTTGTTCATCCGATCCATTCCCACCTTTTGTGGTAATATTCTTCTTGAACCTTCTCCTCAAGGCTGTTATGCTCGATACACTACGGAAAATAGATTCTTCTCTATCCCAATGGTGGGTGTATTCGAAGTGGACGTTATTCTCTTTGCAGTGATCAGCCACTTTGTTGTGGGAGTCATTTCTATGGAAGGGCATCTCACCAAAATGAAACCTTTCCAATTCTTGTACAAACTCATCTGCTTTTTTCACTCTGGTGAACTTATAACTGCCTAACTTGAAGGGGAAAGGGGGATAGGCAGCCTTCTTATGCTCAGATAAGAAGCTCCCTATGCCATCCAAGAAGACTTGCCTAACTGCCTCTTTGTGAATGATGTATTCAGTGGCGTATTTGGGCAGTAGGGAAGGTGCTCTGGAACCTCCACACATTTTGAAGAAGAGACGATCCTCAGTCAAATAATAGTCCGCATACTCCTCAATAACCTGCAATGCCCCCTCCGACATACAGTCACATTCCTTCAGAAAAATGAGGGTATACAATGGCATGATGAACTGTTCACAGATCTCTCGGTAATGACTGTGGTACTTGTGCACCTACAGTGGCTTGTATGCAGCATAAACAAGCATCCTCTCCCTATCCCAGATGCACCTGAGGCCGGGAAAAGGTTGATTGCACAATATACAATCGATAAGTATGGAACTCATATAGAATTTAGACCTCTTTTGGGACACACCTCCCAAAGCCAAGGCCATGTAGGCTGAAAGACTGTTTGATACAATTTTGGCGCAGTTGAAAATGGTCCCCTGGGTTGCAACATAAAAAATAATTGGTATCCATTCTAACTTGAAGCTCTTTCCATGAGCTCTTCCAAAAATCCTATTAAGCATCAAAGCTATGAACCTGTACCGGGCCCTTAAGCTTCCTGTGTCATATTCTCCTGTTGGTCTAGTTCTGAAATGTTTTCCATATAATAGCATTCTTTTAAGGGTCTCAACAAGGTCCATTCTAATGTTTTTCAACCAATCATTAGTAAAAAATACTTGTGCTTCTGGCAGGTGGTACGCCAAGGCGACATATCCTGGGCTATAGGAAGCATAGCCCTATTTGTCTACATTCTCCAGGATCATAGTGGTTACATCTTCCTAGGGCAGAATCCAACCCATCACTTCAGAGCAAGGGAAAAGATCTGGTCTGGTGGCAATCTTCATCAGTGAAGATCTCTCTATGTTGGCATATATGCCTTCTTCCTCCAAGCCCATATCAGGCACCTCTCAGCGCGTGATCAACCTGTATATCTCTAGCCATTAGTACTCAGGTTCTACACCAGATATACACTTGGTGTCTTCATAGATGTATTCGGTTTTGGTAATAACTTCCACTTCAGGATCCTCTTAGACCACAGGGGCCTTCTTCTTCTGTCGCTTCGACATTTTTAATTCGGAATATTCCTGTCATATATGAGATCATAATCATTAAGACATTTCTGACTAAGTTGCAAACATTGAGACAACAATGTGTAGTGTTTAACTTCGTCTATGTTTAACATGATGGAAAATAGTTACATGAAGTAGATATGTGTAAGATAACGCTACAGTCTAATACCAAAATAGTTCAATCAATAAATTTTGAGTGGGAAATAAATCTACATTAACATGAAGAAAACTTCGGCTCTCTGCGGGTGCCATGATCATTGCGCTGCGCGGGAATGACATGGGAGACTATGCAAGTTTTTTTTAACGGCATGCTTTTAGGAAAAACACTGCCTATGCAATCTAAGGTCAATATAACTATATGCAGTGATATATCCCCCTCCACCGACTTGGGTTCGAAACCAGCCATGAACTGGGCCTCGTGGAACCACGCGGCGAAATACAGCTGTGGTTTGAGGACGCAGGTAGCACGAAAACAAAGGGGGGAGGGAAACCATTTCAAGTGCCACAGACTAGCCATAGAGAACCTTCCCCTTCCAAAACATCATCACACAGGGAAGATTGGTGTAGATAGCGTAACGGCCATCTGCACCAAACCCCCCACTCACTAAGTGTCGGGTCGCATAACAAAAGGCCGTGGGAAAAAACTGTCCTGTGGGTCAAAATGGCCCCCCCGCGAAAAATTACGCTACAACATCTTCAATATAAAGGCATGTAACTAACGGGCCAAGGGGAAACAGCCGTGGAAAAACCCAACCGTAGAGAAATCAACAAAAAACTCAAACGGAATGGGATAATGCAATGAGGAGCCTACATGGAAACACTACGTGAACGGTGGGAAGAGAGGCGGTCAAGCTTCCACAGTTGAGCCACCTAGACACAGGTACCAACAACGGGGTATGACTGAGCTTGAGTGGAATGACAACACACGAGAGTGATAGTTGGAAATAGTAATAATAAAACATGTCCGACCCCATATATATATATGGACAAACGTAAGCAGAGGGAAAAAAATATCAGATGGCGGAAAACTCTGGATCGAAGGACGCAAGGATAATTCCTTCCACAATGTCAGGTGGCCAAACCACTAATCTATGCAGGAGAAGAATAAGAACGTGTCGGAGCTTTAAAACATCGGAGCGATAGTGGAAAGGGAGCCGCAACGGCGGAGATATAAAGGACAAGTCATTCCGCAATAGGAAAAGTCTTCATCGGAGGAGAAATCAACTAACTGACCAGAAGGATAGTGCTTTTGGAAGCCGCAACGGCAGAAAATAAAGGACATCACATCCCACCATATAAGGTCCGAATCGGAAGAGAAAACAACTGGAAGATCAAAAAGGTAGTTCTTTTCGCGGCCGCAATGGCGGAAATCCAAAACCCAAGGCTTGACAAGACAACAAAGCGGAGCTTTGAAAAGTCAGCGTGATAATCGGGAGACCTTGTGATTTTTCGTACGCAACTGCAGAGACCAAAGTAACAACATGTTCCGATTCGAAACCAAACATCAGCCGATTGAGCCAAATACATCGAAGAAGAATAATGAAGCCAAAACTGATTATTTCTCTGCAACTGCGAGGTTGCAAGCAAATACTCTTTCGACTCACAAACTTGAAAATGCTTTCGAAGGTAATGATAAATAAAAAACAAGCAGTGGATCGTTTCAAGCATCAGGAAAAACCTTTGTTAAGAATCATTAAGCCAAATCAAAGAAGTAAATCAAACAAATACAAGCAAAAGGGGGGTCCCGAAATTTTTGAATTTTGGGAAAATGTTATAGCTGCAACAATTGGCGACTACCTGGTGAACCCCAGATTGACTTAACTCCTCCCCAGTAAAAGACTTTCTAGCTCCAAATTTAAGTCTTCTAGATGTTTGTATTCCTAATCTGGCCAACCCATACATTTAAATCATTGAGAAGCAGTTCATTCATTGGGCAAAGGTAGCATCAGAAATATTTGCAACTCTGAATAACTCTTTTGAGGCCTAATAAGTGAGATTTATTTTACCCGTCCTTAGGATATTTCTAGCTTTGACACCACAAGATTGTAACAGATAGTAACAGCACTATCCCTTTGTTCCTCATTCCCATGCCAATTAAACTTTTGTGCCTTTTGAATTTTAGTTCTTGTGAGTCCTCCATCTGCCTTTCTTTTTGAATTTTATTCAGGCTCCTCTATCCATAGTGTCCTTTTGTGTGAGAGAAGAATTTACTTTTCATCTCACGGACGGAGAGGAACTTTTGGCAATTTGAAATTCATGCCTTTGATACTTTGCTTTGATATGTATTGTTTCTTTAAGGAGTTTTGACTCTTGATAGCTTTTAGCTTTTCTTAAATCATGGCATGGGATCATTTATATATGATATACTATTTACCTTGCTTCCTTTCCGTGGGTCCTTTGCTATCACTCCCTTGGACATTTAAGATGTGAAATGGATGGAGCCTCAAAATAGTATTCCAGACCTCTTAATTCTGAGTTATTTACAGGGGTTAAGTGGGACTTCAATGAATACATGGCCAATTAGGAACACTGCTGCTAGAAGACATTCTATGTTTCAAAGCACAGTCTTTTGCTCAAGATTTCAGTTAATTAAGAAACCTGATGTTTCCATTGCAACCAAAAGTTTGCCTCTTTATTCAAAATAAAAGAACTAGTTACAAAGCATTAAACCAAAAGAAAAACAACATCAAAGCCATAAACAAAAAAGAAAACAACATCAAAGCATTAAAGAAAAACAACATCAATTTATTTATGTACAAAGAAAAAAGAAAATAAAATGGGTGCCCACCCTAAAAATTCTTCCATCCAACGAGTTAAAGTGCTAGGCTGTAATGTAGGCCAAAAACCTATCCATGGTCTAAGTGTACCATTTTTGAAATCGAGACCATGTCTACTAGTCTACAGTCATCTTTATCAGCCTGAGGAAGTTGAAGGAGCTCAGGCTGAGTGTCAATTCTAGAACTGGCCTTTCCTGAGGTATGATATCTTAGCTTAAGCTCTGTTAGATAATTTCCCAAGACAGAATTGGCGGATTCATTTCCTCCCCCCAGCTGAGTGACAGCATGCTTCATGTAAGGCTCTCTCAAAATTTTAATTTGGTTAGGGGTACCTTTGAGAGGTAACCATAAATGAGACCAGTCTGAAGCAAAATAACCCTTTAACCTGGCACACCAATCTCGGTTCAGAACAAGCCCATATCCATCCGGTATGTCAGCCACCATAATGTCAATAAATTGACATATCTTGTTATTTGCAGATAAGTGAATGAGAACATTCTTTATTTCTCCCACTACTTTGACATTTGTTCTATCTAGTTGCACCAATTCCCAAGCTGTAGGCTCTGGCTTCCCATTAAGCTTGTTACAAACTTTAAGTGGCATCACATTTACTGATGACCCAGAATCTACTAAGCAATTATGCACATTATGATTCAACATTTCCAAGGTTAAAAGAAAAGGTGGGGTTTTAGATTTTTCTTCCCAATTGCCTTCTTCTCCTAGCTGATTTTCTGTGGGTACATCTTCTTTAACCTCCTTAACTTTTTTAGTGTTTACTTCATCAACATCTACCTGTCCTTGCATAGGTTTGACAGGCTTATTGATTGACAGTAGTGACTTCAGGTGTTTTATCTTCAACACTGGCATCTATCTGTCTCTTGACATTCGTTTTCAACCCCTCAATATTTGAAGTTGTTGCATTATCTTTAATTATTAGATCCATGTCTTTTGTTGCTGTAGGTGTGTATTCAGATTTAAGAACACTTTCTTCTGTGTCAAAAAGCGAGACACCATCCCATAAAAACATGGTATCTTCTTCTTGTTTTTCTATGGTCTGGTTTTCCTTTTCCTCTTTACCACTGTCCTTAGTCAATTTAGAGCCTAGCAGTTGATTCATAACCAGTGTCATCGAATTTAACCATTGAGGACACTTATTTTCAGAATGAGGCTATTGGTGAAAAGTGTAGAAATTGCCCCCCCCCACCTCTGTTATATTCATGGATGCTGAATTTGGTGGAGGGATTTTCCATTGGTTGTTATTCTCCCTTTTTTGGTAGTAGGGATTGTGAGTTTTCTGAACTTCCCTTTATTTCTCTAGATCTATTATTAGGTTGGATAGTTTCTGAATCATTTTCAGCATTCCCTCAAAATCATGTGATTGCTCCTCTTTAGGTTGTGACAGCAATGAGGCTCTTCTCCTGATATTTTTTTCCTTAGGTTTCTTGGGAAAGTCTTCTATACTTTCCTTTTCAGCGTCTACCCTTTCTGCTTCTTCATAAGTCTCTACCAACGTAGGTCGAGCTTTCATTTTGGAAAACATGGCCAGCTCAGGTCCTAGGGCTGAGGTGTAATATTCAATTAAGGCTTTGTCTGAGGGTCTATCAATTTCAGAAAAGTTCTTTAAGTATGTTGAAAACCTTTGAGTAAAATGATGCACCTTCTCATCCTTCTCTTTTTTTAACAAACCAAGACCTTTCATTAGTGAGGCATGTGTCTTTAGGGCTGCGTACTTACTTTTGAAAATCCTTTCGAAGCTGTCCCAATCAAGAATAGAGTTTGCAGGAAAACCGAAATACCAAGATATTGCTGCTCCTTTAAGGGTATGTGGGAACAATCTATAGACAACATCCTCATACTCCCCAGCCCTTAGCCCTTCTACTGCTAAATAGAAACTTTGCAAGTGGTCATCTACAGCAATCTTCTCATCGGGATCAAACTTAGGAAGCAGCTTTTCAAAAGCTTGAGGTAGGTTATGCACTGGAGGTGTTAGGTTTAACGGTGATCTATCCCTCCAAGCCGGCAGTGGGTTGAGTTGATTCACATTAACACTTTCCATGAGCAAGGTGAAAGAATAGGAGTCTGAGTAAGAAACACCATAAGATGAAACCAGGCTTACTTGCTTCAAAGGTGGAAAAAAAAAACCTATTCAGTACTTTGGTCAGGTTGAAAACTTCCAAATATCTGCTAGTGAGGACAATCTTGGGAAAATAGGTTTCCATGGGAAACCATGCATTGGCTGCCCTCCTTCTAGCACCAGAAACTATTGAGGCCTGGAAATTTGTAGGAAACAACAGCAAGGGATTCTCCCCAGTCAACATTCCCAACTAGCTCGTGACTGTTTGGTGTAGGGAATTCGTCTGGTTTGCGGTCCGGCTACCATAGGTCAAGTAACAAAAACAAAGGTTTTACCGGTTGCGGTCCGATCCACCGTGTATGTTTTTTGTATTTTGACCTAAAGTATGATATGCACGTGCCTAATTAACAATGCAGTGTGATAAGGATGCAGGGAGCAGTCACAACGTGATGCACAGGTTCTTACCTCTCGTCTTAGAACTCACAAGCATCTAAATCACATATGTCGTAATGAAGTAAACTAACCATCTACCTATCCCCGGGGAGCCAAATTGTAACTTATTTATGAGTAATGTGTATTGTGCATACATTATAAAGAGAAATGACAGGTAGTTGATATTCCTTCCTACAACACATGAATGATGAAAAATATTTAGACAATCAGATAGCCAATTGTTTATGAACAGCATACATTACTCATGGTGGTAATTCCATAGAATAAACTAGAAATCATTCACACAAAAACATAGGTTCTAAGATTTAGAATTATCTCACAGTTAATGGACAAAAATCTGAAAAAATGAAATAGTTCATCTTTCCGCAATCCACAGCATAACATTTGAAAGTCCCACCAATCTTTCTCCGACATGCAAACAATAATTCTTTATTGCAAAAAAAAGTAGTTCTTCTTACAATATTGCTTTTCATGTCTATCTAGGAAAAAGCCCCTTCTTCCTCTAATTCTTCTATATTTATACAAAAAGATGAGACTATTGGGCTACCCACAAATAACCCTTGGGCTTCCCAACTTTTTGCCTCCCAAAAATTTTAGTCAAATGTTTACAAAATCGTTACATATTACAAAAGTGAATGATTATTCACGAGGAGGGCACGGCTTGAGTATTTAGGAATTTCTTCCACACCAAAGCCTTAGAGGAAATACCTTCAAATGTGCAAGGTTCCAAAAAATGAATGTTTATCTCGAACTTTGAAGCCTGGTTCTTGATGGCCTCAATTCTGGCCGCACTTAAATGAAGCTGATCCTCCAATAGCTGCACACTGATGGCGGAATGATCTACTTCATCCGTTAAGATCTGGTCATCAAGGGATTTAATGAGCTGTTCTTTTGCTTCCTCCTCTTGATACCTCTTCTGCTAAATTTCCACAAATGAATTGTGGTTTGGAAAAACATCAAGCCTCTACTCAGCTTCTACTTGGCACTGGTTGTATGTAATCAGGAGCCTTCTGAAAAATTCTGTGCATGCTCCTTTCATATTTTTAACAGCTTTTTTGAAATATTATGTTGTGTTTATAGCAAACTCTACTAAGTCATAATCCTACTTCAGGGCCTGTCTACCCTTCAAAGGAAGCTCTGCAGGAGTTTCTTCATTATTTTACAACCTTGCCATTCTCGCTGTCAGGACTTCCAGGACGTCCTGAGATCTGTCAACAAAATAAGAGGAAGTCTCCAGAATTTCCTCTAATCAGCCGTCTATTTGCAAAAGTTTGCATCTCTCTTATTCTATGGCGGTTTGCAGCTGCAACATCTTGTCCTTTTGTGCCAGCACATGCTCCTTGAAGGGTTGTAGATTAACTTGCTACTCTTTTGCTGCCTCTAAAGTGGTTGTTAGAGAAGAGATCTTCTCTTGAAGTTTCCTCTCTTGTTCTTGAGCTTGCTTCTCGTTTTCCTCCCAGGTGGTTTTTTGCAGCTCTAAGTCTTCTATCCTTCCCAATAGCTGTTTCTTCTCCACTCTTAGCTCTTGATACTCTTGCTACACTTTCTCCAAACATTCTTGTGCAGTTTAACTAGCTTGTCTCTCTACTTAGAGGAGCTGCAGTTCATCCTTTGAAGACCTTATCTCTTTTTTCATGTTCTCATATTTCCTCTTCAGCCTATTGCTTTCCTCTCTCTCCTTTCTCAATGTGTCTTTTAGTTGAGTAGAGGACTTCTTGGATTGCTCCAAGTCTGTCATAATCTTGTCCACATTATCTTTTGAAGCATGAATCGGTGCAACTCCGGCTCTAATGGTGAATCTTGGATCTCAGTCTGTTCCAAATACAACGGGCGTATCCGTTATCATTTTCCCAAGAATACCTCCTGTTTCAACCTTCCTTTCCGTTCTCTTCACTATCCTCTTTGTCTCCTTGTCATAGAAAACAGTGTTAAAATCAGGTATTTCTTCCCCTTTCTTCTATTCAAAGGGGACCAGCTTCAGTGTAGGGACCACAGACTGTCCAGGTGTACTAGCAGTCGGTACTTCTGGGTCCTGAACCTCAGGGTTCTCCATGTCCTAGGTCTGTCCTCCAGCTATGTCAGAGGCTGACTGTTCTGTCTCTGTCTACGTCAGCTTTAGCCTCTTTACTTCTTGCTTCTGTAGCTCCTCATCAAGCTTCTTTTTCTTTTCTTCTTCTTCATTCCTTTCATCTTCCTCTGCTTTTCTAGCTGCCTCTTGCACAACTTTTCTTTTCTCTTCCTCTTCTCCCTGCAACCACCTTGCAACTTCTTGTTCCAGCCTTTGTGCTTCGTCATTTCGTTTCCTTGCTTCTTCATCAGCTTTGGCTTGTTCATCCACTCCCTTCCCACCTTTTGTGGTAATCTTCTTCAGTGAATCTTCTCCTCAAGGCTGTTATGTTCAAAGCACTGTGGAAAACAGATTCTTCTCTATCCCAATGCTGGGTGTATTCGAAGTGGATGTTATTCTCTTTGCAGTGATCAGCCACTTTGTTGCGGGAGTCATTTCTATGGAAGGGCATCTCACCAAAATGAAATCTTTCCAATTCTTCTACAAACTCATCTGCTTTTTTCACTCTGGTGAACTTATAACTACCTAACTTGAAGGGAAAAGAGGGATAGGCAGCCTTCTTATGCTTAGATAAGAAGCTCCCTATGCCATCCAAGAAGACTTGCCTAACTGCCTCTTTGTAAATGATGTATTCAGTGGCGTATTTGGGCAGTAGGGAGGGTGCTCTGGAACCTCCAAAAATTCTAAAGTAGAGGCCATCCTCGGTCAAATAATAGCCCGCATACTCCTCAATAACTTGCAATGCCTCCTCCGACATGCAGTCACATTCCTTTAGAAAAATGAGGGTATACAATGGCATGATGAACTGTTCACAAATCTCTCGGTAATTACTGTGGTACTTGTGTGCCCACAGTGGCTTGTATGAAGCATATACAGGCATCCTCTCCCTGTCCTAGATGCACCTGAGGTCGGGAAAAGGTTGATTGCACAATATACAATCGAAAAGTATGGAACTCATATAGAATTCAGACCTCTTTTGGGACACTCCTCCCAAAGCCTAGGCCATGCAGGCTGAAAGACTGTTTGATACAATTTTAGCCTAGTTGAAAATGGTCCCCTGTGTTGCAACATAAAAAATAATTGGTATCCATTCTAACTTGGAGCTCTTGCCATGAGCTCTTCCAAAAATCCTGTTAAGCATCAAAGCTATGAACCTGTACGGGGCCCTTAAGCTTGCTGTGTCATATTCTCCTGTTAATCTAGTTCTGAAATGTTTTCCAGATAATAGCATTCTTTTAAGGGTCTCAACAAGGTCCATTCTAATGTTTTTCAACCAATCATTAGACAAAAATACTTGTGCTTCTGGAAGGTGGTAGGCCAGGGTGACATATCCTGGGCTATAGGAAGCATAGCCCTGTTTGTCTACATTCTCCAGGATCATAGTGGTTACATCTGCCCGGGGCAGAATCCAACCCATCACTTCAGAGCAAGGGAAAAGCTCTGGTCTGGTGGAAATATTCATCAGTGAAGATCTCTCTATGTTGGCATATATGCCTTCTTCCTCCAAGCCCATATCACGAACCTCTCAGCGCGTGATCAACCTGTATATCTCTCCCCATTGGTACTCAGGTTCTGCACCAGATATACACTTGGTGTCTTCACAGATGTATTCGGTTTGGTAATAACTTCCACTTCAGGATCCTCTTCAACCACATGGGCCTTCTTCTTCTGTCGCTTCAACATTTTGAATTCAGAATCTTCCTGTCATATATGAGATCATAATCATTAAGACATTTCCGACTAAGTTGCAAACATTGAGACAATAATGTGCAGTGTTTAACTTCGTCTATGTTTAACATGATGGAAAATAGTTACATGAAGTAGATATGTGTAAGCTAATGCTACAGTCTAATACCAAAATAGTTCTATCAACAAATTTCGAGCGGGAAATAAATCTACATTAACGTGAAGAAAACTTTGGCTCTCTACGGGCGCCATGATCATCCTGCTGCGCGGGAATGATAGGGGAGACTATGAAAGTTTTTTTTACGGCATGCTTTTAGGAAAAACACTGCCTATGCAATCTAAGGTTGATATAACTATATGCAATGATATATCCCCCTCCATCGGCTTGGGTTCAAAACCAGCCGTGAACCGGGTTGCGCGGAACTGCGCAGCGAAATACAGCTGTGGTTTGAGGACGCAGGTAGCACGAAAACAAAGGGGGGAGGGAAACCATTTCAAGTGCCATAGACTAGCCATAGAGAACCTTCCCCTTCCAAAACATCATCACATAGGGCAGATTGGTGTAGACAGCGTAACGACCGTCTGCACCAAACCCCCCATTCACTAAGTGGCGGGTCGCATAACAAAAGGCCGTGGGGAAAGCCTATCCTGTGGGTCAAAATTCCCCCCCCCCCCCAGGGACAATTACGCTACAACATATTCAATATAAAGGCATGTAACTAACGGGCCAAGGGGAAATGGCTGTGGAAAAACCCAACCATAGAGAAATCAACAAAAAACTCGAACGAAATAGGATAATGCAATGAGGAGCCTACCTGGAAACGCTGCGTGAACGGCATGAAGAGAGGCGGTCAAGCTTCCACAGTTGAGCCACCTGGACATGGGTGTCGACAACGGGGTCCGACTGAGCTCGAGCGGAATTATAGCACATGAGAGAGACAGCGAGCGACAGTTGGAAATAGTAATAATAAAACATGTCTGACCCCATATATATGTATGGACAAACATAAGCAGAGGGCGAAAAATATCGGACGGCGGAAAACTATGGATCGGAGGACGCAAGGATAATTCCTTCCGCAACGTCGGGTGGCCAAACCACTAATCTATCCGGGAGAAGAATAATAATGCGTCGGAGCTTTAAAACATCATAGCAATAGTGGAAAGGGAGCCGCAACGGTGGAGATATAAAGGACAAGTCATTCCGCAATAGGCAAAGTCTTCATCGGAGGAGAAATCAACTAATTGACCGGAAGGCTAGTGCTTTTGGAAACTGCAACGACAGAAAATAAAGGACATCACACCCCGACATATAAGGTCCGAATCGGAAGAGAAAACAACTGAAAGATCAGAAAGGTAGTTTTTTCCGCGGCCGCAATGGCAGAAATCCAAAACCCAAGGCTTGACGAGACAACAAAGCGGAGCTTTGAAAAGTCAGCACGATAATCAAGAGACCTTGTGATTTTCCGTCCGCAACTGCGGAGACCAAAGTAACAACATGTTCTGATTTGAAACCAAACATCATCCGATTGAGCCAAATACATCGGAGAAGAATAACGAAGCCAAAACTGATTATTTCTCCGCGACGACGGGGTTGCAAGAAAATACTCTTCCGACTCACAAACTTGAAAATGCTTTCGAAGGTAATGATAAATAAAAAACAAGCAGTGGATCATTTCAAGCATCAAGAAAAACCTTTTTTAAGAATCATTAAGCCAAATCAAAGAAGCAAATCAAACAAATACAAGCAAAAGGAGGGTCCCGAAATTTTTGAATTTTGGGAAAATGTTGCAGCTGCAACACACTTCTATCTTCTTCAAATCTTCTTGTTGCCTGCTCCTATAATTTTTATCCCAGTCCTTGGAAATCTTCTTTACTCTTTCCAAATTTTCCATGAATTGTTGCATCTGAGAGTGGTTTGATATGGTTACTAGGGGCACCCAAGATTCTAAGATGAGATTACGGTACTCCTGTTCTTCTAACCATTGGGGTTTGAACTTGAATCGAGAAGGATTTTTTACTTTAGGGGTTTTCATTGAGAGGACTATAGGGCAATGATCTGAGTTTCCTCTTGTTTCTACTAAAGCCTTTAGAATGAGATCGCTACTTATTAAGTTTTCTAATTCCAAGAACCTGTCCAATCATTTTGAAATTTCTTGGTCCACACTCCTTTTGTTTCTCCATGTGGGAATGATTTCTAAGAGGGATAAATCCACCAATCCCTTTTGTTCAAACATTTGGATGAAAAAATGGCCCAGAGAGTCTGCTATGGCGTTCTTCCCCCAGACTTCGTTGCTAGACAGGGTTAGATTTAGGTCTCCTCCAAGTATCAAGTTTTGGAATTCTAGAGCTCTAGAATGTTTTAGCTTCTCCCAAAAGGTTTTTCTATCATAGAAAGGGCCATAAACATTCAAGATCATATACTTTTTCCTTGTTTCACTATCTTCTAGTTCTGTTCCAACAGTTGTTTCAAATTTATGGACAGAAATCATTTTTAGGGCTGGGCTCTAGGCTGTTAGGGTTCCTCTTGAGTGGTTGTCTACATCCCTTCTCATCATTCCCCAATTGTTTATGCACTCTTTGAGCATTTCTTCTACCTTATTCCCTTCTGTCATAGTCTCTTATATTAAAAGTGCCGTAGGACTCATAGTGGTTATGATCCATTTCAAGGCGACTTTCTTGGGTACCTCCCCTAACCCTCTGATGTTTATGGATAGGATTTTCATTTAATAGTGCCTCCCGGGCCTAAATATCTAAGCGCCCTTGAAATTATGCCTTGTTTAATCTCTAAAATCACTTGCTTTTGAGCTTTTGAGAGGAGGGATTTTCTGCCCATTTGGGGCTTTGGTTTTGTGTTTAGGGATAATTCTCCTGTTGAAATACAACCATCCTCATTTCCTTTTGAAGCCCTATATCTCAGGTTGTATTCCTTTCTCACCTCTCTTATCGTCTCCTTACAAGGAGCATTCTTTTGTTTATCTTTAGCAAGGGAATCATTATTAATAGAATCAAGATTAAAATTAACCATTGGATAATAGTTATTACCTTTGGATTTCATTGAACATGGTCGAGACCCATTGGCGCCTGGGTTTTTTTGACCACCTTCGCTGATGTGGCCTTCATCCTCTATTCCAATCGATATCAATGGTGCCTAAGGTTCCTTTTTGAACTCAATTTTACTCTCACCACCTTCTATCAGGCCTTCGACTTCCTGATGCTGACTGCTTTCTTTGCCACCTTCTATCAGGCCTTCGACTTCCTGATGCTGACTATTTTCTTCGTCACCGTTTTAAGATTCTTTCTGAGCTTCTTCCCTTGTTGGCTCTATACTTTGTTTATTACGGGCCAGATTTTCACTGGAACGATTCTTCTGAGCTCCCTCAGCCTTATCTGGTTCTGTGTCTTTCGAGGACTCTGCTTTTGCTTCTACCTTGTACCCTTTCTTGTTGATCCATACCTTTCGATATTGGCTTCTCTTTTCCTTGTTCGGACAATTCCTCATTAGATTACCAACTTCTCTGCATACATAACAACGAAACGAGATTTTAAAGTAATCTAGACACTGTTTCCATTGGCTTCCATGCATATTTATCGAAACTTCCTCATACAGCCCATCCTTGAGATCCAACTCCACTAGAACTCTTGCGCAAAGTCGATCCACTTTGGTTTCCCAGTATGGTTCTAAGGCCACAAACTTACCTATCTTATTACCAATTTCTCTCAAACACTCCTCCTCCCAAAACATCATAGGTAAGCCCGGCATAATCACCCACACTTGATGTATGTTGACGGGTTCTTTTGTCGCATCGAAGTCAATTCTTCACTTATGTAGGATTAAGCCTGATGGTCCCCATCTCCAGCTTCTATCTAGTAGTTTTTTCCCGTTCTCTTCATGATGCAATTTCATCAAGAACTATCCTCTTGGAAGGATATGGAATTCAGGATTGTACTTGAGCTCGCCTTCCTAGTTCTTTTGTACCCAATTCCTCATTGCCTCACGTCCCGGGTATTTTCTGCAAAAACTCCCCACAAGAGCGTACTTCAGGTAGTTTGGGATTTTGCCAAGGTTAGTTTCTCTTTTGAATGTTAGTTCCGCATTGTCTTTTCTCGACCTTACCCCCTTTGTTTTGCGTGGTCACTCTTTCGCTGGAGCAATTATTTCCTGGAATGGTTTCGCTAGAGACACTCATAAGTGAATATATATATATTCACTTATTTTTTATAATTAATTAAAAATACTAAAACAAATTTTTAAACCATAGATTTGGAATACAAAACCAAATTTAAAAAATTTGGGATCCATCTACATTTTGCATATTAAAATTTATACTCAACAAAAAAATGTAATAAAAAAAAACAATCTCCTTAATCTGTTGCGCCAATTCCTTTGCTAATATTTTTGCATAAAACATGACCAAGGTATGGTTTTGGTAACTGTCTAGAGAGAAGTGCATTTCATCCTTTCTATAACCAATCCAAGAGATGTGTGCTCATTTCTATACCTATTTGCACTCTAGTATTTGGCCCTATTATATAAAGATTTTTTCCCAAGAAAAAACACTATACTTTATTGAAGTATAAAACAAGTGGTACCTAGAGAAAAAAAAATGGACAAAGAGAGACCCATAGTCCAAATGGAACACCATTAGGCCTAAGGAGGGGGGAAAAAGGAATAGTGATAAGAAGAAAAACATAGTCTAGCCTGTAGGAAAAAAACATCTAGCATATAGGGCACCCCAGCCTTGAAAAAATGAGCCACCAGGATCAAACCAAGGAGGGCCAAATCTTAAGTTGTGAACATATGACAACTCCCTTCAGAAGAAAGGGAGTGACAATGCCAAAGATCAAAGAAAAAAGATCCCTCCACCGCCAGAAGAGCCTTCTTAGAAAGACTTTTTACCAAATGATTTTGGTCCTGATAAATATGAGCAAAAGAGATACTTTTGAAACTGTGAATCAACAACCGAGTCTATTTCAACCAAGCTGAAAGGTGCAGAATATTGATACCGCAAGCCTTCACAACCCACTCCGTAATAACCTTCGAATCGCCAAAAACATAGATATTATCAATACCAATACTAAGTAGAAAATGAAGGAGAAGCCACAAGGAGATAAGTTCTCCCTTTGTATCAGTTCCCAAACCACATCTCATCCAGAGCTTGTAATAGCTATTGTTATCCAAAATGAGGATGGCCCCAACCCCATAATGCAAAGAATCTCGTTGAGATGAACTGTCAAGTAACCCCAACAAACAATCTATGGGGAAAAGCGCAACAAGGGTTCTGATGGAAGGACTCGAAGATCCAAAAGTATTCTCAGTAGATAATTATTTAAAGGCATCAATACCCCTATAGCAAATAGAAATAACACTACCCTGCAAATTATATAAAATACACTTATTCCTACCTTTCCATAATTCCCATAAGATGAAACAAGTCAGAGTCCTCCAACTAGGGTACTTTTATTTCCAAGAGAGAAAATGGTTAGATAACGTGCTCTCGGACCAGTCTGAAGGACAGTTTAAAAACCACACCACCTTCTTCTAAACAAAAATTAAAAAGGGACATGTAAGAAATAAATGATAGATATATTCATTGGCCATGCCAAAAACAAGACAGATACTAGGACCAATCATACCTCACTTAGAAATATTTTCCCATGATAAGAGATGGTTTCCCAACACAAGCCAACATAATATAGCTATTATAAAAGGCACCTGCCAAGACCAAATAGCATACCACCATTTCCAATCTGCGACCACCTCCTCTATTAGATGCTGATATGTTAACTGTGTCGAAAGGTCACCTGAGCCTTTTTTATATGTCCACTTGAGTACATCATAGGTGCCATCAAGAGTTATAGAACCATTTTGCATACCGATGATATATTCTTACCATTCTAATCCCAACCTTCCTTAAATCCCGAGTTGGCGAGCTGAGATCCAACCTTGTGAGAATCCAGTACGAGGTGAGTAAATATAAATGTAATTAAGGGAGAAGTAACCATTCGAATGCAAGAAAAATATCAGGTCCCATGAAAGCATGAAATTTTTTGGACCTCCCAAAATTGGATCCTCCCCTAAACAAATTGATCTACGGGAGCCAAGAACCCAGGCGAACCAGTTTTTGACCAGCTCAAATGCATCAATGAGGCTAGAACAAAAATTTGAGACATGTTTCTAAGATTTCTTATTACTTTGAATCCATTGATTTAGAGAGATAATTTAAAATATTTATCCTGAAGGACTATGGTCTACATACTACCACCAGTGATAGCTAGCTAGAGGCTCCTCTCCCTTAGAGCTAGAGAGAATTTGAACAGGATTTTTCAATTCTTAACCCCCTTTATCTTTGGGGCTAACTAAAATTTCCCATTTGACCAAATGGAATTTAAACTCTTTTTGGTTACCAGCCTAGATATAATCAAACATCATTCTTCAAATTGCATTTAGAATGGACCTTGAAACTTTGCTGAGAGGTAACCAATAAATCACAAGATTTTATAAAACATATTTTACAAGGATCATCCTACCATCAAGAGATTGTCGGAGTCATTATCCAAACCACACATCTTTATTTGGTTAATTTGGCCTAATTACCCACTTATCCTAAGTATTGACTCGAATTACTGACATCAGCATCCGCACACCAGCACACTCCTTGACATTAGCATCGGCACACTCCTTCAATTAGGGAGGTCAACTAAGCCTTCTCCTTTAATCAAGGACACTAACTAGGATTCCTCCTTCAATCATGGAGAAAATATCGGGTGATATTCTGGTCATAAGTGCACCAATTAGTTAATTGAATGTTGTTTCACCTAACAATCACTTAAGTTGATTTGTAAAGGCACCTTCCTCTTCTATTTTTCTATTTTGGGCTGATTTGAGTTGACTGGAGTCATTTAAGGCACCTCCAACAACTTCTGGTGACTCAATTGAGTTCAGTTCACTTCATCAGAGCTGAATTGAGTTATATATGTGCCCCTACCTATTGATTGACATACAGTTGAGTTCTATTCAATTAGACTTGGTCATTACTACCTCTGATTCAGTTAGGGCTTAGTTAGAGTGAATTGTGGTTGTGATTAGTGGTTAACTGATGTGTTCTAGTGTGGCTAACTGATAGCTAAGCCACTCTCATGTTACCAATTTGAATTACCTCCTTGGGATTCGAATTGTATTACTATTCATGCAAGTGTATCACATTGTATCTCTACTTTTGATTATTGAATACATTCTTATAGCTGCAACTCCTAATTGCAGTGTGTTTCATGTCAAATTTCTTGTACAATTGATTCTGGATCTTTGTGAATTGTTCCTTGATCCCAATATTACTATGACTCAATTTTCACATGGTATCAGAGCCACGGTGGGACAAGGATCTGCTTCTTGAATAGATTCCTTGATGGATCTATGATGCATTTTGAGCAAAAATATAAAAAATTCCAGCACTGCACCAGAAGTTGAAGGTTCACCACATAAATCCTAACCAAGGAGTTGTTGATCAAGCTAGCTTGATTGAATAATATGGGTGTGATGCAAACCTAAAAAGTGCAAGTTGTTCGACCTTACAGTGCCTTTTTTTTTGTAGGATTTTTGGAAGACTTCTACTGCATTCACTATAGTATAAAAATGGTTTCTTATGTGGATCATCTTACTCCTTTCAATTGCCACCAGTGGAAGTGGGACATGGAGATTCAATTGCATTCCAAGGGACTCTACAGATTCACAATGGACACTGAGATAGATCCAAACCACATTGTAGACAAAGCAAGATACTGGAACAAGACGGATGAAGCTTTTGGGTTTTTGTGCCTGTTGATTTCCAAAGATCTTCATTTCCATGTCATTGGTTTGAAGAATCCAAAGGAAAACTGGGATAAATTTGCTGATCTCTTTGATAAGCAAGATGACATGAGGATTTATTGGCTAGATAATGAGTTGATTTCTCTTCACCCAAGAAATTTCGAAACTCTCAATGAATTCTTCACCAAATTCAAGCACCTAGTGCTCCAGTTAAAGCAGTGTGAAGTGGAGCAAGAGGATGAGAAACTCATTCTCTCCATTCTCTCCAAACTTGGACCGGATTACTTAGTATTTGTTTTGATATTCCATATCGGGAAGCTAACAAACCCAAATTGTAAAATTCCTTCTCTCAATGCCTTCTTTGAGTCCCTCTAAAAGGAGCATGACAAGCTTGTGTAGATGGGGATGATCGGATCCTCCAAATATCAAGTACTTTTTTCTTTGGGGCACAAATATATGAAGGGTAAGGGAAAGAAAAATAATAAAAGACTAAGTTTGATGCTACGAAGCCAAAGGAGAAGAACCAACAGCAAGAAGAGCCTTTCGGCTCAAAGAAGCACAAGAACAAAGGGAACCAAGGCAAAGAAAAGGTCAAGTGTTCCCATTGCGGGAAGGGATTTCACCATGACAATTCCTGCATGAAGAAAAATCTTGATGAAATGACTCTCCTTCTTGAGAGAAACAATATCAATCTTCTCAAGAGTGTTCGAAAGAGAGATAATCATAATCGGGACATCCATCTAGAAAGAGGACATACCCTCATGGCAACTGTTCCGAAGCCCAAATATCTCCTCATAGACTATGGTGCTTTGAACCATATGATAGCAAGTAAATAATCCTTTTCATTCCTGGACTTTGACAAAATAATTCTCATCCACATGGGGTATGATTCTTAGATCATTTCGAAAGGAAAAGGTACTATAAAACTTGAACATGGAATCTTTTTTTATTTTCTGTATGTACCCTCTTTGGCCTCCAATATGTTGAGTGTATATAAAATGAAACACACTGGAGTGCCCAAGAGAGTTAATTTCATTCCAAATGATGTTGATATCTTAGATTTGCATCCTAGAAACTCATTGCAACAAGCATAGCAAATAATCATGCTAAGGCCTATGAGTATTCCAAGTTTGTGGCAGATGAAAAGCCCACCACTCTTCTGACTGATGAGAATGAGGTCAGTAGGATTTAGAATGAGATATTTGGTCATTTGAACTTCAAATAATTGCATAAAATTCATAAAATTTCCATGGTTAAAGGCATCCCAGCCATCAAAACTTCCAATGGAATTTGCAAAGGTTGCATTGTGGGCAAACACCCTAAACACAAATTTGATCGGGGAAAGGAAAGCCATGCATAAAGTATTTTGTGGCTGATTCATTATGATCTCAGTGGACCCGTCCTTCAACATCCATGAGTGGTAAATGGTATGTACTCACCTTCATTGATGACCTCTCTAGATACACTTGGGCTTTCTTCCTAAAGAAAAAATCTGAAGTTTTGGAAAGATTCATTGAGTTCAAAGCATTTGTTGAGAATGCCTCAAGGAGGAAGATAAAGTATCTCAGATATGATAATGGAGAAGAGTATATCAAGTCTGAATTGCTGCAAATATGTTCTTATAGTGGGATCAAATTCCAACACTCCATTCCCTATACACCCTAGCAAAATGGTGTAGTGGAAAGGAAAACCAAGGCCCTCAAAGAGATTACTACTTGCATGCTGGAAGCCAAAGGCTTGGCTGCAAACCTATGGGTTGAGGCTATGAATTTTTCTTCTCACATTCAGAACATGTTTCCTCACTATTCTTTGAAAGTAAATTTTCCTTTCGAAGCCTATCTTGGACACAAACCAGATGTGTCAAATTTCAAGGTTTTTGGGTCTACTGCATGGGCTCGAATTCCACTTGACAAGAAGAAATTTTTACAACCAAAAATTATTGAATGTTTTTTTATTGGATATCCAGAAGAATAAAAGGTATTCAAACTTCTGAATATCAGAACCAAATAGACATTCATTGAGAGAAGTGTCCTCTTTGAAGAACCTCTCCAAGAGGTAGAACTAGTCAAGGAAAAAACTGTTGAAATTATCTCCTATTCGATTGATCATCTGGATGATGAAAATGGGAGTGAAGGCTCTGATATTGAAGATATGATGTCTAATATAAGTGAGAAAAATATGTCATGTTCAGAATCATATTCTGATGTGTCGACTCATCTCCCAAATTGGGCCAAAAAGACACTCTCTTCCGCTGGGACAAACATTGGAAATCCTGCTGATCCAAGAAGAACCTGGTCTAATTTTCAAAGAGAAGGTATTTCTATATATTGTCATGATTCCTTGATGTCCAATACCTGATATTTTATTATTGGGTCTGATCCAAATACATAATACCATGCTTATAAAGATTAGATATGGAAAGATGCAATGGATGAAGATTTCAACTCTCTCTAGAAAAATGCAACTTGGGAGCTAGTTTCCCTTCCACCTGGGAGGAAACTGGTTCAATGCAAGTGGGTATATGGGAAAAAGGTTGCTGCATATGGAAGAACCTGCAATCAAAAATAATTTATGGTTTCAAAAGGTTTATCCCAAGTCCAAGTTATGGACTATCATGATACCTTTGCACTGGTGGCAAAGATGGATTCCATAAGGCTAGTTTTGGCCATTGCCGCATCCAATCATTGGGAGGTGCATCACATGGATGTCAAGATTTATTTTATTCATGGATACCTGCAAGAGGAGATATACATGAAGAATCCTGAAGGCTATATATCAGATCCTTCCTTGGTTTGTAAGTTGCAGAAATATTTATATGGGTTGAAACAGGCCTCAAGATCTCGGTATGCCAGAATGGATGCATTTCTTCTCTCACAAAACTTCCATAGATGAAAATCTGATCCTAATTTATATTTGAAGCAGTATGAAGGTAATATTATTATCATATTATTGTATTTGGATGATATTTTGATAACTAGAAGCACACTTGCTTCAATTTCCTTTATAAAATCTACTCTTCATGATGCTTTTGAAATGAGCGATTTGGGCCTGCTGAGACAATTTCTCGGGCTTGAAATATCTCAAGAATATTATGGGATAATGGTAAATAAGTAAAAATATAGTGTAGACATGTTAATTAAGTTTAATATGGATTATTTCAAGGCTTCTCCATTTCCTCTCCTCTCAGGAATCGGTCTTAAAGAGGAAAAATCCACTCCACCCATGGATTCCACAATTTACCGCCATTTGATCGGAATATTGCTATACTTGATACATTCAAGGTCTGATATTTGTTATGCCATGAATGATGTAGTAGTGTATATGCATAAAAATCATGATATCCATTGGAAGGCATCCAAGAGGGTCCTTTAGTACATTTAGGGCACTAGATCCTATGACATTCACTATGCTACAGATTCTGAGCAAGAGTTGGTCGGTTTTACAGATTCTGATTGGGTAGGGGATACCATAGATCAGAAGTCCACTTCTAGGTATGTTTTTATTTTTTTTGGTGTCCCCATTTGCTGGTACTATAAAAAGAAAGTTTCCATTGCACTTTCTTTAGCAGAGGCTGAGTACAGAGGAACAGTAAATGCTTGCATCCAAGCGAATTGGTTGCAAGGAATTTTGTTTGAGTTTGATATTGGTAGTGCTTTATCCATAATCATATTTTGTGACAACCAAAGTTCTATGAAGATATAAATGGATCCATTTCAATGGTAGAGGATCAAACATGTTGAGATCCACATGCACTACATTAGGGAGTTGGTGCATGACAGGACAATTGTTCTGCAATACTACCCCACAGATGAGCAAATTGTAGATATTTTCACCAAGAAATTAGTGAGAAAAAGTTCACTTATCTCCATTCAATATTGGGGGTGATTTCATCAGGGTGACCAGTTACTTCTTTAGTGTTCAGCTTGAGGGGGGGGTTTGTTCCCACTGGGTTTTCCCCTTTTCCTCACTTAGCATTATTTTGAGCATTTTAGAGTTATGTTTTGTACAGGGTGACCTATGGCCTTTGTTTCCAGAGCCCTAGCATTTTATTTTTACTCCTCCACATGAGTATAGATTAAGGGGGGATGCTGGAGTCATTATCCAACCCACACATCTTTATTTGGTCAATTTGGCCTAATTTCCCACTTATCCTAAGTATTGAATCAAATTATTGACATCATCATCAACACACCAACACACTCCTTGACATCAGCATCAACACCAACACACTCCTTCAATAGGGAGGCCAACTAAGCTATCTCCTTCAATCAGGGAGTATAACTAGGCTTCCTCCTTTAATCAGGGAGAAAATATGGGGTGATCTGCTTGTCATAATTGCACCAATTAGTTAACTAAATGTTGTTTCACTTGAGAATCAGTTAAGTTGAGCTAGAAAGGTGCCTTCCTCATATAGTTGTATATTTCGGGATGATTTGAGTTAACTGGAGTGATTTAAGGTGCATCCAACAACTTTTGGCAACTCAGTTGAGTTTAGTTCACTTCATCGGAGCTGACTTGAGTTAGATATGTGCCCCCACCTTTATTAATCTCTCACAGTAGTATAGGGACTAAAACACAGTCTCATACAATACAATGAATAATCAATAGTTGGAGTAGTAGCTCTGTATAATCAAATGATTAAAACACAGTCTCATAGTTGGAGTAGTAGCTTTGTATAATCAAATGAATAATGAATAATACAATACAATGATCATGAAATTTAAATGAATTCCAAGACAATTCGAATTGAATGAATGGGTGTAGCTTAACTGACTGTAAGCCACAATAAACACACCTAGTTAACCCACTGATCAAGTCCATATTGACTCAACTGAGTCCTAACTGAAGTCAAAGTGCAATGGATGACTGAGTCTTACTGAAAGTAGCTCAGACACATGTCATTGCATGCCAACCAACAAGTGGTAGCACATAATTAACTCCAATGAACCCCAATGAGGTTAACTGAAGTCAAACTAGTCATCAAAGGTGGTTGGAGGCGCCTTAGTTGACTCTAGTTCATAAATATTAATAAAAATAATCAATATAATGAATGGAGGCACCTTCACCACTCAGCTTAACTAATTGTAACAATCAGTTAGCAATTAGGTGCATTTATAACACTCAGATCACCCCCAGAATGCTCCCTGTTTGAAGGAGTAAGCCCAATTAGCCTCCCTGAATGAAGGAGAAGGCTTAGTTGGCCTCCTTGACTGAAGGTAGGCATGGGTATGCTCATGATGATGTCATAGTGTGCTCATCTGATGCCGATTAAGTCAATAAAACTTAGGATAGTAGTTTAACAAGGCCAAATTAAGTAAATTAAGTGCACATGTTGGGTAAATGTCTCCAACAACCTTTTGATTGACATGCAATTGAGTTCTATTTAGTTAGACTCGGTCATTACTACCTCCGATTCATCTAGGGATCAATTAGAGTCAATTATGGTTGTGATTAGTGGTCAACTGATGCGTTTTAGTGCGGCTAATTGACATCTAAGCCACTCTCATGTTACCAATTTGAATGACCTCCTCCAGAATCGAATTGTCTTGCTATTCATGCAAGTGTGTCACATTGTGTCTCTAGTTTTGATTATTGAATACATTATTATAGCTGCAATGCCTAATTGGAGTGTGTTTCATGTCAAATTTCTTGTGCAAATGATTCTGAATCTCTGTGATTTGTTCCTTGATCCCAAGATTACTGTGACTCAATTTTCACAGAGAGAACCAGTGCCAACACCATTGTTTAAATATTTTCTCAACATGCTTCAATAGCCAAATCCAATTGCTTGCTATGTAGTCATTTGTATTGATTAAATAACCAAGGTATCTTGTACCATCAGATAAAGGGGACACACAAACCTAAAAAAAAGAATAATAACCTTAGAAGAAACAGATAGGCTTTCTTTATTCTCCAAGAGAAAATATTTATGAGGATTTATAGACAAAATAGACACATTACATAAGTGGGATATCAACACATGATAGTGATACAATTATTCATAAGAGGTCATCCCAAATATCATAAAATCATTGACAAACAACAAGTGAGAAACCAAAAGACTTTGCCCATACTTTATACCAGTGATAGTGTTCTTCGAGCAAGCTTTCTTGATCGACCTACTAAAACCTTCCATAACCAGAATAAAAAGTAAGGGTGATAAGGGAAATCCATGTCATAACTCTCTAGAGGTAGAGAAGAAGTCCATAGGATCCCCATTTACCATAAAAACATAAGAAACTAAAGATACACATCCCATAATCTATTTCATGGGCTTGCAACGAAGACCATATGGATTAAAATGAGATGAAGAAAACCCTAATGAACACGATCATATGCTTTCTACAGATCTAGATGGAGAGAAAAGGGTTTATGTTTTCTTTCGTGAGCACTATAAAATAATTCATGTGATCAATCTGTTATAACTCAAAATGACACATCTCTTTCTGTGACCACTTTCCCATTATTCCATCGCATGTCGACACTTCCATGATGACACTTCATGAAAGTCACTGAAAAAACACCTAACTTGGAGGATCCATGTATTGAGTTTTGTAACTCTGTTTGACCTCATCTCTACACCATTGGAAATATATTTCAGTTAGATAAAACTTTCTAGAAGACACTAAAGTCTAAAAATGTCTAGAAAGACCCTAAAAATGAGTTTTTTGATGTATATGCGAGTTTCCTTAAGGAAACCTGCGTACGTACGCGACTTTCTCTATATAATACTCGCGTATGCCTCAAAAAAAGTCAAAAATATATATATTTTGAAATTCAGGTAATTTGGGTAGTTTGGGTAGTTGTGCAACTGAATCCTTCAGTTGTAACTACTTTGTGTTCGACCCTAACTCTTCATAAAACATATAAATAGAGGTAGGGATGTCCATGAGAGGGGACTTGAATCTTTTGCATTGTCATGCTGGAGGAATTGGGTCTCTCTTTGCCCACACATTTTCCCTAGAAGCTTTCTCCTTGTGTTACAAAGCTTGGAGGCTGAGTTCCTTGGAGAAGAGAAGCAGTAGAACCAGATCAAGGTTTCATGAGGCATCGAACATGAAGAGAAGGTATAGTTGTACTTGTTTTTAAGATTAATAAAGATGTGATGTCCTTCTTATTCCCAAATAATTGTTTAATGTGTGATTGAATCTTTGTTTATGATCAAATTTTGATGTTAATCAGATTATTATTTCATGTTTATTTGATTATCATTAATTTATATGTGGTCATATTGGTTTGAGGAAGGTATAATTCATTTTGCAGGTCTCTTGGAGCAAGACGAGCAAGAAGAGGATTGAAGGGATGCTTGGATCAACCTTAGTTTGGCTAAGGTATGAACCATTCTAATCTTTGATATTGCTTATATATGCTTGCTGAACATTATGCATCTCTCTTTCAACCCCAGTATATTGATGGCCTCTTAAATCCTAGCCATAGGAAACTTTCCTTTACAATAGAACTGGCGACTCCGCTAGGGAGAGCCTTGTCTGTTTGTGGTTTCTCTGTATTTCTTTCAGTATTTTGTAAGGTTCCACGTCCTTCTTACAAGTTAGGAACACCTTTTGAGTTTGTTGGAACACCTTTCCTACCTTCCTAGGTCAGTTTTTGACCCTTTTTGTGCTTTTTGTCATCCATACATGACTTTCAGGCTAAAAAGTCATGTGTATGTGTTGTATATGTGACTTGCACTACCTGCAACCCATGTATCATAAATGACCTACCTTAAGGAAACTCGCATATGCACCTGAATTTGTGTTCTTTCATCATTTTTTAGGGTTTTTGGGTGATTTGAGGGTTGTTTGTAGGGTATTCAAGGGTCCTCTACATGTGCATGACTCCTGAGAGGTTGTTTTATCTCTGTTAGGTGCTATTTGTCTATATTGTAATTCTCTTTCAAGTCTTTGAACTTGTTTTTGCTGCTTTCCCCCCCACCTCCTTCTTTGGCTTGACCTTGTTGGACAAGGTACTGAGCAGTCTTTGTTTGTAGGTTTTGATTGATACTTGGGACTTCTTAACCTCTATTTATATTAGTATTATTGCTCAGTATCTTCATTCCAAAGTTGTTGGCTTGTTTATTTTTGTGAGCCTTCCTTCCAAGAGAGGTTATATCCAACTTTAGGGAAACCTAGGGTTTGTTTGTGGGCTATAGAGTAGTTGTCTATTTGCTTTGCTTACAGTACTTGCTTGCATTTGTTGATAGGCTATTTTTTCTTTTGCATTTATTAAAAAAAAAGAAAAAAAACACATGTTTGCTTTATATGCATGTAGATTAGTTTTTTAGTCTAGATTGCATGGCATATCATTGTTTTTAAAAATAAAAATAAAAAGAATTTGTTCTTTTGTGGCTTTCAAGTTTCTATTTGAAAAAGAAAAAGAGAATAGTTTTTGCTTTTTGCATTTCATTTCTCATTGCTTAGTCATTTTGTTTCAACTTTGAGTCAAAACACCACATATGTTTCACTCCATTTACTCTCTGACTAAAAATAGCCCTTAAAATAAAAGATATAATTTAAAAATTATTAGTAAGTTTTATTTTATAGGGTCATACACTAACTAGCTCAGGCTAGACTTGTGGATTAAGGAGTTTCAACTCTCCATAAGTGTTTAAATTTCATACATAGTTGGCCAATCACTATGTAAATCCTCTTCTTTGTTGATTGTATCTAGGAATATCCTCTCAAACAGGAGTTAAGCACGAGGCCGCGTGGAGACTTGGACTGAGCAGATAACCCTTCGATTCCTTGCCAAAGCGTAGACCAAGTTTTTTGCGCATAAGGGGATTCTGTCTTAGACAGGGTTTTGGGATTTGCTACCTTTCCCATGCGTACAAACTAGGCTTGCGAATATCCCCCCAGACTGTCAATATAGTTAAGGTATCATTTAGTCTCTTTGACATCTAGGGTTCATACATAGGTACACCGAAAGGCTATTTTTGGTTGACCTTGGACAGACTTGGAAGGTAACATCGGTAGAAGGTGTGGAAGGGCGGTGGGTGATTCCTCCACTTGTGCCTAAGAACATCTACAAAGATTCCATGTAACTGTATATCATCTTTCTTATAGAAAGCATATCTTATACCTGTTTGTCTGTTTGGCTTTAGGAATTTTAGTGAGTGCTCTATGGTTTATCTGTACTTAGTTTGCCTTCAGGTGTGTGCTTTGCACTTTTGATTTCCTGTCAACATCATACATTGTCTTATTGTTTGAAACTATGGCTAACACCCATTTGAACACCAACCAAGATATCCCCATGTTGGGAATTCCTTGTACTATTCCTCTCACAGGGAATGTTGGTGTTCCTTTGATGGCCACGCTGAATCCACCTAGATTCACCCTAGGGCTACCAGTGTGGTTGTTTTCCACTCCAACTATCCTAAATGCTCCTAATGATTCTCAAGCAATCTCCTTATATCAAGGGAATCAAAATACTACTTCCCCTTCACCTATAGTTGATTCTCCTCCTCCTTCTTCTTCATGTGGTGAAAGTACGGATACTAGTAACCAACAGTCTAAAAGGAGTAAAAGAAGGAGGAATAGGAAGAAGACACATAAGAAAGGGGGAACCCATTGAACCTCTGCAAGTCAAGTTGATAATCACCACCTAGCCTCTATAGTTCATGCTGAGGGCACCAGTTCAACCTCTGATGTTCAAGTTGAACCTCCCCATCCAACCTCTACAAGTCATGTTGGATCCATCCACCCAGCCTCTGAAGTTCATGCTGGGGGCACACACTCAATCACTGCAAAGCATGTTGATCCTAATCATTCAGTCTCTATGGTTCATGCTGGTGGTTCCCATCCAACCTATGCAGGTCATGTTGGACTCAATATCGTAGCCTCTGCAAGTCATGCTAGGGGCATTCTTTCATCCTCTGTGGTTCATGCTAAAGACAATCCGTCAACCACTGCGAGTCATGTTGACACTATTGGAAAGACTACCTGTTCAAAACACAAGCCCAAGTTTCCTTGTAATATTTTTGAGGGAGACCACCTTACTTATAAATGCCCTTCTATCATGTAGGTGCGAAGAGTTTGGTTTCATGGTCATCCAGTTTTTTAACATCCTGAACATTTTCAACAACTAGCCTCTCTTAGTCAGGTTGGACCCAGTCAACCAGCATCTGGTGGTCATGTTGGGGGAAAAATATCAGCCTCTGTAGCTCATGCTGAGAGCAAACAGTCATCCATTGCTAGTCATGTTGACACCATTGGAAAAACTAGTCGTTCGAAGTGCAAACTTAAGTTCCCTTGTAATCTATGCGAGGGAGATCATCTTACTCACTAGTGCCCTGTTATTGCAGAGGTGCGAAGAGTGTGGTCCAATACTCAAGAATTGTTGAAATATTGTAAATTCGAAGAATATGCTATATGTATCTTTTGTGGTCCCCGATGGTCCTATCGGGAGAACCACTTGTATTATATTGTACCCCAATGCTTCTAATCAGAAGAACTAATAAGAGTCATGAGGTAGTCCCCTCTAATTGTAAAGGTGGGTCATTAGCATCCTAGTGTGGTTACTTGAGCCTACATGTGTAACTTGAGCCTACGTGTCGAATGAGTTAGTTAAAGTGAACGGATGAATATAAATAGAGGTGTGGTGCTCCTCATTTGTGACACACACTCTCACTTGTGTAGCGCATTAGTGGAGAAGAGAAGTAGTTGGAGAAGGAGGAGGATCAGGCTTTGATCTCCTTCCTGGTTTTATCTTTTATCTTTTTGGGACATCTATATTGAGGAAACTTTTGCTGGGTTTTTCCCAGGATAAATATTTGTGTTCCTTTTGTATGGTTGTGCTTATCTATCTTTCAGTGATCCTGTTTATATGCTTTTGTTATGAAAATGAAATGAAATACTGATGTCTTAGCTAAGCATATGAAAATTTAACAGAGTATTAGAGACACCCTGAAAGAAAACATTGTGCAGCTATAGAATATAGGGATTCTAAATTTTTGGGTCTCTATCCACAATCAATCAGCAAAAGAATGCTATACTGACTCTCCATTGAAGGGCGCATCTTTCTGTCGAAGCGGAATTCGATTCCGAGCATTTTTAGTTTTGGTGCGGAAAATCAAGGCTTTCTACAGAAGAGGAATTTTTGAGTGATCCTGGCATAGGATTTTTATACTCATCAAAATATAATTTTTGATACCTGGATCAAGAAATTTGGTTGGGTGAAACTCCGAAAAAGTCAAACCCTAGTTTGACCCCGAGCTAGAAAAACCCTAAATACTAAAACCTCTAAGTTTTGGTACATTTGATATATCCTGATATTTGAGAAGGATCCAGAGCTGAAAATTTCAAATTCCAAATATAAAATCCTTATGTACACTGTGTCCAAAATTCAGCCTTAAAATCGCTATATTCTGGGATATATGATCCCTCCAAGTTAGGGTTCCAGCCTCTTCTAGAATTCATCCCTAAACAGGACACTTGGGGACAATTGCTATAGCTTGGGCTATAGAGGTCCAAATAGAATTCATAAAGATATTCTACAAAGGGTACGGACTTTAATTTATGTGGTCCAAATTTAAGACCCAGAAGATGAAACAGTGACACGTGGAAGGCTGTACAACTTTGATGTTCAGAACAGTCCTATAACAGGTCACCTTGGGAAAAGGATCACAAATCCCAATTGGTGAAACCAATTCTGATGAAACCTATGTTGTTGGATCAGGGACATTCAAGGAGCAGTAAATTTAGAGATATCATAGAAACAGTGACAAACATCTCTGCAGAAGAAATGGGAAAACTAGGGCTTCTTGTTTCGGGAGCTTCCCTCCACTGTTTTCAGAAAAGGAGTACATTGGACAGCTCCATTTGAAGAGATATATATTTCTATCCAACCAGATCTTAAATATTCCAAGTTTTGAAAATTAGGGTTTCTCTGACAAACCCTAAATCAGCCAACTTCGGAAGCAGGACGAACACCTCAAATCGATAAGATCTAATCTTTTGCTATTTGCATTTGAGGTTCTCATTTCAAAGTGATCTATCACATCAACTTGATGATAAGCTTAGTAAATTTGACAAATTCCAAGCATGGAAGTATTTGATCTCTCTAAAGAAAATGAATTGGACACCTACATGAGTAGAGAGGTTTCAGTTCCGGAAGGAGATGAGGCTCAAATCCTTACACAAGAAGAACTTGATCAAGGCCAAGAAAACCATTGTTGATTCAATCACGGATCAACCCGTATCACAAGTGTCTTCCCTAAAGACACCGAACATGTTTGATTCCTTGATGAAGCTATTTTAAGATAAGAACATAAATTAGAAGATGGCTTTGATAAAACAGTTGAAGAATGTTAAGATCTAGAATGCAGAACATCTTGAAGCGGTAAAAGAAGAAGTGAAGAATGTAGAAGTGGCGATAGCCACCTTGAATGGCCTCCCAGGATCATAGGATTCATTCATGCGATGAATGCGTGCTAGAAGGAAGTGATTAATTTTAGCCGACTCTAAGAAGAAGAAGACGAGAGAAATTGAAGATCAAGCTCTCACCATTCAAAGAAGATCCCTCAAGCAACGAGGAATGTGAAGAACTCAATTCCTAAAGAACCTCATATTCATATTATCATTTGGATAAGAAATGATGATTTCATGAATGGAGAATATGATAAAGCAGAATGATCAAGATGGAGTCTACCCATGAAACAAATAAAAGATAAGTATTCAATTGTCATTTCATGATATTGTTTTTGTTATACATTTGATTATATTCAATTGATGTGTTATGCATGATAGATTGTTTGCATTAATGACTGTACACTACTAATATGCAAGTGATGGGTAAGTAGCTCATGGTGCTATACAACTCTCCATTGCTACTTATTTAGAATGAAGCATCCTTGCTGACATATTGGATTAGTGCACAGTCTCAATAATGTCATGATAGAAATGGAAGGCATCTAGAAATTTTCTACGAGATATGGATGAATTTTATATTGGCTAAATAGTTGCATGATGCATAAGAATTTGTCGTTATGCATATGTTTTATGAAATAGTTCTAACCAAGCAACTGGTGCATTTGAATTGTAGGAAAGATCCTGTACAACCTCCTACAAGGAGGATACTTGTTCTGAAGAACAAGTGACGACAATTCAAGATTCACTCCAATAAAATCTGAAGTTCCTAGGGTCAGAGACACCATGATGGAAGAAAAAGCTTCAGAGAGTAGTAGATCCACCTCGAAGGATGAAGACCACCATGGGTACAAGTGATAACTCAAGATGAAGAAAAGAATGCTATGAAAGAAGCTATGATCAAAGAATAATAGTTGATCATGGGGAATGGTGTGTATGATATGATTTCGAGACATAAAGGGAAGTACGTAGTGTACAAAGCAAGGTTCGTGACTTGCCTCAGAAAGGATAGAATATGACATGACATACTCTATTGACCAGTATATATCAAGCATAGAACCACCGATACAAAATGAAGAGGGAAGATGATACTCCACTTTAGGGGGAGTGACTACTGAAGATATCTGAGTTCGACATGGGACAACATGATGGATAGCTTCGTGATGGATTGAGACTTTACCAAGAGTAAAGTGGGTTCCAACCTTCAAGGTTGAATGCAGAAGACTAGGATATGCTGACAAGACGAACTCATGGAAGATGTTATGATGAAAGAATACTAGAATGATGTTTGGGATATAGTACTCAAACTAGAAATAAAGAATGTGGTATCTTCCAAATGGATTTGCAAGATAAAATATGTTGCCGATAGAAGTAAGGAAAGAATTGTGGCTAGAGGTTTCTATCAGAAAGAGGGAATTAATTTTGAAGAGACACTTACTCTGGGAAGTAAGGTACACTTCCTTCAGAACTATTATGGTAGTTTCATCCATGATGAAGTAAATACAACCCTTCCTTAATGGAATGACTGAGGAAGATTTTTAAATCAAATACTCACAAGGATTTGAAGTTGAAGATAGATGGACTCACATATGCAAGTTGAAGAAGGCCCTCTATGGCCTGAAGCAAGCTCCTAGAGCTTGGTATGGAAGAATAGATAGTATCCTAACGAGCATGGGTTTTTCCAAGAGTAAAGTTGATCCTAACCTTTACTACAAGGCTGTAGAAGATGAACCTATCATCCTGTTATTATATGTGGATGACTTATTCTTGACACAAAATGACAAATCATGGAAAGAAAGAAGAAAATAGCAGAAGAATTTGAGATGAAAGACCTTGGGTTAATGCATTATTTCCTAGGTCTGAAAGTATGGCAAAGTTTAGAAGGAATATTTCTCAACCAGGGAAAGTATGCAGTAGAGATATTGAAGAGATTCAATATGTTGGAATGCAAAGCCATGGCCACATCCATGGACTCCAATCTGAAGCTGTTAGATGATGACTCATCAGAGTTAGTGGATGTGACTCATTATAGATAGATCATTGGGTCATTAATGTACTTAACAAATACTAGACCAGACATTTGTTTTGCTGTGAACACCTTGAGACAATATATAGTTGAACCTAGATGGGTTCACCTGATAGCCGCAAAACATGTGATGAGATATCTAAAAGGGACTATAGACTTTGGTCTATACTATGATGGAAACCATGATTATAGATTGTATGGCTATACAAATGCAGATTGGGCTGGAAGTATCTTAGACAGGAAAAGCACATTAGGTAGATGCTTTTGTTTGGGGTCTGCTATGAATTCATGGTTTAGTAAGAAATAGTCCAGTGTTTTTCCTTGCACGGCTGAAGCAGAATACATAGTAGATTGCTCTGCTAAGGTGTGAATCCATATGGCTTCAGAAGCTAATATCAGGTCTCTTTGACCTGAAAATGGATACTACAATGATTCTATGTGATAACCAGAGTTGTGATGACAGAGAACCCTGTGTTCCTTCATAACACATAGAAATCCGGTATTTCTACATACGAGATAAGATGCAGATAATACTATAGATGCAGATGATGGTGATTCAATATTTCTATGTTGAATATAGAGATGATGATGTTTCAGTATTATCATACTGAAGATATAGATGATGTTTCAGTATTTACATACTGTAGATACAGATGATGATGATTCCATATTTCTATATTGAATATAGAGGTGATGATGCTTTTAGTATTTCTACACTGAAGACATAGATGATGATGCTTTCAGTATTCACATACTAGAGATACAGATGGTGATAGTTCAGTATTCACATACTGAAGATGTAGATGATGATGGTTTAGATGTTGATGTGCTAACGAAGCCTCTATCCCGAGTAAAGTTTGAACACTTTCGAGACAAGCTTGGTATGGTTCGGAAAGACCTTCCCAGAAAGGGGAAGTAGTGATGTTGCAGTGGGATTGTATCATCCTTGGGTACTTACCCAAAAGTGACCCAGAGACCTCAGTATTCAAGAATGAAGAGGGATTGTATCATCCCACGACATATGTCCAGAATGGATCCAGTGAAATTTGAAATTGATAATTTCGCAAGATTGTATCATCCTTGGACTTCGGTTCAGAACGGATCCGGTGAAATTTGAAATTGAGAATGTGGAAGGATTGTATCATCCTTGGACTTCGGTTCAGAATGGATCCAATGAAATTTGAAATTGAGAATGTGGCAGGATTGTATCATCCTTGGACTTCGGTTCAGAATGGATCCGATGAACTTCGGTCATCGAGAAGGTGGCAGGATTGTATCATCCTTGGACTTCGGTTCAGAACAAATCTAGTGAACTTCAGTCATTGAGAAGGTGGCAGGATTTTATCATCCTTGGACTTCGGTTCAGAATGGATCCGGTGAACTTTGGTCATCAAGAAGGTGGTAGGATTGTATCATCCTTGAACTTCAGTTCAGAACGGATCCGGTGAATTCAGTACTCGAGAACGTGTGTTGATCTCGTAATTCCTAGAGGAAGGATTTTTTGAGTTCCACATATGTGTTGATCCTGTAATTCCAAAAGGAAGGATCGTTAGTAACTCTGTAAATACCTAAATCCCATAATTCTAAAAGGAAGGATCATTGAATTGATCCCGTAATTCCTAGAGGAAGGATTGTCTGAGTTCCACATATGTGTTGATCCCGTAATTATGAAAGGAATGATCATTAGTAACTTCGTAAAGACCTAAATCCCGTAATTTCGAAAGGAAGGATCATTGAATTGATCTCGTAATTCCTAGAGGAAGGATTGTCTGAGTTCCACATATGTGTTGATCTCATAATTCTGAAAAAAAGGATCGTTAGTAACTCCGTAAAGACCTAAATCCTGTAATTCTGAAAGGAAGGATCATTGAATTGATCCTGTAATTCCAATAGGAAGGATTGTCTAAGTTCCACAACTGTGTTGATCCCGTAATTCCAAAAGGAAGGATCGTTAGTAACTTCGTAAAGACCTAAATCCCGTAATTCCGAAAGGAAGGATAATTGACTTAATCCCATAATTCCAATAGGAAGGATTGTCTGAGTTCCACAGATGTGTTGATCTCGTAATTCTGAAAGGAAGGATTGTTAGTAACTCCATAAAGACCTAAATCCCGTAATTCCGAAAGGAAGGATCATTGGTAGCTCCGTAAAGACTTGATCCCGTAATTCCAACAGGAAGGATTGTCTGAGTTCCATAGATGTGTTGATCCCATAATTCCAATAGGAAGGATTTTATGAGTTCCACAAATGTGTTGATCCCGTAATTCCGAAAGGAAGGATCGCTAGTAACTCTGTAAAGACCTAAATCCCGTAATTCCGAAAGGAAGGATCGTTAGTAGCTCCATAAAGACTTGATCCCGTAATTCCGAAAGGAAGAATTGTCTGAGCTCCACAGATGTGTTGATCCCGTAATTCCGAAAGGAAGGATCGTTAGTAACTCCGTAAAGACATAAATCCCGTAATTCTGACAGGAAGGATCGTCTGAGTACCATAGACATGTTCATCCCGTAATTCCGAAAGGAAGGATCATGTTGATGTCTTGATGATGATGATGTTGATGTTTTGATGATGTTGATGTTTTGATAATAATGATGTTTTGATGATGATGATGTTTTCATGATGATGTTTCTGATTGAAAGATCAGAGTATGATGATGATGATGTTTCTGATTAAAATATTAGAGTATGATGATGATGTTGTTGCTGATCGAAAGGTCAAATTGTTGAAGATGATGTTGCTGATCGAAAGGTCAAAGTGATGAAGACAATGTTGCTGATTGAAAGGTCAAAGTGTTGAAGACGATGTTGCTGATCAAAAGGTCAAAGTGCTAAAGATGATGTTGCTGATTGAAAGGTCAAAGTGCTGAAGATGATGCTGATCAAAAGGTCAAAGTGCTGAAGATGATGTTGTTGATCGAAAGGTCAAAGTGCTGAAGATGTTGCTGATCGAAGCAGTCAAAGTATTAATTATGATGAAGACTGAAGATTGAAGATGAAGACTACGTAATGTTGAAAAGATTCCAATGATTTATAGATGTGTTACCCTGATGATGTTGATGATGTCCTATATATCTCTCCTACTATTGTTGTTGTTGATGTTGTTGTAGAATACCCTTCTCGTTAAGGGGGAGTGTTGAAATATTGTAACTTCGAAGAATATTCTATATATATATTTTGTGGCCCCCATGGTCCTACCGGGAGAACCACTTGTATTATCTTGTACCCCAATGATTGTAATCAGAAGAACTAATAAGAGTCATGAGGTAGTCCCCTCTAATTGTAAAGGTGGGTCATTAGCACCCCAGTCACGTGGTTACTTGAGCCTACGTGTCGAATGAGTTAGTTAAAGTGAACGGATGAATATAAATAGAGGTGTGGTGCTCCTCATTTGTGACACACACTCTCACTTGTGTATCGCATTAGTGGAGAAGAGAAGTAGTTGGAGAAGGAGGAGGATCAAGATTTGATCTCCTTGCTGGTTTTATCTTTTATCTTTTTGGGACATCTATATTGAGGAAGCTTTTGCTAGGTTTTCCCAGGATAAATCTTTGTGTTCCTTTTGTATGGTTGTGCTTGTCTATCTTTCAGTGATCCTGTTTATATGCTTTTGTTATGAAAATGAAATGAAATACTGATGTCTTAGCTAAGCATATGAAAATTCAACAAGAATTCCCTTCTCTTGAACAACCTATAGTTTCTCAATAACCTACTCAACCTTTGGTTGATGAAGTGGTCGTACCAATATCATCTTTGGTCAATCCCACTCTTCTTTCAAAGAGTGATCCTGATGTGATTGAACCAATTTCATCTTTGGTCAATCCCACTCTTCCTTCGGAGAGTGAATTTCATGAAGTGGTTGAATCAATTCCATTGTCGATCAGTCCCACTCTTCCTTTGGAGAGTGATGTGTCTGCTAGTCACATTTTCTTCACTGCTAGTTCAAAATTTACTAAACAAGGGGGCACTGAACTTGCTTCATATCAACCCTCACCAAGCTCTCAGATTGCTTCCTTTGATTGGGATAGCCTAGTTGAGCTGCACCTTCCTTCTAATACACCTTTCCAGATAAAGGTCAAAGTTGAATAATACACGATTGCTCATTGTATTGTTGATGAAGAAGCCTCAGTTAGTATCTTGTCTACTCGTGCTTGGAAAGGCATGGGATCTTTTATCCTTGTGCCGACTGCTAGTCAGTTACTGGCATTTGATAGAAGAACTTGTATAGCCTTGGGAATTCTTGCTCAAACACCTGTTACTTTGGGTGGGAAGACCATCTTAGTTGACTTCATGGTGATAGAAGACCCCTTGGATGTGATTATGTCTATGCCATGCAAGCTGTGGTGTCAACATTATTTCGTGCTATGTAATTTAATCATGGCGAATAAATTGTCACTATTGATCAATTGGATTTTCTTGATCCGTCTCCTGACCCAATTAGAGACTAGGCCTTTCCTTTATTGATTCCTAGTGTTTCTATAGAGACTACCCTGCCATAGGTGAGCTCTATGGCCTCATGTCCTTTGCGTTCAATTGATATTGAGAAGCAGCCTTTGTTTTCATGCTTACCTTCTCGGGACTTGGTCTTAGTAGTTGACCATGTGAGTCATCCTAGATAGACTGTGGAGCCAACTCTCCACTCTGTCAATCCATTTGAAAGTTTAGAAATGTGTCCTATCTTGGATCATCTCCTTCCTTCGAATGAAGTCTTCCTAGAGCCTTTGATACTATCTAGCCTTCTATTGGATGTTGGTTCAGTTGTGACTAATTCTAACCTTGATTTTCCTAGTAATCTTAGCCTTTCTTTTTATGTTGGTCTTGTTGAGTCTTTTGACTCTCCCTTCGAACAACAAGTTAGTGATCCTAATGAGTTTGATTTTTCATATGAATTTTTCAACTCCTATGATACTGAGTTTGTTCCTACAAACTCTATCTCCCCTGTTGATTTTTTCTCTCCTTCTGAGGTTGATATTACTGATTATAAACCCTCGATCCTTAGTGCTATAGAATCTTCTTCAACCGATTCTGCCTTGGCTTTACTATTTGTAGAAGATAGCAAAGTCGCATGTGTTTTTGCCAAAGTAACATGCATCATAAGTTATATTTTGAATATGATCCTGATATTGTTGTTTCTTGGAGACAGGATTCTTAGTTGAATCCACAACTATTTACTAGCCTTGTCTTGTTGTTCAAGTTGTAACTGCATTTGCATGTGCCCTGCTCGCGCTTATGATCCTAATGCTAGCTTCCACGCTTTTAGCTTGTTGTGTAATCCCTCATCTTTGTTCTCATCGTCGCTAAGCCTTGTATAATTTTTCCTTTGTAACTTGACACCTTTGACCTTGAGGAGACATCCCCCGAGTGTCCTTATATTTCTCATGTTCCTTGCATTATGCATAGGTTTGTTCCTCGCACTTGGAACTAGTTTGGCTTGCCCCTGACACTCATCTCCTCGCATTTAGAGAATTCTTTCTACTCTCCTTCGAGCTCGTTAAAAACAATAAGGAGGCCGTGAGTTTACTTTTCCATACTCATTAAAACTTCATGGGAAAGATATTGAGTTTATTTAGGCCTAGGTCTGACTCCTCAAAATAGACTTGACTATTGAGTAAACTTATCCGTTTAGGCTCGTTAAGAATATGTGAATGGGCATCCACATTGGTGGTAGGTTATCAATTTCTCGGACCATGTGGAATAATACAAGAAATGAACACTCTATGTTCTTCATAATTAAGAAGAGTATTCTCAGGCATAGGTTTATCACTTTTTCAGACCTGAGGGACTAAACTTACGAAAAAGGAACCCCTAGTATGAGCTTAGTTTTCCCTTTTTTGTGCTTTGGACCAAAACATGAAAAAGATTTCGAGTGTACTTTATGTCTTTGTCATGCTTGTTAAACCCTAAAGAACAAAGCATCAAGTTTATTGTTGTAAGCCCCATTTCTCATAATCAAATGGATCTTTCTGAGTGATCTTGCCTTCCTTCACATTTGTAAAACTTAGGCTATATGCTGCTTTTGAAGGAGCGTTGGGTAGGTGGTAATTTAATCTTTTTCAGACCTTCCTAACTAAATACGAAAAAAGGTGTGCCTCAATTCTTCGGAAGCTAAGAGAGTTCTTTTGTGGTTTGTTTTATACTTTTTTGGCCTCAAGAGACTAAATTGTATGAAAAAGCACCCCCCTGGAGTCTTCTTTGGAGTTTCCAAACTCTCTAAACTATGAAAACACCATCGAGCATGGATTAGTTTAGGCTCATAAAATCCATGAATCAATGCTTTATCAAGCATTCTTCTGTCTCTTCTTCGAGCTTGCAAAAAATGAATATGCTCTCGAGTTTTCTTTCTTGGACTCGTTAAACCTTTACAAGAAAGAGGGGAAGGGAAGTTCATTCACATGTTTTTTACTTCATGGCATCAAGTCTTGTTTCCTTGAACAAAGCACCAGTTTTGAGTCTATCAACAGTTGGGTCCTAGTATTTTGAACTTATCATGATTCAGAGTTTATTACTCCTCCAATTGGTCTCTTTTTCAATTATATGGGGAATTTGTCAATGTTTCCTACATTGCAAATTTGTGTTGTTGGTCCTTTTTTGTCAAAAGCTACCTAAGTCACTTTTGTGTCGTGCTCACTATTCAAGAATTAAACCTTTTCCATCCATTCTGCAGTTGCCTTGACCTTTTGTGTTGGCCATTTTGTAGTTTCCTTGACCTTTTGTTTCATCCATTCCCTGGTATCAGTTCATTACATCATGTCTTTGACATTTCTTGTCATGAAATTCAGTACTAATTCTAGATCCAATTAGTCTTTGACTTACCTTGTGTTGGATGATGAAGGATGCCTTAATTCCTTCCTTCCAATAGATCTCTTCCTATTAACTGCAACACATATTGCTTTGGGGATGAGATTTAGAGTTTCTATGGCAGTACCTTGGGATTACAGTCATCAGTGGCAATTTCCCTCGCTATTGGGTAGTGGGAATACCTTAATGTCTCCTACTCAATGGATTCATCAAGTGTTCAACTTCAAGTCCTTGTACTCACACTTGTTAGAATGTACTAGGTACCTTGGGGACCATTTTAATTCATGGTGGTTTCCCTCATGTTTGTTAATGGTTTTCATCATTGACTGGTAATCAAATGGTTTCGTCCATGTTTGACCTCAACTCCTTTATTCACATGGTTAGGATTCATACCTTTTGGGTGGTTTGGATTGAAGACCTTGGGCTGATAGTAGCATCATCATTTTGCTATTTCCCAAGCTACGGAAGACCTTGTTACATTTTATATGACATTTTGCTGAGACATAGATCCACCTTGTATTCTTGTGGCTATGATTGATTGTTGAGCATGGATCCACCTTGTTCATTTGTGGCCATGACTCCTTTAGATTTGATATGGTGCCTTTTTGCATATTGAGCAACCATGATAGTTTCATCAGTTATACATAAGTTGGATCCGCCTATATCTTTATGGTGATGATTTGTATATGGACTTGTAGCTCCCAGAGATTAGTTTTGTCTGACATTTATCTCTCTTTTAGGTACCTTTTTTCAAGCCTTTTGATCTTGGATTCCCTGCTCTCTCCATACTCAGTTCTTTCCTTTATAATGAATTTCGGCTATCATCTTTACCTCTAACCTCATACATTATGGGGCATTTGTTATAGCTCAAAATGACACATCTCTGCCTGTGACCACTTTCCCATGATTCTGTCGCCTGTCGACACTTCCATGACAACACTTCATGAAAGTCACTAAAAAAAAACCTAACTTGGAGGACCCATATATTGGGTTTTGTAACTCTGTTTGACCTAATCTCCACACCGTTGGATAGATATTTCAGTTAGCTAAAACTTTCTAGAAGACACTAAAGTCTAAAAATGTCTAGAATACCCTTAAAATGAGTTTTTTGAAGTGTACACGAGTTTCCTTAAGGAAACCTGCATACGTACGCGACTTTCTCTATATAATACCCGCATACGCCTCCAAAAAATGTCAATATATATATATATTGAAATTTGGGTAATTTGGGTAGTTTGGGTAGTTATACAACTGACTCCTTCAGTTTTAACTACTTTGTCTTCGACCCTAACTCTTCATAAAAAATATAAATAGAGGTAGGGAGGTCCATGAGAGAGGAATTGAATCTTTTGCATTGTCATGCTGGAGGAATTGGGACTCTCTTTGCCCACACCTTTGCCCTAGAAGCTTTCTCCTTGTGTTACAGAGCTTGGAGGATGAGTTCCTTGGAGAAGAGAAGCAACAAAACCAGATCAAGGTTTCGTGAGGTGCATAACTTGAAGAGAAGGTATGCTTGTACTTGTTTTCAAGATTAATAAAGATGTGATGTCCTTCTTCTTCCCAAATCATTGTTTAATGTGTGATTGAATCTTTGTTTATGATCAAATTTTGATGTTAATCAGATTATTATTTCTTGTTCCTTTGATTATATTAATTTATATGTGCTCATATTGGTTTGAGGAAGGTATAATTCATTTTGCAGGTCTCTTGGAGCAAGAAGAGGATTGAAGGGCTGCTTGGATCAACCTTCGTTTGGCTAAGGTATGAACCATTCTAATCTTTGATATTGCTTATATATGCTTGCTGAACATTATGCATCTCTCTTTCAACCCCATTACATTTATGACCTCTTAAACCCTATCCCAGGAGATATACAATGGGAAAGGATAGGGTTGAGGTGAATATTAATGACCTTAACAATTAGTTTGTATACGAAATTGCAAAGTGAGATAGGCTGAAATTCCCCTAGGTTCCCAGGAGCAGACTTATTTGGGATCAAAGTAACAAATGTTGAGTTAGTATGTAATACCCTGGTTTTGACCCCCTAGTATTGAATTGTACCTTATGTATATATTTCATGTTGAATCATGGCGAGGAGCTCAAGGCCAAGGCCCTTCCATTGGTTTGGTGTTTTTTATAGGTGATCAAGGTTGATGCCTATGGTTATTGTGATCGTCACGCACAACATGTTTTGAATATCATGCAAATGTACAATTTAATAAATACCACAGCTAGCTATGGAACTACAATGTGAAAGAGATAGGGGCATGATTCCATAAGGGATAGGGTGGGGAGTTAGTCAAAACCCCTGAGCCAATAGGGTGAGATCAAATGTCAATGGGGAGACCCATGAACCCTTAGATACCTTTTGTCCTATGTCCTTAATCATTAATTTCTTCCAGAAGTTGGTTGAGGCAGTTAATGCCTTGGGCAGAGCAAGGCATGGACTCAAATGGCAGTCTCAACAAGCCTGCGAATCTGCATACATTAGAGGAAATTTCAATTTAAAATGGACCTTCTAAAAATAATACAAATTCCATGTCATCATGTATTCTCCAATCAAAATGCTTTAAAATTAAAAAGGGGAGCACCTCTTAAACAAATTTTTAATATAAATTTGGGGATAGGTATCATAAAACAAACTGCTTTTTTTGTTCATATTTTTGACCTATCTCCGTGTGTTTTTACTCAAATTTCAATTGAGAGAGCTCATTGGATGCGTAATTAAATTCTGCATCCAACGAGTACCCACTCGACATACTTTTGACGGGCCCCGCTACCCCAAAAACAAGAAATACCTGAAAAAACGTGATGATGACATTATCAGCACATTTTTTTTAGATATTTCTTTTTTTGGGGTAGCAGGGCCCATAAAAAGTATGTCAAGTGGGTACTTGTTGGATGCGAAATTTAATTCCACATCCAACGAGCTATCCCAATCGAAATTTGAGTAAAAACATAGGGAGATATGTTGAAAATACGAACAAAAAATGTAATTTTTTCTTTTCTTCCTCCAAAATTAATAAATATTATTTTATTATTTTAACTATTATTTTATTAATTTTCCTTAGGAGGCCCATTTTGAGTTGAAATTTCTTGTAATGTGTGTGCTTTCTTTTGAAGCAAACAAACCCTAGATTATGTTCCTAGACCAGTTTCTCGTGGGTCCTGCTAAACGTTGGGGAGGTTAATATTCGATCCCATGTGTTATCACTCTAGGAAACTCCTCTAGGTTGTAGCTCAAGGATGCTTGGTAACTTAAATTTTTTTATGGTTTTATAAAATGGATCAAGTCAGATGACCTAAAGGACCTCACACGCTCAAGACATGCATAAAACTTAGTCAAAAGATAAGGCTTCTAACTACCAATGTTTAGAGGTTCGATAATAGGGTGAAAAGATGGAGAACTTACTATTCTAGCAGAACTATATATAAATCAATTACATATAAATGGTTAATCACAAGAAGGAAAAGTAATTGTAATTCAACTCATCAACATACAGATAGGGTTATAGATAACATATATTAAATAGCATGAATAAACCTGAATCAGACATTCAAGCACAAGCACAAAACAGAAAAGATATGGAAGTTGAACATATAATAGCAAAATAGCTTAGATTAGATGATGAATAACATGAGAAGCTTGATAATATTAATGTTCCAAAGGTTTTCGAAGTTCAATCCTTGCTTCAAAATAAGTCATAGGATTTATAGCCTTTACAAAAATATTCAGATCCTGAAAAGTTGGATCTGATTTACTAAAAATAGCTAGAATAAATGTCTTTTGCAAAATTAGGCAAAAAACCCTAATTTAAGTAATAGTCTATCTAACTCTAACACTTGTTCACTCATTGAACTCTTTGATGACTGTAGTGAGTGCTGAAGTATAGATGTAACTTGTTATCTGGTAGATGAGCCAATGTTGGTAAAAAACAGGTAGGGTTTGTGACCCTTTTCTCCTTGATTGTATCCTCAAAACTGGAACAGACCTCCTCCAATGGTGCTTTTTTTACAAATTTCAGCTTTATATTTCATCTGTGAGATAGTTGTATTTGCAAAAATTGGTTCTGTGTGCCAAAATATCTTTTTGTACCCCTTTTTTCTTTCCGTGGTTAAGGAAGCAGAATCCTGGGTCTGTTAGCTACCGAAATCTCTGCTTTCAGTGGCTAATGAACAACTGTTGCATTTGTCTAAGCCACCAAAAGCTCTATTTTCTACAAAATTGTAATCAACCTCCCATTCATCCCCTTTTAGTTTTGTTGTTGATCTTCTGGCACTTCTTCAAGCTGCATGGGGTCTGGAAAAATGACAGCATCTTGGGCTTCCTCTGGATCTTGAAGGATTATTGCTACCTCTGCTAGGGTTTCTAGCGCACAGTGAGCTTGAGAGCTAGGGTTTGAGTTTCAATTCTTCCTCTGCAACCTCAATAGGTTGATCATCCTGTATAGCTTGGTGTTGTCCTGCATAAATATTAGATTTCTCTTTTTCAACATGACATACATCCCTCTCATTTCTATAACATAATTGTGCAACTCCTTATTTCTCTTGGTTAATACTGCATTATCTCTTTTTATCACCCTGTCCAAGACCTCTAGTTAATGTATTTGCTCTAGTAGTTGGTTGACTCTCTGAGACCTAGGTTTTCTTGAGGAGGTTTCTACCAATGGTTTTTCATGACCTTCCCTTGGTGTTGGTGAGGGAAAATCCTCATATTCTGCTACCACCTGCTCTCTTAGGTCATCTTTCGCCCTAAAAATTTGGCCAAACAACTGAAAACTAGGGCTCAGAGATGGATTTGGTCTTTTTTTGGCCTTTTCGACGGTTAAGGGAATCTAGGGTTTAATTCACAAGATGCCAAAAGCAGGGCCTTTCGGTGGCTAATGAACTATTGGTAAGTTATCCCAAGCCACTGAAAGCCTCCTTTCCAAAAACATATTTAATTAGCTTTCGGTGGTTAATGTCTTCCTGGACCCACTTGCTAAGTTGTCGAAAGCAGGGCCTTTCGGTGGCTAATGAATTGTTGGTAAGTTCACCCAAGCCACCGAAATCCCTCTTTCCATTCTTTTATAAAAACGACGTCAACAGGCTTTTGGTGGTTAACGCGGTCCTGAGTTGAAACTGTTAGTTGCCGAAATCTGGGATTTTCGGTGGCTAATGAACTGTGGAAAAGTTCTTGAAAAACAGAACACCAGGCATCCCAATTTTGTTAATCACCCAAACATCTTTCATAATATACCCTAAAATATTCCTTACTATGCAAAAATAAATTTCCTGAGTTTGATCTATGAAAAAAATTTATTTTAGGAGATAACATCTCGCTCCTACTCGAGGATGGGAGCCTCCCTGTGAGGTCCCAAGAATCCTAGACCAAATGCCTTTCCTGAAAAAATAAGAATTTAAATCTATCTTCTAGTGTTCCATTGGGCATGGAGTCATTTGTCCTTTATAACTGATCCTCAGCAACTTGCCTGTAGCACACTTTTCTTATTCATGAAAACAACTGAAAATGACCCATCTGCTCTTATTAAGAGCTTATTTTCCTACCTATTCCTACTCTAACCTTTTATGCATTCAAGTTAGGTAAAGGATGATTTCCATAACAACAATCCAAGCCATTTAAATACTAAAGAAATTTCATCTTTATCACTGATCAACAAATAATATTTGACATGTAACAACAGTGATAAGAATTTTTTTAGGAAACCAAACTTACCCATAAACAATGGAAATCTAAGGAAATATGAAATCTTCAGGTTCTCTGAAAAGTATGAAACCATGATAAAAAACATGTTGATCCATGAAGAACCGTTGCTAAAAAATGACTGCTTCTCTGCTGAAAAACTGATGACCTTCTTGTTCTCTTATGATCAGATCTTGATCATCAATCATTAAAATTTCCTTTTGAGAATAGTGCTCATAATAGGGTGATAAAACAAGGTTTACATCATATGAATATAGATAAGTTGAAAACAGAGAATTTCCTATACAATCATCAATTATGATAGGCTCATCCTAGTTTGCAAACTGATCATAAAATCCATATTCATACTTGTCTTGGGAGTACTTTGAAATCACTGAAGAATTTGATTCTAAATCTGAAATGAGCTCACATGCTTGCCGCTATTCTAGATCTACTTTAGACTCATAATATTCCTGTTCAAAATCTGAATCATACTGATATGTATCTGGCTCGGGTAGATGATGGTTTTCAAAATCAAGCTGCTTTGGGATTCTCCTTGAAGCACAAATGTTTCCCTCCACCTCTAAAGCATCTTCAAATAGAATGCTTAATGATGAAGATTTCCTTTCTAGTGGAAGAAGGGAAAGTTTTGAATGTAGTCCCATTGCATAATATATCATGGCAGCTGTCTCTGTTGGTTGGATCTCCAAAGGCATATCATGATAAGTGTTGTAGAAGCTTCGATTGAAGATAGGAAACGTTTCATCTTCCTCTCTCTTCAAAGCATAGAAATCAGCAAGATACAAATCAAGAGATTTGTTCTCACCCCAATGCTTCAAAAAGGCATCAATGAATTCTATCCAAGAGCCAATGGAGTCAGCTTTTAAACTCTTGAACCATATAGCAGCATCTCTAGTCAATGATTTAGAGAAAAATCTCATGATTACATCCTCATGAACAATCTGAAAATGATCAATAAAATCTTCAAAAGATTCCAAGTTCCTTGCAGCTGAAGCTTGATTCTCTCCAGAAAACCAAGGGAGATATTCATAACAATCAAGAGGATAAGGATGAAGATGAGAGGGAATTTTTAATGGCTTAAACATCTTCATCCTGATTTTGATTTGAAAGGCTATGGGCTGATCATGAGGGATAACCATCTGCTGACAAGGTTCAAAGGTTATGGAAATGAGTGTTGAGCTCTGCATAGGTTTTGAATCAGTTTTGATTTCTTCAAGGTTACGTGGCTGATCATATTTAGTAGGAATTTGGATACAGAGGTCATTTTTATAAATGAGTTGTGACACAAAGATTGACTCAACTTCTATAATACAAGCAGGCTGCAAATCTTATTCTAAAGATGGATTTATAAAAGATGGCTGATAATCTTCAGAATATATAAAACAGAGGATAATTATTTTAACATGTGAAGGGAAAAGTATAAAGGAGATGATAAAAAACAACAACAGTTCATAAAGTAAAGTGATGAACTGGTACTTGGATTTTGAATTCAGCCTCTTCATCTTCTATCAACCGGGTCCTCCCTAATGGAGGCTTATTAAATTTGGATGTATCAGGGAAATAGAAGTCCTTATAAATCTTCCCTAGCAGCAGGGCTAGGTTTTCTTCTCCCTCTACAAACAAATCTTGAAGAACAAACTTTGCTCTTAAGATACCTGATCTAGATGTCCTTGCTACTCTAGAAGTTTTCCTTTGTAGAGCTCTTCCTCTTCTGATGATCTTCTCTAGGTCTGCAATAGGTGTTGCTGGTGGCCTCTCTTGATTTTCTCTGGTATGAGCCCTTCTCGGAGCCATAGTTCTTCAATGGAGTCGCTAGGGATGAGACCTTCATAAGAAGCAGTGCTTGAAGACCCCACAACCCTAAATTTTTTTGATGTAGCTCCCTTTGCAGCTCTAGAGGTCTACCTTAGTGAATCCCTAGATCTTCTTAGAATCTCTTCTAGATCTGAAACAGGTGTTATTGGTGGCCCTTTAGGGTTTTCTCTAGTACTTGTTCTTCTTGAAGCCACCTTATTCCAATGGAGTCGCCATATATATTATTACAACCAAAATAGTGTCTAGATTTTGTCTATTATCAAAGTAGGATCTATGTCGTCCCCCAGGGAAGCTGAGCTTCAATCTCCTTTCCTTGGAAACGGTGCCAATTTGTTCTCACTCCAGGAAAATCCTCTAGGTTGTAGCTCAAGGATGCCTGGAAACTTAAATGTTTTTTTGATTTTATAAAATGGATCAAGTCAGATGACCTAAAGGACCTCACATGCTCAAGACATGCATAAAACTCAATCAAAAGATAGGGCTTATAACTACCAATGTTCATAGGTTTGATAATAGGGTGAAAAGATGGAGAACTTACTATGCTGGTAGATTTATATATAAATCAATTACATATAAATGGCTAATCACAACAAGGAAAAGTACTTGTAATTCAACTCATCAACATACAGATAGGGTGAAATCTATCCGATATTAAATAGCATGAATAAACCTAAATCAGACATTCAAGCACAAGCACATAATAGAAAAGATATGGAAGCTGACATATAATAGAAAAAAAGCTTATATTAAATGATGAATAGCATGAGAATCTTGATAATAATAATGGTCTAAAGGTCCCTGAAGTTGAACCCTTGCTTCAAAATAAGTCTAAGGCTTTATATCCTTTACAAAAATATTTAGATCCTGAAAAGTTGGATTTGATTTACTAAAAATAGCTAAAATAAATGTTTTTTGCAAAATTAGGTCAAAAACTCTAATTTAAGCAACAGTCTATCTAACTCTAACACTTGTTCACTCATTGAACTCTTTGATGACTATAGTGAGTACTGAAGTATAGCTATCACCTGTCATCTAATAGATAAGCCACTGTTGGTAAAAAACATGTAGGGTTTGTGATCCTTTTCTCCTTGATTGTAGCCTCAAAACTGGAATAGACCTCCTCCAATGGTGCTTTTCAGCAAATTTCAGCTTTATATTTCATCCCTGAGATAGTTGTATTCACCAAAACTGGTTCTATGTGCCAAAATATCTTTCTACACCTCGTTTTTCTTTCGATGGTTAAGGAAGCATAATCCTGGGTCTGTTAGCTGCTGAAAGCTCTACTTTCAATGGCTAATGAACAACTACTGCGTTCGCCTAAGCCATTGAAAGCTCCGTTTTTTGCAAAATTGTAATCAGCCTCCCAATCATCCCCTTTCAGTTTTGCTGTTGATCTTCTGGCACTTCTTCAGGCTACATGTGGTCTAGAAAAACAACAGCATCTTGGGCTGCCTCTGGATCTTGAAGGCTCATTGCTGCCTTTGCTAGGGTTTCTAGTGCACAGTGAGCTTGAGATCTAGGGTTTCAGTTTGAATTCTTCCTCTGCAACCTCAATAGTATGATCATCATGTACAAACTGGTGCTATCCTACATAAATCTTCGATTTCTCCTTTTCAGTATGACATACATCCCTCTCATTTCTATAACAGAATTCTGCAAATCCTTATTTCTCTTGGTTAATACTGCATTATGTCTTTTTATCTCCCTGTCCAAGACCTCTAGTTCATGTATTTTCTCTAGTAGTTGGTTGACTCTCTGAGACCTAGGCTTGCTTGAGGAGGTTTCTACCAATGGTTCTTCAGGACCTTCCCTTAGTGTTGGTGAGGGAAACTCCTCATATTCTGCTGCCACCTGCTCTGTTAGGTCATCTTTCACCCTAAAAATTTGGCCAAACTGCTGAAAATTGGGGCTCAAAGATGGATTTGTTCCTTCAAATCTGTGACACCTGTGTATAAACCAAAATATTTTTTTGTATAATGGTTTGTTGTGAGCAAAAACCTCTCTCAGTTTTTTGAAAATCGTTTTCATTTTCCCGAGATCTGTATTTCAAAAACATGTGTAAAACAGGGAAATTTTGAGATCCGAAAATTAGGGCTCAGAGATGGATTCGATTCTCCCAATATAAAATACCTATAGGAAAAGTGAGAGATTTTATTGTTCTCTGACATGTTAGGAAGAAAAACCTTTGACTATTTTGCAAAATGATTCTCAAGACGCTCAGAATAATTATTTTAAAAAGATGACTTTTCATAGTAAAACGCCAATTTTGGTGGCTTGGAGCGCCCTGAAATTTCGGTCTTAGTTGCCGAAAGTCCGCTTTCGGTGGCTTAGAGACCATTTTTAAAGCACTCTTAGCCATGAAAACCTATGTTTTGAGTTTTTTGAGTGGGTCTCCCTTCTCTCTGCGCCTGCAAAATTTAAATTCGAACCCTAGGGAAGGATATTACAATGTTGGATCCAGAGAGGGCTAGGCTCAGTGAGAATGCATGCAGATAAATATGGAGTGTACTGAGGATATGGTGCTTATTTGGAGGGTTTAACCATTCGATTGGTACTTGAGTAATATTATGGTGGATTCTAGTGATAACCTCGAGATAGTCAGCATTGCAATCATTTTTAACTGGAACTTGATGCTTCGTGGAGGTTTAACTGCAGTCATGGGACAGGTGGAGGGCATGCTAGGGTTTTGATCTCTTATCAGTCAGATCAAATCAATAACAAACTCTTATCTACCAAATTATAATTTACTGCAGTCCCCCAGTCTTTTCGACGGTTAAGTGCTAGATCATGATGTGCTCCATGCTGATAGTGTTTGATTTTGATGGATAGCTAACCGTTTTTCCTTTTTTGGACTTTTCAGTGGTTAAGGGAATCTAGGGTTTAATTCACAAGTTGCCGAAAGAGGGGCCTTTTGGTGGCTAATGAACTTTTGGTAAGTTCTCCCAAGCCACTGAAATCTTCCTTTCCAAAAACATATTTAATTAGCTTTCGGTGGATAATGTCTCCCTAGACCCACTTGCTAAGCTGCCAAAAGCGGGGCATTTCGGTGGCTAATGAATTGCTGGTAAGTTCATCCAAGACATTGAAATCCCTCTTTCCATTTTTTTATAAAAATGATGTCAACATGATTTTGGTGGTTAACGTGGTTCTGAGTCAAAATTGTTATCTTTCGAAAGCTAGGCTTTTCGGTGGCTAATGAACTGTGGAAAAGTTCGCCTAAGCCATCGAAAGCTAAATTTTCAAATTTATTTGAAAAACAGAACACCATGCACCCCAATTTGTTAATCAGCCAAACATATTTCATAATATACCCTAAAATCTTCCTTACTATGCAAAAATAAATTTTCTGAGTTTGACCTATTTCAAAAAATAATTTTAGGAGGTAACATCGTGGTTGTGAGAAGGGGGGGGGGAATTCACTTTGATCATTCACATAGGAGGATAGTTCATTCCCAATTTAGTAGTTGCGTTCTTGCTGGGGCAGAGGCATTTTGAATGATTTGGTCAATTAGAACCATCCATTCATTCACGATTAAGGTTGTTGTTCACTCTCTTGATTCGCAGAGAAGGTTCTGTGGTGGTTGTTCAGTGTGGTTCAATATTCAGTGCGGTGTAGTCCATCTACATTGTGTTATAGAGTGGTCTGCAAACATGTTTCTCTCTATTATTGAGGAGAGCCTGTGTTGTTGTGTATTCCCTGTGGTTTGTTGTGTTGTGCACCCTTGTTTGGGGTCTAAACTGTATGCAAGAATGAGGCGTGGAAGAGAAGAGGAATGGTCTTAACAAACCTAGTGCAGAGAGGAACCTCATGAAAAGGTTAGAGTGGCTGGTAATATCTTCATTGCATGCCCTGAAGAGAACTAGAAGGGAAGGCATAACCAAAGGGACTATGGAGCAGAGAAGGTGATGCTTTCTTATGTTGGGTGTGTAGGTAATGTGGATCCCAGGCTAGATAGACCTTGTGGAAGTGTCCCTAGCTCTTGAATGAGCCACTATCTTAGTCATTCTTCCTTTCGACTTACTGAGAAGCCTGATAAACCCAATTGGATATTGGATTGGTAGTCTTATTATGCATTTTGGCATTGTGAGTAATCCTTGTCTAGAAAGCCTGATAAATCCATCATTGTGATGGCTTGAATGTGAACAGTCTGATAAACCCATCAGCTAGATTGGATTGGCCGGTTCTTATTGTGAAAGTTGGCTTGACTGTAAAAAGTTTGATAAACCAAATTGTATGCTGGTTTGGTTGAGTTCATGATAAATCCAACATTGTTTGGCTTGTAAGCCAGCATCCTGATAAACCCAACTGAGTGTTGGCTTGGATGGACAGTCTGATAAACCTAGCTAAGGGTTGGCTTGACTGTGTGTATTTTTATCTGGCTGTGTGTGAGTCTAGTGTTCCCTAGTTCCTTGGGGAAGTCATTCCCAGCTCGGGAGTTGCAATTATGTTGAGATATTGATGAACACAATTGGCCTATGGTTGGGTGGAATGTTGCAGCCACATAGCTAGTTGCAAGACAACACCATCATCTAAGATAAGTATTCTCTGTTATTCTTGTTTATGCAATGCAATTGTTTAGGGATGACTATACTAGTTATGTAGAATGATTATGAATATGATGAATTTCTATGTTCATGTGGAATGTTTGTTGATGATTAAGTAGAGGTTTACTTGTGTATGTTTTCCTGCATTTACCCCTATATATGTCTTGTGTTTTTGCAATGCATTTTGCTTAAGTCCTTGGAGGCTAAAATCCTGGTGGCAGGATCAGAACGCATGTGATTTAGTGTTTTCGCCCCTTGGAATCTGCTTAAGGAAAGTGGAAGGCATAAACCGAAAGAAAAGGAAGTGAAACAAGGTAGAAAAGTAGTTTTACGCACCCAGAGATCCTCCTACAGAAGGTGGAAAAGCGAAAAGTGGAAAAGTAACAAAAAGTCCAAGGAAAAGTTGAGTTTTTGACTTCCGAACCACTACGGAAAGCGGAAAGGTGGAAGGCATAAATTGACAAATTTGGAAGAGTTGAAGCCAAAAGATGGATTTCCACGTTCCAAAGTCAGAAGTTGGAAAGCGGAAGGTCAGAAGTCGGAAGGCGGGAAACCGACAGGAAAGGTAGTCATTTCATGCATTTCCGCATTTTGAGGTCGGAAGGTGGAAGTCAAAAGTGTGGAAGGAGAATTAATGGTTGAACACTTCTGTTGAATATTAAAGATATGATTCCAGAGTTCTGAGCGGGAGGCAGAAAGCGCTAGTGCGAAAGGCGGAATAATGGTTGAACATTTTTGTCGAATGTTAAAGTTCTGATTCCCAAGTTCTGAGGTTGGAAGGAAGAAAATAGAAGTGTGGAAGGAGGAATAATGGTTGAACATTTCTGTCGAATGTTGAAAGTTCTGATTGTTGGATTCCTAGATCAGAAGGAAAAAACTAGAAGTGCGGAACACAGATTAATGTTTGAACAATTCTGTTGAATGTTAACATTTCGATTCCCAAGTTCCGAGCTTAGAAAGGCAGAAAGCAGAAGCATGGAAGGAAAAAGAGTGGTCGAATATATCCTTCGCACATGGTGTTTCTAATTCCTGAGGTCCAGGCACGGAAGGAGGAAAGTGGAAGTGGGGAGGGAGGAGTGGAGAAAGAATAGGTTCCATGCGAAAATGATATTTTTGGTCGCAGAAGGGATCTATGAAGGGAGAAAATACTTTTACAATGTTTTCTAAGATTGAGAATGAAGGTGGAAGAGTGTATTAACACCCATGCCTTGTGTTTCGAAAGAAGAGCAAGGGTTCTTGAAGATTTTGTTTTAATTGTTTTGCATTATGTGTAACACCCTGGTTTTGACCCTGTTTGCATTAAAAATGTATATGATGTATATATTGTAATTAATCATGGTGTGGAGCTAAAGGAAAAATCCCCACCATCGATTTAACATTTTATGTTTCGGCGATTAAAATCGTTGCTGATGGTATTTCGTGCTAGCTGGCACATTATGATTTTGGCATCATGTAAATATGCAATTTAATTAAAAACCCAAAACCAGCTATGTCAATGCAATGAATAATGAGATGGGAGCATGATTTCCTAAAGTAAGGGGGGGAATATTTAACCTTTGGGGCCAATGGGGAAAATCCAAATGTCAATGGGAGAACCCATCAAACTGTCAACCAACTTTCTTGTCTCATTCACCCAATCATTTAATTATGCCAGAAATTGGTTGAAGTAGTTAATGCATGGGAATGGCAAGAATATGGGCAAAGAAATTCGAATTTGGGGAAAAACCATTTTTGGGGAAAGTCGTTTTTGAATTTTGGGGCAAGTTAACACCCAAAATGCATGCCCATTTGGCCATACACCCACGTCCTTCATCTCCTCAAGCGGTGGAAGATTGGTAGCTGTTTTACATTTACAATTTTTCCTGCTGTGTGTTCCCAGTCACGATTTTGGAGCTCCTGGGTTTCTCACCATCATTCATCCACATTGGGGATCTCTCAAGCGGCTGGTATTTTCCTGTGTGTGGCATTCACGTTTTTGGGTTTTCTATGTGTGTTTTACCTCATGTTGGCAATCATTTCTTCATTTTCCTTAGGGTGAGAATTTCATTTTTGTGATGATCTGTGGTTGGGTTTCTTTCCCAATGATTTTTTGTTGCATTTCTCCACTATTCTCCAAGCCGAAAATCGTTTTTGTGTTGCCCAATGATTTGGAGGAGATAAAACGTTCTCTTGGGTGTTGTTGAGATTTTTTTTTGGCCACATTAGGGACAAAACGTCCCTGGGATATGAATTGCTGTTAGGGGGTTTTTTTCACCCACCTTGGAAATTCATTTTGTTGCCGAACTATTTTCCTCAACCCAAAAATTGTGTATGTTGTTGTGTATGCATTTGTGCTTTGGTATGAATTGAATTGGGAGTGGAAACGGAGCCTGAACAACTTGATAAACCTAGTGTGTGAAGGGACCTCATAGACAGATATAGGGGGATGGTTTTCTTCTTTGCACACCCTAAATAGCATTGGAAGGAAAGGCATAGCCCAAGGGACTGTGTAGTAGAGAAAGGGATGCTTCCTTGTGTTGGGTGAGTAGATGTTTAGAAGCCAGGATAGATTTGGTGTAGGTGTCCATAGCTCTGTTGAGGAGCTCACTTGCTTAGCAGTCATCCTATCCATCCCATTTGCATCTTGATAAACCCAACTATGTTGGATTGGATGAATTTTGTGGTAAGCTCGGCTACATGTGAGCTTGCTAGTGTTCCTTATTACTTGTGGAAATCATGCCCAAATCGAGGGTGGCAGTGTTGCTAAGAGATTGAGGAGCACACTAGCCTATGGTTGGGTGGAACATTGCAGCGACATAGCTGGTTACGGGATGAGCTTCTTCATAAGATAAGTATGTCTGTGTTAATGTCTGCATTGTTTTTGTTTAATGAATTACAAAGAAATGATGAACATATGTTTGCTTCCACTGTATGTTAAATACTTATGCATATGTGCATGTATTAGTTCAACACATTTCATTTTATCATGTGTATGTTCATGGGATTTAAATATCCCGCGTTATATAGCAACAATGTCATGTCCTTTCCATCTAGTAGAGGGGCAGGGACGTGACATTATGGGGTATGGGGATGTCACATTTTGGTATCAAATCTAATGGTTGCAACATTGGGCCTGGATGGGCCAGGTGATAGTAAGTAAATGGTTTTAATTATGAAATTGCTATGTAGATAACAAATGATGTTGTTAACACATTGTGCAAAGTCATAGTACAAATTGAACAAGTGGGTTTTGGGATTAGCCATGATAACCTACAACATGTATGATGCTCAGAGTCCCTATGAGCACGAGGAAGATGCCATTGGTGAAAACGTCCAAGTTGGAAATGCTGAGACGAAGTATAATTGAAGAATATTTCAAGAGACTCCGCCAAACATTGCAGCCACCATGAGAAGCTTGATTAAATCTCAGGAAGAGCAGCGTCAGCTAAATGCATCCATGCTACAAAGTTTGGCAGACATCCAAAGGTGGATGATATCTAGGCGTCATATACTAAAACCTTAATAAAGTAAAAGCAATTCCAGAAGAAGAAAGAGATCTTCTAGTGGATCATCCGAATCTAACGGATCTACTGGGGGTTCGAGCTCTTCATCTCACATAGAAAAGACAAATAGGCACTACAGAAACAACTCACTGGATGAGTTAAAAAAGGCAAGGCCTTCTACCTTTAATGGTGAGATAATTACTGGTCAAGCAGTTGAATCTTGGCTTCTTGGGATGAAGAAATATTTCCAAGTCCAAGACTAGTATGGAAATATGAAGGCCAAGATAGATATCTTAAATCTCAATGGAAGAGAATCCATATGGTGGGAGCACTTAAGGCAAGTAAAAAATCTGAATGAAAGGAAGATTGTGTGGAAATAGTTCATGAAGTATTTCAAGCAAAAGTACCTCTCTAATAGGTACTATGATGACAAGATCAAAGAATTCCATGAGCTGAAATTTGGACAGCAGACCATGGAAGAGTATGAAACAAGTTCTTGGAACTTTTGAGGCATGTTAGATACATCAAGGACGATAAAGTGGAAATCTATCATTTTTTGATTGGGATACCTCAAGCACACAGAGACAGAATTGAGTTTTATGAACCTAGTACTCTGGAAGAAGCAATAAGTAAAGCTAAGTATTGTTATGATCAAAACAAGGGCAAAAATGATTACCATAAGGCTTGGAAGGACAATAGAAATGAGAAGTCTGACCAAAGGAAGAAAGGTTTCAAACCTTTTCAGTTCAGGAATCAGCATAAGGATCCATCAAAAGCTATGAGTAAGCTAGCTAGAGTAATGGGAGAAAATCCAAAAGATACACAACAGAAAAGAGAACCACTCCAATGTTGGAAATGTGGAGGACCCCACATGCACAAGAATTTCCCACTTGACGACGGGTATGTGAGGCAAGCTCATAACATTCAAGAAGTTGAAACAATGGGTCAAGTAGCAAGGATTGTCCTTAGGATTTATGCTGCACTAGAGGACCGCTAGGAAGATCATCAGTAAACTATGGTTGAATTTGCAGGTAAGATTATCAAGCAATCTGTTTCTATTTTAATTGGCCCTATATCTATTGACGATTATCTTACTCCTAGAGTAGTTTAGGTTTGTTCTTTTAAGAAGTTAAAGCATAGAAAATCATGTTTATTTCACAGGCCACTGGAACCAAGATAAAGGATAGTGAAGTGGTAGAGAAATGTCCATTGGTTATCGATGGATTGGTCACTTATGCAGATCTGAATGTTCTACCACTTGGTTCCTATGACATCCTCATTGGAATGGATTGGTTGGAAGCAAATAGATTAATTCTTGATTGTTACAACAATAATTTTGATCCTCATAGATGAAGAAGGCAACTTAAGGGTTGTAAGAGGCATTCCAAAGGTAATTTCTCTTAGGTATATTTTAGCAATGTAGCTGACGTTCCGTAGGAAAGGTTACAGAGTGTATGCAACCTATGTGTTGGAGGTAGCAAAGAATGAAACTCCTAGTTTGGAGGACTTTCATGTGTTGCAGGAATTCAAAGACGTTTTTTCGATGAAATTCCACGGCTCCCTCCAAAAAGAGACATTGATTTCGCCATTGAACTTGTGCCAAGAGTAGCACTAGTGTCCAAGACACTCTACAAGATGAGTACACTAGAAATGCTAGAGCTGAAGATGCAGCTACAAGGGTTGATGGAGAAGAAGTATATCAGGGCGATTATGTCTCCTTGGGGAGCACCAGTTCTAGTTTTGGCTGAGAATCTGGCGTAACTATTAATGGCATATTGTGGAGAGTTTGCGGTAGGTAATGGTTGGTGTCTATGTTTCAATCCATCCTTGGATCATCTTCAGGACATTATCGATGCCTGAGATGATCTTTGAATCTCCACTTCATATAAATATAAAACAGTCATAAGTAGCTGACACTTAGGGTTTTTCAAATTTTCATTTTTTATAAAAGTTTGTAAATTTATTGTGATGAAAGGCTCTCTACATCCCAGTATGGGGAAGATCTTGTAACATTACATGTAACGTTTGTAACGTTACATGTAACGTTTGTAACGTTATGTAACATTCCTATTGTAAATATTGGCCATAAAAAATAAATTTTTTAATTATCCTCCAAAATAAATGTCGGTCACAAAAACAACCTAATATGGGGGAGATATTGTAATGTTCCTACCTAACAAAGCAATAAAACATTAAAAAAACAATTATCGGCCAAAAAAAAATGTCATTAAAAAAAACAACACAATATGGGGGAGATGTTGTAATGTTCCTACATAACAAAATAATAAAAAATTGTTAGTCGTGCACATGGTTTTAAAACCATGTGCAACTAGGCCTCCTAAACAACCCATGGTTTTATTGTACATGGTTTAGGAGGGCCTTGCAAATGGTTTTAAAACCATGTGTAAGGCCTCCTAAACAACCCATGGTTTTATTATACATGGTTTAGGAGGTTGTTGCAAATGGTTTTAAGACCATGTGCAAGGCCTCCTAAGCAACCCATGGTTTTAGGAGGGTCTTGCACATGGTTTTAAAACCATATATGGGGGAGATGTTGTAATGTTCTTTCCTAAAAAAATAAAAAATAATAAAAAATATTATATGTTGACCATAAATAGTAATAAATATTAATAATAAAAATATTATATGTCCACCTGAGATGTGTCTTTTGGTCTGAATCACACCAAAGCTAATAGTTGAGTGCAATACTTAAGAAGAGGTTTGCACCTCTAAAGATTTGATCCCTCTTGGGTCTTGGCAGAGCCTAGGATTTGGATCTATGCTGATTTATTAAAGTCTCAATTTTCAAAATGTTTAATTAATATTTAAAAGTTTTTCTAATAATATTTTTTTTTCCTCGGAATTTTCTAATAATATTATAATATAGTATTTATTAACTTATTTCGTTTTATTAATTTTTTATATTTTTTATTAAATTTTTTATTTTATTAAAAAAGTTCATTTTATTAAATTTTTTTATTTAATGTTATAATATTTTATTGTTTTGTTATATTATAATTTATTTAAAGTTAAATAACTCTTACTATTAAGGTTTATGTTTACTATAGGTTATGTTTTTGTTTAATTAAAAGTTTTAATCTATATGTTAAGGAATTATTTGACCTTTTAGTTTAGGTTAGCTTATATAGGTTATATCAATAATGATTATTAAAATATATTAACTTAATATTATTAATTTTATTCTAGGTTATGTTTTGTTTAGTAAGGTTTTAAATTATAAGTTTATTTCAATGAGCATTATTTAATTTTTTAATTTTTTTTAGCTTTTTAAGTTTTATTAAATTAGGTATTAATTAGTCAGGTGTTTGTTGAGCACCATTTCTATTTGTGAATAAGAAAGATGTTACACTCAGGTTGTGTATTGATTACAGATGGCTGAACAAGGTCACTGTGAAGAATAAATACCATTTTCCTAGGATTCATGACCTCTTTGATCAAATGAGAGGAACAAAGGTATTGTCCAATATTGACTTAGATCTAGTTACCAACAGGTAAGAATCAAGGATGAAGATATTCATAAGACAACCTTTAGAATAAGGTATGGACATTATGAGTTTGTAATGGTACCATTTGGTCTCACAAATGCACCAGCTACATTTATGTGCCTCATGAACAATGTTTTCAGCAAGTATCTAGACAAGTTTCTTCTTGTTTTCCTTGATGGCATTCTTATTTATTCTAATAATGAGGAAGAACATGAAGAACATATGGGGTTCAATTTGCAAGTTCTAATGGAGGATAATCTATATGCAAAGCTAAGAACATGTGACTTTTACAAATATAGGATTCATTATTTGGGTCACATTATCTCAGATGAGGGTATATCTGTAGACCCTGAAAAGATTGAGGCCATTATGAATTGGCCAACCCCAAGGAATGTGACAGATGTGTGATATTTTATGGGACTTGCAGGATACTTCAAGAGATTCATTGAGGGATTTTCCAAGGTTGCACATTCAATCACTTCTTTGCAAAAGAAGGGGATAAATTTTGAATGGACACCAAGGTGTGAAGAAAGATTCCAGCAGTTGAAGAATATTCTCACAAGTGCACTGTTGGAGTCATTATCCAACCCACACACCTATTTGGTCAACTATGTCCTAATTAACCACTATCCTAAGTTTATTGACTCGAATCAGCATCATAATGAGCACACCATGACATCAACATGAGCACACCCATGCCCTCCTTCAATCAAGGAGACCAACTAAGCCTTCTCCTTCAATCAGGGAGACTAACCAGGCTTCCTCCTTCAATCAAGGAGTAATTCTAAGGTGATGTGAGTGTCATAAGTGCACCAAATAGTTAATTGAATGTTGTTTCACCTAAAAATCAGTTAAGATGAGTTGTAAAGGAGCCTCCCTCATGTCATTGTCTATTTTGGGCTGATTTGGGTGAAGTGGAGTGAGTTAATGCGCCTCCAACAACTTATGATGACCAGTATCAGTTCACTTCACTTCATCGGAGCTGACTAGAGTTAGTGATGCACTACCACCTACTGATTGACATGAAATGACATGTACTTGAGTTACATTGAGTTAGATTCAGTCATTTATTGCGGTTCAATTAAGTTAGGACCCAGTTAGAGTCAATCATGGCTAGATTAGTGGTTAACTGGTGTGTTTAGTGTGGCTAATAGACAGTTAAGCTGCACCCTCCATGCAATTCGAATGACCTCTAGTGAATTTAAATTTTCTTGTATTCATGAAAGTTTACATGACATTGTATTATTGATTTTCATTCTATTATTTATTATACACAATTGCAACCTCCTATTGCAGTACCATTATGTCATTTCATGCCTAAATTGTCTTGAATTTCTTGTAAGTATGTGCTTTGTCTTAAGATTGTTGTGACAGAATTTAATATGGTATCAGAGCCACAGCAGGACGAAGCTCTTTCTTCAAGAAAACATTATTTTTTATGGATCTAGCATGCAAAATTAAGCAAAAAGCTAAAAAAATTCCAGCACTGCACTAGAAGTCAAAGGCTCACCACATAAGTCCTAAGCAAAGGAATTGTTGATCAATTAAGATGGGTGTGATGAAAACTTGAAATGTGCAGGTTGTTCGACCTTTTTGTGCCCTTTGGTGTTGATTTCAAGTTTTTACAGGTCCTTCACTGCATTCACTACCTCAACTTCATGGATTCTACTCTGGATCCTCTTACTCCTTTCAATTACCACCAATGGAAGGAGGATATGGAGATTCAACTCCATTCAAAAGGGCTCTACAGAGTCATAATGAACACATAAAAAACCTAATGGTGCTACCAAGAAGATAAATTACTAGAATAAGCTGGATGAAGCTTATGGTTTCTTGTGTTTATCTATCTCCAAAGATCTTCTTTTCCACATCATGCGATTGAAGACTCCGAAGGAGATTTGGTATCATATCTCTTTGTTGTTTGATAAACAAGATGATATATAGATCTATCAGCTAGAGAATGAGTTGATTTCCCTGAATCTAGGAATATACGAAACTATGAATGATTTTTTCACAAAATTCAAGCACTTGGTGCTCCAGTTAAAGCAATGCAAGGTTGAGAAGGATGATGATAAAATCATCCTAGCTATCCTATGAAAACTTGGTCGATATTATTCATTCTTTGTTTCCACATTTCATACTAGGAAGCTAACAATCCCAAATTGGAAAATTCCTTCTCTTGATGCCTTCATCAAGTTCCTCGCAAACAAGAATGACAAGATTCTACAGATGGGGATCATCAGATCCTCAAAAGATCAAGCATTGTTTGCTTTGGGGCCAAAATATATGAAGGGTAAAGGAAAGCGGAAGAATCAAAAGGATAAATTTGATGCTCCAAATCCTAAAGAAAAGAACCAACAGCAAGAAGAGCCTTCTGGCTCAAATAAACACAAGAACAAAGGAAACCAAGGCAAAGAGAAATTCAAGTGTTCCTATTGTGGGAAGGGATTTCACCCTGAACATGCATGAATGAATCTTGATGAGATGAATTTTCTCCTCGAGAGAAACAATATCAATCTTTTGGATAGTGTTCGGAAGAGAGATAATCAAGATCGGGATACCCAACAAGAAAGAGGACATGCTCTCATGTCAAGCACCTCGAAGCCCGAAGCTCTCCTCATAGACTCTGGAGCTTCGAATCACATGATGGAAAGTAGAAATTCCTTCTCATCCCTGGTGTAACATCCATAGTTGGATATTCTCAATTAACTTGGAATGAACCCATAATTTCTGAAATAACACACATATCCATAGATATAAAATGATGTATAAATTGATAGATAAGTCATAAGTGATAAGTTACAATTGAGGGTCTGGTATTTATATTTTGGCGGAATACCCTTTCATTAAGAGTCATTTCTTTTCGTAAAAGACATTATTAATTATTATTATTTATTTTTTATGTGTGTGTGTGTGTGTGTTGATGTTTATTATTATTATTATTTTATTATTGTTGTTATTATTTAATTTTGTTACATTGCCTTCCCCTTAAGGGAAGCTTTGTCCTCAAAACTTCATTGATAGCAACGTCTGATTTTTCTTGAAATTTCATCTCTGGATCCTTTGCGACACTTGATGAGATAAGACGATACAAATTACAGATTCTATAGGAGATTTTTCCATCATATCTGATGTGGTCCATCCTAGATCTATTTTGATTAGACCTCTGAGATTGTTTTGGGAAACAGGTTGTCTCAGTTGTTGCTTAGTATGTCGAACTATTTTCTTGTAAACATAACTCTTTTGTGAATGTTCATTTTGACCTTGTCTTTGGTCAAAATGACGATTATAATTGGGATGTCTGTAAGGCATATGTGTTGTTTGTTTTTCTTCCTTTTGAATTGCGGCGAGGAATTCCTTCACTTCCTTGATTTGACTTTGTTTTTCTAAGAGTCTGAATGCTTCTTTCTGGATTTGCACTATTTGTTTTTCTAGTAGATTGTTTTTACTCTGAATATTCTCGAGCCTTTCGTCTTGCGACTTTTTTTCCTCTTTTAACTTCTCGATTTGTTTCTCTAGTTCTTGATTAAGATTCTTTAGGCACTGGTTTTCTTCTTGATTTTCTAGAACTCTTCCTTTGAGGATTATTCCTTCTTGTGACTATGTTTTAGTTTTTTAATCTTCGTAATTAATATTTTATTATGATTTATTAATCTATATATTTCTTCATTACTACTTGTTAATGTGTTATTATCTTTCATAATTTCCAACTTGTGCATTTTTTTGAGTCGTCCTCTTTTTGATGGAGTTCCTCAATCTATTGCTGAAGGCAGAAATTCTCTACTTCTTGGCATTTTAATTTTGTTTGAATTTGCGTGATTTTGTCATCTTTCTCCTTGATGATTTTGTTTAATAATTTTATTTCTTCTTTATTCTCAACTGCATCTTTCATGTTTTTTTAGTTTTGTAGATTTTGATTGGTATATTTTTTACTCATTAATTCCTTAGAAATATCCATCTTCATCATGTCAAATACTTTGTGAATTGCTACTTGTAGCTGGGACTGAAGATTTGATTTAGACTTCACCATAATTCCTGAATTTTGGTGTTCTTTAACAATCTAGTTGGTTTTCCTTTTTACCGACTTCTTGTCTTCTTCGATTTTGTCTTGTTTTTCTTTACTCTTGTAATTTAATAATTGTACTTAATACAATTATTAAGTAATTATAATTATAATAATAATAATAATATTTTTATAAGGTTAAAATAATTAATTTTCTCCCCCTAAAGACTTCTTGTATATTGGGTGGTTGGGAGGAATGATTGTTACCTTCCCCACCTAAGTTCAAATCTCACTTGTTTCTTAGTAGCAATTATTATGCACTTTTAGATTTTTTTCCTCTTAAGTTTTCTAAAATGCCAATAGATTGGGTGGTTGGGAGGAATGAGTGTTGCCTTCCCCACCTAAGTTCAAATATCACTTGCTTCTTAGTAGTAATTTTTATGCA
>LPNX010702781.1:142758-216093 GCA_001517045.1 Pseudotsuga menziesii | reverse complement strand
GGGGGGGGGGGGGGGGGGGGGGGGTTTACTTTCAGCTCTTTTTTTGGGGGTGAGGGTTTACTTTTACCTCTCTTTTTTTAAGCACAAGGTCCTATTTTTTAGGGAAACCCTAGAAACCAAAATCGTAACTTCACTCTGATACCACTTTAATATTCGTATCTAGATATTCTCAATTAACAACCCACATATCCATAGATATAAAATGATGTATAAATTGATAGATAAGTGATAAGTGATAAGTTAAAATTGAGGGTCCGTTATTTTATTCATGTCTTTTCGTATAGACATTATTAATTATTATTAGTTTTTAAATATATGTAAATGTTGATGTTTATTATTATTATTATTATTATTTTATTATTGATTGTTGTTATTATTTAATTTTGTTACACCTGGACACCGGTGAAAGCATTCCCATCCACATGGGAGATGATTCTCATATCATTTCAAAAGGCAAAGGGACTGTAAAACTTGAAAATGACAATTTTTTTGATGTTCTGTATGTACCCTTCTTAGCCTCCAATCTTTTGAGTGTATATCAAATTACTCATACCATATTTCCCTTGAGAGAGTTAGTTTCAGCCTTAATGATGTTGAAATCACTGAGATTGTATCCAAGAAACTTGTTGCAAAAGGCATAGAAAACCATCATGCTAAGGCCTATGAGTTTTCCTAGTTTGTTGCATATGCAAATCCCACCGCTCTTCTGACTCATGGGAATGCGGTCAGTAGAATATGGCATAATAGATTTGGTCATTTGACCTTCAAATACTTGCAGAAACTTTAGAAAAATTCCATGGTTGAAGTCATCCCATCTATCAAAAATTCCAGTGGAATTTGCAAAGGTTGTATTGTTGGCAAACACCCTGAGCACAAGTTTGATCGAGGAAAGTCAAGCCGTGAAAAAGTTATTTTGGGGCCAATTCATTCTAATATCTATAGACCCATGCCTAATACATCCATGAGTGGTTCACATTATGTACTTACCTTCATTAATGATTTCTCCAGATACACTTGGGTTTTCTTTCGAAAGAAAAAATATGAAGTTTTGGAAAGATTCATCGAGTTCAAAGCATTGGTTGAGAATGCCTCTGGGAGAAAGACAAAATATCTCAGATATGATAATGGAGGAGATTATATCTGTTCTGAATTTCTACAAATATTTGCTGACAGTGGGATCCAAATCCAGCACTCCGTTCCTTACACACCACAACAAAATGGTGTTGTGGAAAGGAAAAACCAGGCCCTCAAAGAGATGTCTACCTGCATGGTGGAATCCAAAGGTTTAGCTACTAACCTATGGGGTGAGGCCATGATCATTTCTGCAAAAAATCAGAATAGAGTAGCTCACTCTTTCATGAAAGGAAAGACTCCTTTCGAAGCCTATTTTGGACACAATCCAGATGTGTCAAATTTCAAGGTTTTTGGGTCCACTGCATGGGCTTGAATTCAACATGACAAGAGGAAAGCTTTGAAACTGAAAAGTATTGAATGTTTTTTCATTGGATATCTAGAAGAATATAAGGGATTCAAACTTCCAAATATAATAACAAAACATATATTCATTGAAAGAAGTTTCCATTTTGAAGAGCCTCTCCAAGAGGTAGAACTAGTTGAAGAAAATTCTGCTGAAATTCCATTTTGTTCTACTGATCATTTGGGTGATGAAAGTGGCAGTGAAGGCTCTTATTTTGTATATATGATATCTGATATCACTGAGAAAAATATATAAGGTTCATAATCATATTCTAATATTCCAAATCATCTCCAAAATTGGGCCAAAAAGACACTCTCTTCCATCGGGAAAAACATTGGAAATCTTGCTGATCCAAAAAGAACCCGGTCTAATTTTCAAAGAGCAGGTATTTCTCTCTCTTGTCATGATTCATTGCTGTCTGAGACCTGTTATTTAATGATTGGGTCAGATACTAAGTCCTATTTCCATGCTTGGAAATATCCTATATGGCAAGTTTCTATGGATGAAGAGTTTAATTCTCTTCGGAAAAATGCTACTTGGGAGCTAGTTTCTCTTCCACCTAGGAGGAAATTAGGAAAAGATGGACTCTATTGGGCTAATTTTGGCCATTGCCGCATCCAAGCACTGAGAGGTGCATCACATCGATAGGAAGAGTGATTTTATTAATTGATACCTAAATGAGTAAATATAGATGAAGCAGCCCAAGGGGTATACATCATATCATTATTTGGTATGTAAGTTGCAAAAATCATTATATGGGCTGAAACAAGCCCCAAGAACTTGGCATGCCAAAATGGATGCCTTTCTGCTCTCACAAAACTTCCAGAGATGCAAATCTGATCCTAATGTATATTTTCAGCAATATGATGGAAATATTCTTATCATAGTATTATATTTTGATGATATTTTGATAACAGGAAGCACACTTTCTTTGATTTCTTTCATAAAAACTGCTCTTCATGATGCATTTGAGATGAGCGATTTTGGGCTCCTGAAGCAATTTTTGGGGCTTGAAATCTCACAATATTTTGTTGGGATAATGGTAACTCAGTAAAAATATATTGCATACCTATTAATTAATTTTAAAATGGATGATTTCAAGGATTCACCATTTCCTTTCCTCTCAGGGATCAGCCTTGAAGAGGGAAAATCCACTCCATCCATGGATTGCGCTATTTACCGCTAGTTGATCGGAAGCTTGCTATAATTGACACATTCACGGCCTGATATTTGTTATTCCATGAATAATGTATTAATATAAATGAAGAATCCTCATGAGCTCCATTGGAAGGAAACCAAGAGGATCCTTCAGTACATTCAGGGCACAAGATCCCATGACATTCACTATGCTGCAGATTCTAAGCTAGAGTTGGTCGGTTATACAAATTCAAATTGGGTAGGGGATTCCATAGATCATAAGTACACTTCCGGGTATGTCTTTATGTTTGGTGGTGGACCCATTTTATGGTCTAGCAAAAATCATGCTGCCATTGCATTTTCTTCAGCAGAGGCCGAGTATAAGAGAGAAGTGAATGCCTACATCCAAGTTGTTTGGTTGCAAGGCATTTTTTTAAAGTTTGAGATTGGTAGTGCTTTTTCCATAGTCATATTTTGTGACAACCAAAGTGCTATAAAGATCTCCATAGATCTAGTTCAGCGGCAAAGGACCAAACATGTTGAGATACACACGCACTACATCAGGGAGTTGGTGCATGACAGGACCATTGTTCTGCAATACTTCCCTACATATGAGCAGATTGTAGATATCTTCACCAAGAAATTTACTGAGAAAAATCTCACTTACCTTTGTTCACTGTTGGGGGTGATTTCATCAGGGTGATCAATTACTTCTTCAGTGTTCAGCTTGAGGGGGGGTTTTCCCTCTTTCCTCACTTATTATTTTATTTGAGCATTTTAGAGTTACTTTATTGTACAGGGTGACATATGGCCTTTGTTTTCAGGGCCCTAGCATTTTACGCATTTTATTTTACACCTCCTTGAGTATAGCTTAAGGGGGGGTTTTGGAGTCATTATCCAACCCAGACACCTATTTGGTCGATTTTGTCCTAATTAACCACTATCCTAAGTTTATTGACTCAAAATAGCATCATCATCAGCACACCATGAAATCAACATGAGCACACCCACACCCTCCTTCAATTAGGGAGGCCAACTAAGCCTTCTCCTTCAATTAGGGAGGATAACTAGGCTTCCTCCATCAATCAGGGAGTAATTTTGGGGTGATCTAAGTGTCATAAGTGCACCAAATAGTTACTTGAATGTTGTTTCATGTAACAATTAGTTAATATGAGTTGTAAAGGTGCTCCCTCATGTCATTGTCTATTTTGGGATGATTTGCATGAACTGGAGTGAGTTATTGGAGTATCAGTTAAGCTCACTTCATCAGAGCTAGATAGAGTTAGTGATGCGCTACAACCTACTAATTGACATGCAGTGACATATACTTGAGTTACATTCAGTTAGACTCAGTAATTTATTGCACTCTGATTCAATTAGGACTAAGTTAGATTCAATCATGGCTAGGTTAGTGGTTAATTGGTGTGTTCAGTGTGGCTAACATACAATTAAGCTACACCCATCCATGCAATTTGAATGACCTCTAGTGAATTCAAATTGTCTTGTATTCATGCAAGTTTGCATGACATTGTATAATTGATTTTCATTCTATTATTGATTATACACAACTGCAACCTCCTATTGTAGTACCGTTATCTCATTTCATGCCTAAATTGTCTTGAATCTCTTGCAAGTATATGCTTTGTCTTCAGATTGTTGTGACAGAATTTAATATGCACCAGTCTTGAAGATTGTAGACACAGAAAAATATTTTGTGGTGTGTACTGATGCATGCAGTCAAGGAATTGGAGGAGTCCTTATGCAAGACAACCATGTGGTATGCTATGATTCAAGAAAGTTGAATGATCATGAGAAGAAATATGCTATTCATGACTTAAAACTTGTAGCCATAGTACATGCTCTCAAGAGGTGGAGGCACTACTTAATGAGTAGGAAGTTTCAGTTAAGGATAGACCACTGTGGTCTGAAATATTTGTTTGATCAACCAGTTCTAAATGTTAGGAAAGCTAGGTGACTGGAGTTTTTGTGTGAGTTTGATTTTGAAATAAACCACATAAAAGGAAAAGAAAAAAAAGTGGTTGATGCACTCAGCAGGAAGGTGCATGAAATGCATGCGAAAACTCTTAGTATATGCCAATCAAAATTGAGACAACAGATTGTTAATCATACTGTTGAAGATGAAATGTATGTGAATATCAAGGACAAATTGCAGGAGCAAAATCCTAAAAAGAGGTATGAGGGATAAAGATTGGAAGAATATGGACTTCTTACTTATAAAAAAAAATTATATTCCAAATGTAGCAGATTTGAGGAGAGTTGTTATGGATGAAATCCATCAAGCTCCATATTTTGGTCACCCAAGATATCATAAAACAATTGCTACAACCAGAAAGTAATATTTTTGGCCAAGAATGAAGAACGACATTGATGAGTATATTTCAAAGTGCATGAAATGTCAGTAGGTGAAGGTTGAGCATCAACACCCAGTAGGTTTGTTGCAGCCTTTTCCAGTTTTAGAATGGAAATGGGAAGTTGTTTCCATGGATTTTATTACAGGATTGATAATGACTTGGAGGCAACATGATTCCATCATGGTTGTGATGGACAAGTTGACAAAGTAAGCACATTTTATACCAATCAATTCCACTTACAAGACTGATTCCATTGCAAAAATATTCATGAAGGATATTTTCAGATTGCATGGATTGCCTAAGGCAATAGTCTCTAACAGGGATACTAGGTTCACTTCCAATTTTTGGAAGGGTATGTTTGCATATTTGGGTACCAAGTTGAAATTTATCACTTCCTACCATCCTCAAACTAATGGAAAAATAGAGAGGGTGAATCAAGTGTTGTAAGACATGCTTCGCATGTATGTGATAGACAAACCAACCAAGTGGGAGGATTATTTACACTTGGTAGAGTTTTCTTATAATAATAGGCAGCAAGCATCCTTGGGGATGAGTCCATATGAATATTTGTATAGAATAAGGTGTAGGAAACTAATGAATTGGGATAATCTAGTGAATAGGACTGTGCTTGGTCCAGAATTGCTCAAGGAGATGGAGTAGGAGGTTACAAAGATCAAGCATAATCTAAAAGCAGCCCATGATAGACAGAAAAGCTACTCAAACAAGCATACACTGCATAGAGAGTTCAGTGTTGGGGATCATGTTTACCTCAGAGTGAGGGAAAGGAAGAGTTTCTTGAATCTTGGAAGTTGTGCCAAGATGACACCTAGATACTGTGGTCCCTTTGAAGTGCTTAAAAGAATAGGGCCAATTGCATATAGACTTCATTTCCTACTATCACTAGAGCTCATAATGTTTTTCATATTTGTTTGCTTAAGAAATATGTACATGATCCTAACCATGTGATAAATTGGGATGCGATCCAGGAGGAAATCGAGGGAGAGTTCCAAACCGATCCACTACTCATCCTCAACAGGAAGGTCATAGTGCTCCGGAATTGAGGCATTGGATAGGTGAAGGTACAATGAGAGCACTACAGTCTTGAAGAGGCTACGTGGGAGTTCAAGGATGCCATGCAATTTACACATCCATTTTTGTTCAATTTTGAAAATCACCAAGGACAATATTGTTGTAAGGGGGAGGGGAATGTAATACCTCAGTTTTGACCCCCTGGTATTGAATTGTACTTGATGTATATATTGCATGTTGAATCATGGCAAGGAGCTCAAGGATAAGGCCCTGTCATTGGTTTGGTGTTTGTGTAAGGTGATCAAGTTTGATGCCTATGGTTATTGTGTTGGTCATGTACAACATGTTTTGAATATCATGAAAATGCACAGTTTGATAAATACCAGAGATAGCTATGGAACTGCAACGTGAAAGTGATGGGAGCATGATTCCACAAGGGATAGGGTGGGGAGTTAGTCAAACCCCTGAGACATTAGGGTGAGACCAAATGTCCATGGGGAAACCCATGAACCCTCAACTATCTTTTGTCCTCTATCCTTGATCATTAATTTCTTCCAAAAGTTGGTTGAGGAAGTTAATTCCCTGAGCAAAGAAAGGCATTGATTCGGATGGCAGTCTGAGAAAGCCTATGAATTTTTGGATACGTTCTTGCTTATGAAGCAAACAAACCCTAGATTCTATGCCCAGACTAGTTTCTCATGCATTGTGTTGAACATTAGGGAGGTTGATATTCCATCCCATGGTTGTGACTAGGGAGGGGGAATACATTCTAATCATTCACGCAGGAGGATAGTTCATTCCTGATTTGGTAGTTTCCTTCTTGCTAGGGCAGAGGAATTATGAACATTGTGGTCATTTAGAACCATTCCTTCCACGATTAAGGTTGTTGTTCTCTCTCCTAAGTCGTTGTAAAGGTTTTGTGGTGGTTTTTCAATGTGGTTCATTGTTCAGTCTGGTTTAGTCCATGTACATTGTGTTACAAAGTGGTCTACAAACCTATTTCTATGTGTTACTAAGGAGAACCCATGTTGTTTTTTTTTTCCCTGTGGTTTGTTGTGTTATGCACACTGGTTTGGGGTTTGAACTATATAAGAGACTGAGGCATGGAAGGGAAGAGGAATGGGCTTGATAAATCTAGTGCGGAGAGGAACCTCATGAAAATATAAGAGTGGCTAGTAAAATATTCATTGCAATCCCTGAAGAGCAATGGAAGGGAAGGCATATCTCGAGGGACTGTGGAGCAGAGAAGGGGATGCTTCCATGTGTTGCATGTGTAGGTAATGTGGATCCCAAGCTAGATAAACCTTTTGGAGGTGTCTCGTTGGTAGGTGTTTTGGGGATAAGTTAGTTACGGAACATCACGGATGCTGTGCAAGGTCAAAGACATTGCACAAGTTGGAAAATGACACACAAGTTGGGGTTATATTATTTTATGTATTTTGGGTCATATTTTGTAGTTTTGGATCGCATTTTATGGATATTGGTCATTATTTTGTAGAATCAATTAAGAATTAGTTAGAAAGTTAGTTAAGTGGACCATGAATGTAAAGGCATAAGCCTATAAGTAGATGTAGAATTGCAATTGTTAATGATCATCGGGGACTAAGAGTCTTGAATCGATCTGGGGAGCTAAGTTTTTGCATGTTATATAGAATCTGTGCATGAATTGAGATTTGTTGATCCATGTACTAAAGAATTGTTTGGAGAATCTGTGGTTTTGTGTGAAGGTTAATATGACATGACGAAAGTTGAGCAGAATCATTCTGTCCTTTTCTGTTTTAATTTTTTACTACCTTATGCGAATCAATTATGAATGAAATGTGTATCTGTGACATGGATCTATAAATGATGTGATGTTTCCATGCTTTAAATGGTGTTATTCTATTGGATCTATTTGCGCATCAATTTGTTTATTACAGTTTTGATATGACAATGTGATCCGTTGAATGATGATATGGTTCCCTTAACGCATAAGTTGAATGAATTGATCGGTTGAATAATGTTGGACTAAGTTGAGAAGTAGATGCACATGGTCCTCCTTATTTATGCAGAAATTTGGCTCTATCATCTCTCCCTCGAACATCTTGGGTGAGACTTCATCCACTCTGTGGGTGTTGCTAGACGGGGTAAAACCTGTGTGGGACGGTGCTTAGGGAGATCGCAGTGGTTTGGATGTCAAAAGAGAGGGAACCCCTATAGACTAAATTTTTGTCAACAAATTGTTCTATTGCCAATACCTTAGTGCAACTGAAGGGAGAACATGTTATGGCATCTGATGAGATCGAAAATCCAAGACTGGTTCGACCAGAAGCTATGAGAGTTTGCTGAGAAAGAAAATTAGAACCCTAGACTAATGAAAGATAAGTGGCTGGGAGAGTACATACATGAAATTCCATATGATTAATTTTTCTTGAAATTATTGATCATCATGTATGATTGGTTGGCATGATTAACCTATCGCAAGAAAAAATTGCAAGGAGGTGAGCCAACTTCCTGGACCCTAGAATTTATCCAAGAATTGCAAGAGGTAGATAACAAAGCATTGTGGACTGTTGAAGTCTAGCTTGATAGTATCTTGGAGGTATATATCACAAAGTTTGTAGTTGATACAACTAAATCCTAGAGTGAAGAATAAATGAAGTTCTTCAACGGGTCATGAGGTAGGTTTCTTTTGTCATTGCAAATGTCCATGAATATGCTCATCTATGAAAAGGCAATATTGCAGATGCACCTTTAGTAGTAAAACTCTGCTATGCGGGGGATATGGATACCACAGAGACAAGGGGGATGAATGGAATGATACAGGGTAGATGGGTGCAAGTTACGATGAGACTATGAGGGAATCCAAGGAAGAGAGTGTTCTTACGAGAGGAGGAAAAAGGTTCTGACAAGAGAAGAGGCAGAGGACAGGGGAAATTCCTACTGCGATAAGAACGCAAGATCGTGAAGGAAGACCAAACAGCAAAAAGAGACCCTAAAATGATGATGAGGATGACCAGGCTATGCCCAAGTTAGAGGTAAGATCAACCCTCGACATCAATGTACCCACACCTCTACTAACTGCATCGCAAGCAGGAAGAAACACCAGTTCATCACCAACGTGTCCAATGTGCCAACAACACTCTAATATTAGCATATCAACAACTGTAGGAAGAAGGCCAAGAATGGAGGGTGACGAGGCAAAGTTACCTTTATTTCATGGGAACATGACTGAGGATCTAGAGAAGTACTGGTTCCTGTGTGAGGCAGTATGGAATGTCAGAAAAACTGTGGATGATGATGTCACCAAGGGACAATTGGTGACAACTCTTCAGGGTCAAGCACTAGATTGGTACATGAAATTTTTACAAGTTCCTAGGGGGGCTCTAGTGAAGACATTAGCTAAATTCATAAAAGGATTAATTGAAGAATTCATAAAAGAAAAATCTAAAGCACAATGCATTCCAGAGATGAAGGAAATTAAGCAATATCCAAATGAAATTGTTTGGGACTTTGACCAAAGGTTTAAGACACTAATGGAAACAGTCATCTTTGAGATGAGAGACATTCAACATAAGAAATGGTTTCATCACGACATTAGTATCTCATATCATACTACCGCTGATGTAGAAGAACATTGCGATACAGAGCGAGGCTCTGGAGATTGCGATGAAGTTGGAAGCTTCACCCGCTAGAGATAATGCAGTTGATATGAACCAGATTCATATGCAGCTGGTGAATCTGACACTTGAGTTGTAAGATATGAAGAAAGGAAAATAGCATCACAAAGAATTTTGGTGCACTTGATGTCGTGTAGACGGACATACCAAGGATAATTTCCCGGACTTCCAAAACTACCTGTTCTGAGGAATGTTGAACCCATTTAGTTGTGGCAGTGTACCATGGTGTCACATTTCTCAAGTATATGGGAATTTACATGAAGACTGTGGATATATATACAAGATGGTGATGAAGCCGATGAACTTATACTGAACATTTTTCCGATCTGTTGGGAATGAAGATAAGGATTGTCCCGCATATGACCTACTCTAGGAAAGAACATATGAATCGTACTATGTGAATGGAGAGGATCATCGGGCAGTGCAACAGCTGTAGTTAGAGGTGGTACATCCACCACCTCAACCTCAGTTTGTACCGTAGCTGCAACTGCATATGCAATTTGTACCGCAGAAACTGCAATATCAGTTTGTGCCACAATCGCAGTATAATCAAATGCAAGTGGCTTTGTAGAAGCTACAGTATGTTCATTCAACACAGTATGTTTAGAAATAACTGAATCCCCTGCACTAGGAATTTAATCAACCACAATATCAGTAACAAGGAGGATTCAGAGGAGGACGAGGTGGAGGATTTGGTTGAGGAGGAGGACAAGGTTGCGAACCAATGCAATGTTATAATTGCGGAGGACTGGGAATTATCAGAGAGACTACCCAAAATTATAAGCACACTGTACATTAAGTACCACTACTGACCACATTGTTGAGAACTATCCACAACTAATCACAAGGTGGCAAGCAGGAAATATTCCATAGTTACAGATTCAAAACCAGTTGTAGAATCAGAACCAATTGCAGAATCAGAACCATAATCAAGTGGAGAACCAGAAATAGTAGTAGACAAGAACTAGAACCAAATTCCAATTCAGAACCAGAAAACAAATCAGAATGTGAATCAACCTGTGAATCCGCCATTGAACTAGAATCAGGGACTGACTGTCACAATGATCTCAGCGGAACCAAGGACGTAGGATGTTGACACCACGGTCGTCACTCGCAGAGGTGCGACGATGGGAGACGATAGCCCACATCCATAACTCGGATGGCTGGGAAGAAGAAGGTGTAGTTTGATATCGATGCAGAGAAAGACACATTTTTTGAAGCACATGATGTGATCGGAAGGAATCCTGTTAAGTTACATGTTTCTGAAATTCCCACTACTTTTGATACAACATTGGTAGTAGGACCATTGTGAAAACATGGTACCTTGTAGAACTTTTTTTGGAGTTTCTTTTCTCTAGAAATATATCTCAATGCTCTTTCCAAGATTGAGAGTCTATTGCATTGACCGACCAAGGGGCGGAAGGATTCCGAGGTGAACTCTTTGCATAAGAAAAATATGGGGAAAGAAGTGTGCATGAATATCCATATTGGGGACTATGAGGTAGATTCAGTTCTCCTGGATCTAGGCTCAGATGTCAATATTCTAACAAGAAAGACAAGTAAAAAGATGGGGATCCCAACGCTGAGCTGCTCTCTTATGCAGCTGCGACTTGCTAACTAGGCCAGAGTAACGTTGATTGGGCGAGTTCTGCACCATGTTATGGAAGTTGAAGGGATGAAAACCTATGGTAATTTCGATTTTATTGAAGTTGTTGATGGTGGAGGATCCTATCCCACAATGTTGGGGATTGGATGGGCCAACGATAGTATGGAAGTGATCAATTTTAAGAAGTGCATAATGAACTTTGAGAATCAAGACATCAGAGTCATCGCTCCAATGGATCCAAATGAAGGGCAAAGGTATGTTGAGCTAGTGAAGGATGAAGTTGTCAGGGGATGGAATCATGCATATAACATTTCAGAATATTAAATCCAATCGATTGTTGATGGGGAAGTTGGTTGGTGCAACTCTAGATCTGTGTCCTCTGATTTTGATGATGCTTTAGAGAATTGACATAATTGCATGCATGAAGTATCACTAAGAAGGTGCGCCTTTATTACACAATCACTATGTTGCGTTTCAACTGAGATTATTGAGTTACCAATATATGAAGGACTTCCCAATTTGTCTAAATTTCTATTGGAATTTGAAGATAGAGTGTTAGAACCACGGCGATTGCTGGCGTTGGATGAAACAATGAAAGCTACTCCAACATGTTGTTGGGTGACCCATAAGAAGTCAATCACTGGATGGTCGCAGTGTCGAATATTAATGACAGTTCACTTTGGAGATACAGAAGTGTACCATGATGGAAGGTACGATGGGAGGAATATCCCTAGTGATCATCTAATTGAGTGTATGACATTGTCATCATTACGACCAAAAGATGAGTGGGTCCATGCCTTTGTCCACACATTGGATGAAATTCCATGGTCTTGGTATGTATCAGCTGAGTTGCATAGGGAGATCACTACCTAGGAAGAATTGTCAGTTTGCTTCACTCACACCTTCATTTTCATAGATTCCAATCCTAATGTTCATAATGTGCTGCAACTCATCCATGATGTTGTTCTAAAAGTAGTGTTGGTTGCATATCCAGTGGATCCGCATGTGCATTGTCAGATGCAGTCGATGATGGAATGTTATAATGTGACTAGAGGACCCAAGGATGATGACAATCTGTAGAATATCAATATTCCCAAAACAAAAGGGAGTCAGGATGTCACAGCACCTAACATACAAAGAGCTCCAATGAATCAGCCATTAAATATAAGAAAGGTTAACATTGGGACGGAGGAGAACCCAAAGTTTGCAAATTTTTGGGACTACTAGGATGAAGAAACGATGGAAAATATCACAGAACTGTTGCACGAATTCCAAGATTTGTTCCCCATGAATTTTTTTGAGATGAAGGGGATACTGGGAGATTTAGGAGAGATGAATATTTTGTTGAAGCCTGATGCGAAAACTATAAGGAAATGACCATATTGCCTGAATCCAGGATACAATGAGAGAGTCAAAGCTGAGCTTGATAGACTGTTGGATGCTGGAATAATTGATCCATTTGAAGAATCAGAATGGATCAGTCCTATGGTGGTCCAAGATAAAAATATAGGTGAGGTTTGGATTTGTGTCGACCTCAAAAAACTGAATTATGCATGTATGCACGATCCATTTTCGGCGCCGTTCATTGATGAGGTGCTAGAAGGAGTAGGCGGTCAAGAAATGTATTCCTTCACAGATGGATTTTTTGGCTATCACCATATTAGGATCACAAAAGGGGATCACCACAAGACAACATTTGTTACTGAATGGAGTTTTTTTCAGTACACTGTGATGCTGTTTTGGCTGAAGAATGCACCTGCAATATTTTCATGGGTTGTTGTCACCGCATTAAATGATTTTATTTAGAAGTTATTGCAATTTTACATGGATGACTAGACAGTTTATAGATTGATAAGGGATCATCTAGCAAACCTACGACTAATCTTGGAAATATGTCAACAAAATCAGATCATGCTGAACTCAAAGAAGTGTATGCTTTGCACCTTTTGGGATGTTGTTGGGTCACATCATTTGCAAGCAAGGAATTTTGGTTTACCCCATGAAGATTGCGTTGATTTTGAGCTTTCCCCCGCCTACAAATGTGAAGAAAATGAGAGTGAAGTTGGGGCACACAGGATACTACAACAATTTTATCCATGGTTATGCTACGATCACAGCTCCAATGGAAAAGTTTCTCAAGAAGGATGCAGTGTTCATATGGACTCAAGAGTGTCAAGTAAGTTTTGAGACGTTGAAGGCCAATATGGATTCTATGCCAATACTAGTTTTTCCTGATTGGAATAAGGAATTCCATGTACATGTGGATGCTTGATCCATTGTGCTGGGAGTGGTTCTTGTGAAACTAGGGGAGGGAGATCTTGATCACCCAATTTCTTTCGCTAGTCGTAAGCTATGGTCTATGGAGAAAAAATATACAACCAAAGAGAGGGAAGGACTAGCGATGGTATATGAGATACAGAAGTTTAGGCACTACCTGTTGAGAGGTTATTTCAAAATTTTCATGGATCATTCTGCATTGAAATAGGCTGGTCAATAATCCTGTGTTGGGGGGGGAGATCTGTCATTGGCTATTTCTCTTTTAGGAATTTGATTTTGAGTTAATTGTGAAGCTGTTTCATTTGAACGTTGGCCTTGATCATTTATCGTGAATTGAGATAGGTGAGGAACCTACAAACATTGAAGACGGGTTACTAGATGCGCAACTATTTAGAGTTGACATGGTTGATGATTACTATGAAGAAATAATTCAATTCTTAGCGACAAGAACCACACCATAAGAGTTCAATACAAGTCAAAAGAAGCAGTTAGTCTATAAGGCATCAGATTTCTAGGTGATTGCTGGACAACTCCATAAAATCAGACCGAATGAGATTTTGTGGTGATGTGTCCTACCACATGAGCAAGGGAAGATTTTGGCAGAGGCACATGCGGGAATTGCTGGTGGACACTATGGAGGTCAAGCTACTGCAAGGAAGGTGCTTCATGAAGGGATTTAGTGGCCCGCTCTTCATAATGATGCAACAGATTATGCACAAAGTTATGACGTCTGTCAAAGAACTGGAAAACCATCAAGGAGGGATGAGATGCCATTGGTACTGTTGGGGCCTGGAAATTCGTAGGCGACAACAGTAAGGGATTCTCCCCAATCAACGTTCCCAACTAGCCCGCTGATTGTTTGGTATAGGGAATCCATTCGGTTTTACGGTTCGGCCACCGTAGGTCAAAGTAACAACAAGGGTTTACCGGTTGCGTCCCGGTCCACCGAAATTTGTATTTTTTACTTAAGAATGATATGCAAGTATCTAACGAATTATGTAGGGTGGTGAAGGGTGTGAGGAGCAGTCACAATGTGATGCGCAGGTTCTTACCTATTGTCTTAGGCTCACCAGCACCAGAATCACACATGCATCTATGATCTAAAATGACTACCTATCTATATGCCTACCTGTTTATCTCTATCTACCTATCCTATCCTATCCCCGGGGAGCCCACTTGTGATTAATATGAATGATTAATGCGAATGTGCACGCATAATAAAAGAAACTACAGATAGCTGACATTAACTTCCACATGCATGAACAATGGAGCATATTTCACAACCAGATAGCTAATTGTTTATGACTAACATACACTACTAATGGTGGTTATTTCATGAAATAAATCAGAAATCATCAAACAAAGACATAGGTCGTAAGTTAGAAAGATCTCACGATTCACGGATACTATACTGAAAAACAAAGTAGTTCGTCTTTCGACTATCCATGGAAAAACAATTGAAATCCCACCAATCTTCTTTCAATAGGCAAACTGTAATTTTTATTGCAAAAGGAAATAGTTCTTCTTACAACAACCTTCTAGTCTTACTGGGGAAAAAAACCCCTTTTCTTCTATATGTTTCCTACTTTTATACAAAAAGTCAAAATGGTTGGGCTGTCCAAAGTGACCTTTGGGCTTCCCAACCTTTTGCTTTCCCAATGCTTCATTTCTCATAACTTTTACAAAAATATTACACTAATAAAAGTTGACTGGTCCTCTATGAGGAGGATCCTGCTTGGTTTTCAAATAATTTTTTCCACGCTGCTGCTTCACCAGCGAGGCCCTCAAAAGAGCATGGCTCTAGGAACTGGATGTTAATCTCAAACTTGTCGACCTGGTTCCTAATGGCCTCAATCCTTGCTGGGCTCAACCGAAGCTGGTCTTCTAGAATTTTTATGCTAATGGCTGCGTGGCCCACTTTGTTCTTCAGTACCATGGCATCAATGGATTGAATCTACTGCGTCCTGGCCTCCGCCTCTTGATGTCTTTTCTGCAATACTTCCACAAAGGCCTCATGATCTGGGAACTCTTCAAATATGAGCTCAGCCTCTGTCTGGAATCGGTTGTAAGCATTGAGGAACCTTTTAAAATACTCCGAGCATGCTCCCTGTGTCCTCTTGACAGTCTTCTTAAAGTCTTCAGCATTGCTGATGGCAAACTCTACCAGGTTGTGATCTTTCCTGAGAGTTTGATGATCTTTGACTGATAGCTTTGCTGGGATCTCGGCATCATCTTCTGGTCTTGCCATTCTGGCGTTCAAGACCTCAAGAACATCTTTGGACCTATCTACGAAATAGGAGGAAGTTTCTATGATTTCCTCCAACCTGCTGTCCATCTGAAGAACTTTGCATCTTTCTTCTTCCAAAGTAGTCTGCAGCTACAGCATTTTAGTCTTTTGCGCTAGGATATATTATTTAAATGGCTGCAGATCGACTTACTGTTCCTTTCCTGTCTCCAGCTCAGCAGTCAGAGAAGCCAGCTGCTCTTTTAGTTCTTGGGTGTATGCAGCATTGGACTCATATATAATGAACTGCTGCGCCTCTAGGTCTTCCACTTTTGCCCTCAACCGTTCCTTTTCACTCTTTAGATCTTGAAATTCCTGTTGCGCATTCTCTAGAGCCTCTTGTTCCATTTCCTTGGCCTGCGCCTCTACCTGGAGGGCATGGATTTCACCCTTTGTGGATTCCATTTCCTTTAGCACGTGTTCATACTTCCTTTTAAGTCTGCTACCCTCTCCCCTTTCCTGCCTCAGTGTGTCCTTTAGTTGAGCAGTGGTCTTCTTAGCTGATTCTAATTCAATCATCACCCTGTTTATGTTGTCCTCGGAGGCATCAATCATGGCAGCCCCAGCTCTTATCATGAACCTAGGATCCTTGTCCATTCCTAGCATGACAGCGGTATCTGTGACCATCTTCCCTGATAGATCTTTCGCTTCCACCTTCTTTTCCATCCTCCTCATTATTCTTTTGGTGGCCCTGTCATAATAGACAGTGCTGAAGTCGGGGACTTCCTCTCCTTTTTTCTGAGTGAAAGGTATCAGCTGAAGTGTAGGGGTCACCAGGGTGCTAGCATCAGGTACTTGAAGGACTTGTACTTCTGGGTTTTCCTCTTCCTGTGTCTGCCCTGCTGGAGTTTCAGAAGCTGACTATTATATTAACTTTATTTTCTCAGCCTCTTGCTTTTAAAGCTCTTCATCCAGGTTTGTTTTTGCTTCTTCGGCTGCCAGTCTAGCTGCTTCTTCAGCATCTTTGGTTGCTTCTTGAGCTTTCTCAGCTGCTTCTTGGGTAGCTTTCTTCTTTTCTTCTTCTCCTTTCTGCAGCCATTCTGCAGCTTCCTGTTCTAGCTTTTAGGCCTCTTCCTGTCTTTTCTTGGCCTCTTCTTCAGCTCTGGCTTGCTCAGCTTTGGCTTGCTCTCCCCCTTTTCCACCTTTGGTGGGGTACTTTGGTTTGAACCTTCTGCTGAGTGCCATCATGTTTGGAGCCCTCCGAAAAAAACATTCCTCCTTATCATAATGATGGGTATATTCATAGAACACTTTATGATTCTTGCAGTGCTCAGCCACTTTACTTTGAGTGTCATTGCGCCGGAAAGGCATCTCCCCAAAATGGAAATTCCCTAGTTCCTCTATAAATTCGGCAGCTTGCTTCACATTGGCGAATCTGCAGCTACCTAACTTGAAAGGTAAAGGGGGATATGCAGCCTTCTTATGCTGGAATAGGAAATGACCAACTCCGTCAATGAACACTTGTCTGACCGCCTCTTTATGGATTACATAATCCGTTGCATACTTTGGCAGCAGATAAGGTGTCTTTGAGCATCCATACATTCTAAGGTACATACCATTGTCTGTCAAGAAATAATCTCCATACTCCTCTATTACCTGCATAGCATCTTCCGACATGCAGTCACATTCCTTCCGGAAGATAAGCTTGTATAGTGGCATAATGAAATGCTCACATACTTCTCTGTAATAACTGTGGTACTGATGAGCCCACAGAGGTTTGTAAGCTGCATATATGGGCATTCTTTCCCTATCCCAGGCACACTTGAGACCGGGGAAAGGCTGGTTGCATAGTATGCAGTCTATCAAAATGGAACTCATATAAAATTCAGATTTTTTTCAGGCTTCTCCTCCTCCCAAGGCTGCAGCTATGCAAGAAGAGAGACTACTTGATACTAGGTTGGCCCAGTTGAAGACTGTTCCTCGGGTCACCACATGGAACATAATGGGGACCCATTCAAATTTGAAGAGTCTGCCACTGGCCCTACCAAAGATCCTGTTTAGCATAAGAGCTACAAATCTGTAAGGAGCTCTTAAGCTCGCTGTATCATAATCCTCGGTTGCTCTGTGTCGATAGAGCTTTCCTGGCAAGAGAATTCTCTTCAGAGTTTCCACTAAATCCATCCTGGGGTTATCCAACCAATCATTTGACAGGAAGATTTGAGGCTCTGGCAGGTGGTAAGCCAATGCCACATATCCTGGGCTAAATGTAGCATAGCCCTGACCTTCGACATTTCCTATAATCATTGTGTTGTTGTTTGTGTGGGGCAGAATCCATCTCATAACATCAGAGCATGGGAACAAATCTGGTCTGGTAGCCACCTTCATAATGGCGGATTTCTCTATGTTGGCATAAATGGGCTCCTCTTCGAGACCCGTGTCTGGGACTTCCCTGCGGGAAATCAATCTGTATATCTCATCCCATTTATACTCAGGCTCAACACATGAGACACATTAGGTGTCCTCATATATATATTTTGTCTGTGTGACGACCTCTATTGCTGATTGTTCTTCGGCCATAGGGGCCTTCTTTTTTTGCCTTTTGGACATTGTAAGCTCTTCCTGCCATGTATAACATTATGACATTAAGCAACTTGAATTTGCGAGCATTGTGCAGCAGTTTATCCTTTCTTAAGTGTATTATGACTGTCATGAAAATATGACATAAGCCCTTCAGGATGAAGAATTGAACTAGCATGCAATACTGTGCAATGTGCTGATATCCTATGTTAATGTGATAATCATCCGCGCAACAAATGCATGCATTGCACAGCTCTATAATGCCTTGAGACTAGGATGCAATATTTCATGACTTGATTTATGTGAAGCATACTCAGTTCTGAACAATCTACCACTGTTGCATAATATCAGGCTTATCAACTATGCTTGAAACAGCATTAAATCTACTCTATTAGGTGACGTGCCATTTTCCCAAGGTAGCAATATATTGAAGCAAAATATGCACATCATATGCAGAGTGCCATTTAAAGTGAAAGTAGGCATAGAAACCAATGCATGTATGCACAATCCGACAATGCCCTAACTGATTAGAAAAAGACCAGAACTACTAGCATAAACAGACTCAGTCCTAGGCAATATAATGAGCAATGTCCTTCTACTGCATGATACTAAAACTTGATCAATCATCATTGGGCTGTCATTAAAATTTACAATAATTCATAGTATGCCATGATAACAACTCATAGAGCATGAGCATGAATTTTAAACGCAAGGTCAAATGTAACTGTCCACAATTTAAATATTTAGACGACATGGCGTTATCAAGGGTAAAGACTGCAATAGCCTATGCGGCTCGCGGAAATATAGTTACATCGGTGCGGCTAGATACTGCGGGAAACAACAACAAATTTTTGCACACGGCGCTCCCACTAGTGCCAACATCCATGCTACCTTCAAATCATAAACACTGCAGCAGCATAGCACTAGGGTTTTAGACAGCCGAAACAACGGGCCGCGCGGGACCGCACGACCTGAGGTCGGGGTTCAAAAACAGGTAACGGGGAAAACCAACAGCGGAGGAAAGATTCGATCCCGAGAGAACCACCGCAAAACCTCTCCATGGGCCACATTATTACAAAGAAAAAAAACCAGGTGCAGGCGGCATAACGGCCGCCTGCACCTCGCCTTCTTCCACTATGCGCGCAAGGCAAACCAAAATGACCGAGGTTAAAAGATACTACGCAGCTTTAAAAAATAAAATGATTCCCCCCCCCCTCTCTAACCGCAGACTGCTATCCCAATCGGCCAATTTCAAAACGCGGGAACTAAACGTCGGGCGAGCGAGAAAAACTACTACGGTAAACCTAGCCACAGGTAAACTACGTATACAGGCGGAAAGGGAAAATGCGTATACAAACTTAGTAATACCCCAACCAAAGAAAACATTACCCAATCAAAACCTTGAAAAGCACTAGGAAGGACGATAACGAACCTACTTGGTAGTACCGCACAGCTGATGAGGCGAGGACGATTGAGTTTCCATCTGACACCTGGGCGCGACACCAGCACGATGGTCCACGGGGGACAGGGATTGACAGCGCGGAGAGGACAAGGACAGATCGAGCCAAAATAAAACAACACCATATTACAAACCATACCTCATATATATAACACGATCGCACATGTGACGGGCACTCTAAATCGGCCGCGAAACCAAATCGGAGTCGGGCGGCTAGAACCCCAGACCTCCCGCAACGGCGGACGGTCCCCAACACCAACCCACCCGCAACACATAATAAAACATGTGAAACAACAATGATCGGGCATCGGCGAGGACCTAGGCCGGAGATCGACAACTTGAACTCCTCCGCAATGGCGGGCATTCATCAGTTGAACTCCACCCGCAACGGCAGAAAGCACGAAGTTAACGGGCTCCGATACGCAGCCGACAGATAGTTCAAAGTGCAGATCAGAAGGTAAGATAAAGTCAAATCCTAACACGGCCCGCAACGGCGGACGCCCAGAGTGAAAATCCATCCGCAACGTCGGATAAGGGAGAAGTCAACCTTTCCGTTGGAGAATAAAAAACCGTCCGAAACGTGAAAGAAACGAAACCCACCCGCAATGGCGGGACAATAAAAAACCATCCGCGCGGTGAAGAATTGAAAACCACCCGCCGTTGCGGACAGTCAAATATACTTAACTCCCGTTTCAAAAAGGTTTCGAAAGATATGCAAAAACAATGATGAGCTCGATCAAGGATGGGATTCTTTCAAGCATTAAAGGAGAAAAACAGATTGATGGATATCTATTCGAAAAGCTGTAAAACATTCCAAAAATCCATAAACCAAAACCAGGAAGAAAAACCAACTAAATCAAAGTAGGGGAGGGTCCTAAAAATTTTTGAATTTTGGGAAATTGTTGCAGGTGCAACAATTGGCGACTACCTGGTGAACTCTAGATCTCTGAATTAACTCTCTTTCCAAGCTTAAAACAGTCTGAATAAAATCGAAATCTTCTAGATGTCTGTATTCCTAAGCAAGCCAACTGATGCATTAAATTACTTAGAAGAAGCCCATCTTTTTGGGAAAAGGTAACATCAGTAGTAGTTCAGTTCTAAATAACTCTTTTGAGGCCAAATGGATGAGGTTTATTTTACCTGCCCTTTGGTAGTTACCGCCTAGACACCACAGGATTGTGACAGAGAGTAACAGCATTATCCTTTTGTTCCTCATTCCCATGCCATTTTGCACTTTTGTGCCTTTTGAACTTTAGTTCTTTTGATATGAGTCCTCATGTAGGCCTTTCTTACTGAATTTTAATTTAGGATCCTCTATCCCATAGTGTTCTTTTGTGTGAATGATATATTTCATACTACAATTCACGGACGGAGAGGATCTTGTGGCCATTTGGTACTTTATGCTTTGAGATTAATGCTTTTCGAGATTTGCTTTGATATGTCTTGTTTCTTTCAGGAGCTTTGACTCTTAATATCTTTTGGCCTTTGCTTAATTTATGGCTTGGGATCATTTATATATGATAAACTGTTCCACTCTGCTTCCTTTCCGTGGGTCTTTTGCTGTCACTCCCTTGGGTATTTAAGATGTGAAATAGATGCAGCCTTGAAATAGTACTTCAGATCTTTTCTACTTCTAAGTTATTTACAGGGGTTAAGTGAGACTTCAATAAATGCATGCCAGTTAGGAACACGGTTACTAGAAGACACTCGTATTTTAAAACATAGTCTTTCAGTCAAGATTTTAGTTAATAAAGAACCCTGATGTTTCCATTGCAACCAAAAGTTTACCTCTTATTCAAAATCAAAAGGAAAACTAGCAAAGTACCATAAAGAAAACAGCAGCAAAGCAAGTAATCAAAAGAAAGAAACCTCAAAGTACTGAAATAAGAAAAGAACATAACGACAAAGCCATTTATTTATGTACAAAAGAAACAAAAATCTTGCCCATTCCTGAAAAAATTATAAATAAAACAAAGGAATGAGCTGGATTTAGACATGGATTGCCTAACCATGGTCCAACTGTGATGTTATTGAAATGGAACCCATATCTACGATCCTAACGTCATTTCTTTCAGCCTGAGGGGGTTGAAGGAGATCAGGATGAATGCCCATCATAGGACTGGCACTTTTTGAGGTATGATGGTCTAGCTTAAGCTCGGTGAGATAGTTTCCCAGGATAGAATCAGCAGACTCATTTCCTTCTCCTAACTTAGTGACAGTATACTTCATATACGGTTCTCTCAAAAAATTTATATGGCTTTGGGTACCCTTGAGAGGAAACCACAGATGAGACCAATCTGAAGCAAAATATCCTTTCAGCCTGGCAGTCCAATCTCGGTTGAGAATTAGCCCATATCCCCTTGGTATATTAGCCACCATTATGCCAATAAATTGACATATTTTGTTGTTCGCAGCCAAACGAATGAGGACATTATTCATCTCACCCACCACCTTGACTCCTGTGCGATCTAATTGCGTCACTTCACGAGGTGTGGACTCTAGCTGTCCATTAATCCTTTTACAAATCTCAAGGGGCATCACATTTACTACTGCTCCAGAATCTACTAAGAAATTATGCACATTGTAATTTAGCACCTCTAGAGTCAAAAGAAAAGGAGGGGTGTCAAAGTTTTCTTTCCAACCTGGTTCTGGGTCTTCTTCTCCTAGTTGGTTTTGAATAGGTATATCCTTTGCTAGCTCTTTAGTTTCATTAGAGTTCTCCCCATTGATCCCTATATTTTCTTCTACAGGATAGACAGTCTTAGTGGTTGGTTCTGTCCTCTGGTTGAGGGTGTTGTTCTAATGTGCTTTGCCCTCGTCCAGTTTATTAACATTCTCCCGCAAACTGTTAACCTTAGGAATCATTGTATTGTCTTGGCTGGTGGAAACTTTGTCCCTTCTAGTTATGGTTGTGCATTCGGATTTAGGAGTGTCATCTTCAATGTTAAACAGTGAAATGCCATTCCATGAAAACATAGTATCATCCTCTGGTTTGCTTATGATATGTTTCTCCTTTTCTTCCTCACCACCGTCCTTACTCAATTCTGGATCCAACAACTTATTCATCACCAATGTCATTGAATGTAACCTTTGAGGACACTTCTTCTCAGAGTGAGGTTGTTGATGAAAGGTACATAAATTATCCCCTCCTATTTCTGTTATGTTTATTGATGCCAAATCAGGAGGTGGGACTTGCCATTGGTTGTTATCTTCCCTTTTCGGATAGTGTGGCTTATTGGTTTTCTGAATGTCCCTCTCCTTTTCCAGATCTACAATCCAGTTGGACATTTTCTGAAGCACTTTCATCATCTCATGATAATCATGTGGTTGATCCTATCTAGATTTAAACGGCAGTGAGCTTCTTCTTACAATGGTCTTCTCCTCGCATGAATCAGGGTAATCCTCTATACTCTCACTTTCCGCCTCTACTCTTTCGGCCTCCTCATAAGTTTCCACCAATGTAGGCTTGACTTTCATTTTGGTAAACATGGCTAGCTGAGGACCTAGGGCTGAGGTATAATACTCAATTAAAACATTTTCTGAAGGTCTGTCCATAGCAGCAAAATTTTTTAAGTACAATGAAAATCTTTGAGTGAAACTTTGTACCTTTTCATTCTTCTCTTTTCTTAACAAACCAAGCCCTTTCATCAATGAGGCATGTGTCTTATGAGTTATATATCTACTTCTGAACACCCTTTCAAAGGTGTCCCAATCTGGAATGGAGTTTGCAGGAAGACCAAAGTACCAAGATGCTGCTGCTCCTTTCAGAGTGTGTGGAAAAAGTCTACAAACCACATCTTCATACTCCCCAGCCCTTAGCCCTTCTAATGCTAGGTAGAAGCTTTGAAGGTGATGATCTACAGCGATATTTTCCACAGGGTCAAACTTGGGCAAGAGCTTGTCAAAAGCTTGAGGAAGGTTATGCAAAGGAGGAGTTAGGTTCAGAGGTGACCTAGCTCTCCATGCAGGAACAGGATTGGGTTGATTACCAGCCATAAGCAATGGTGAACGAATGTGATGCTGGAAAAAACAGTCCTTTAAGGATAGTACTGGAAACTGCAAACACTTGAGTTAGGTTGAAAGCTTCAAACATCTGCTGGTAGGATAGTCTCGGGAAAATACATTCCTCGGCCAGCCTTTACTGGCGGCCCTCCTTCTAGCGCCAAAACTATTGGGGCCTGGAAATTCGCAGGCGGCAACAGTAAGGGATTCTCCCCAATCAACGTTCCCAACTAGCCCGCTGACTGTTTGGTATAGGGAATCCGTCCGGTTTTACAGTCCGGCCACCGTAGGTCAAAGTAACAACAAGGGTTTATCGGTTGTGGCCCGGTCCACCGGAATTTGTATTTTTTACTTAAGAATGCTATGCAAGTATCTAATGAATTATGCAGGGTGGTGAAGGGTGCGAGGAGCAGTCACAATGTGATGCGTAGGTTCTTACCTATCGTCTTAGGCTCACCAGCACCAGAATCACACATGCATCTATGATCTAAAATGACTACCTATCCTATCCTATCCCCGGGGAGCCCACTTGTGATTAATATGAATGAGTAATGTGAATGTGCACGCATAATAAAAGCAACTACAGATAGCTGACATTAACTTCCACACACATGAACAATGGAGGATATTTCACAACCAGATAGCTAATTGTTTATGACTAACATACATTACTCATGGTGGTTATTTCATGAAATAAATCAGAAATCATCAAACAAAGACATAGGTCGTAAGTTAGAAAGATCTCACGATTCACGGATACTATGCTGAAAAACAAAGTAGTTCGTCTTTAGACTATCCATAGCAAAAAAATTGAAATCCCACCGATCTTCTTTCAATAGGAAAACTGTAATTTTTATTGCAAAAGGAAATAGTTCTTCTTACAACAACCTTCCAGTCTTACTGGGGAAAAAAGCCCCTTTTCTTCTCTACGTTTCCTACTTTTATACAAAAAGTCAAAATGGTTGGGCTGCCCAAAGTGACCTTTGGGATTCCCAACCTTTTTCTTTCCCAACGCTTCATTTCTCATAACTTTTACAAAAATATTACATTAATAAAAGTTGACTGGTCCTCTATGAGGAGGATCCTGCTTGGTTTTCAAAGAATTTTTTCCACGCTGCTGCTTCACCAGCGAGGCCCTCAAAAGCACATGGCTCTAGGAACTGGATGTTAATCTCAAACTTGTTGACCTGGTTCCTGATGGCCTCAATCCTTGCTGGGCTCAACCGAAGCTGGTCTTCTAAAATTTGTATGCTAATGGCTGCGTGGCCCACTTCGTTCTTCAGTACCATGGCATCAATGGATTGAATCTGCTGCGTCCTGGCCTCCGCCTCTTGATGTATTTTCTGCAATACTTCCACAAAGGCCTCATGATATGGGAACTCTTCAAATATGAGCTCAGCCTCTGTCTGGAAGCGGTTGTAAGCATTGAGGAACCTTTTAAAATACTCCGAGCATGCTCCCTGTGTCCTCTTGATAGTCTTCTTAAAGTCTTCAGCAGTGCTGATGCCAAACTCTACCAGGTTGTGATCTTTCCTGAGAGTTTGATGATCTTTGACTGATAGCTTTGCTGGGATCTCGACATCATCTTCTGGTCTTGCCATTCTGGCGTTCAAGACCTCAAGAACATCTTGGGACCTGTCTACGAAATAGGAGGAAGTTTCTATGATTTCCTCCAACATGCTGTCCATCTGAAGAACTTTGCATCTTTCTTCTTCCAAAGTAGTCTGCAGCTGCAGCATTTTAGCCTTTTGCGCTAGGATATATTCTTTAAATGGCTGCAGATCGACTTGTTGTTCCTTTGCTGTCTCCAGCTCAGCAGTCAGAGAAGCCAGCTGCTCTTTTAGTTCTTGGGTGTATGCAGTATTGGACTCATAGATAATGGACTGCTGCGCCTCTAGGTCTTCCACTTTTGCCCTCAACCGTTCCTTTTCACTCTTCAGATCTTGAAATTCCTGTTGCGCATTCTATAGAGCCTCTTGTGCCGTTTCCTTGGCCTACGCCTCTACCTGGGGGGCATGGATTTCACCCTTTGTGGATTCCATTTCCTTTAGCACGTGTTCATACTTTCTTTTAAGTCTGCTACCCTTTCCCCTTTCTTGCCTCAGTGTCTCCTTTAGTTGAGCAGTGGTCATCTTAGCTGATTCTAATTCAATCATCACCCTGTTTATGTTGTCCTCGGAGGCATCAATCATGGAAGCCCTGGCTCTTATCGTGAACCTAGGATCCTTATCCGTTCCTAGCATGACAGCGGTATCTGTGACCATCTTCCCTAATAGATATTTCGCTTCCACCTTCTTTTCCATCCTCCTCATTATTCTTTTGGTGGCCCTGTCATAATAGACAGTGCTGAAGTCGGGGACTTCCTCTCCTTTTTTCTGAGTGAAAGGTATCAGCTGAAGCGTAGGGGTCACCAGGGTGCTAGCAGCAGGTACTTGAAGGACTTGTACTTTTGGGTTTTCCTCTTCCTGTGTCTGCCCTGCTAGAGTTTCGGAAGCTGACTGTTATATTAACTTTATTTTCTCAGCCTCTTGCTTTTGAAGCTCTTCATCCAGCTTTCTTTTTGCTTCTTCGACTGCTAGTCTAGCTGCTTCTTCAGCCTCTTTGGCTGCTTCTTGAGCTTTCTCAGCTGCTTCTTGGGCAGCTTTCTTCTTTTCTTCTTCTCCTTTCTGCAGCCATTCTGCAGCTTCCTGTTCTAGCTTTTGGGCCTCTTCCTGTCTTTTCTTGGCCTCTTCTTCAGCTCTGGCTTGCTCATCTTTGGCTTGCTCTCCCCCTTTTCCACCTTTGGTGGGGTACTTTTGTTTGAACCTTCTGCTGAGTGCCGTCATGTTTGGAGCCCTCCGAAAAAAAGATTCCTCCTTATCATAATGATGGGTATATTCATAGAACACTTTATGATTCTTGCAGTGCTCAGCCAATTTACTTTGAGTGTCATTGCGCCGGAAAGGCATCTCCCCAAAATGGAACTTCCCTAGTTCCTCTATAAATTCGGCAGCTTGCTTCACATTGGCGAATCTGCAGCTACCTAACTTGAAAGGTAAAGGGGGATATGCAGCCTTCTTATGCTGGAACAGGAAATGACCAACTCCGTCAATGAACACCTGTCTGACCGCCTCTTTATGGATTACATAATCCGTTCCATACTTTGGCATCAGATAAGGTGTCTTTGAGCATCCATACATTCTAAGGTACATACCATTGTCTGTCAAGAAATAATCTCCATACTCCTCTATTACCTGCATAGCATCTTCCGACATGCAGTCACATTCCTTCCAGAAGATAAGCTTGTATAGTGGCATAATGAAATGCTCACATACTTCTCTGTAATAACTGTGGTACTGATGAGCCCACAGAGGTTTGTAAGCTGCATATATGGGCATTCTTTCCCTATCCCAGGCACACTTGAGACCGGGGAAAGGCTGGATGCATAGTATGCAGTCTATCAAAATGGAACTCATATAAAATTCAGATTTTTTTCTGGCTTCTCCTGCTCCCAAGGCTGCAGCTACGGAAGAAGAGAGACTACTTGATACTAGGTTGGCCCAGTTGAAGACTGTTCCTTGGGTCGCCACATGGAACATAATGGGGACCCATTCAAATTTGAAGAGTCTGCCACTTGCCCTACCAAAGATCCTGTTTAGCATCAGAGCTACAAATCGGTAAGGAGATCTTAAGCTCGCTGTATCATAATCCTCGGTTGCTTTGTGTCAATAGAGCTTTCCTGGCAAGAGCATTCTCTTCAGAGTTTCCACTAAATCCATCCTGAGGTTATCCAACCAATCATTTGACAGGAATATTTGAGGCTCTGGCAGGTGGTAAGCCAGCGCCACATATCCTGGGCTAAATGCAGCATAGCCCTGACCTTCGACATTTCCTATAATCATTGTGTTGCTGTTTGTGTGGGGCAGAATCCATCTCATAACATCAGAGCATGGGAACAGCTCTGGTCTGGTAGCCCCCTTCATAATGGTGGATTTCTCTATGTTGGCATAAATGGGCTCCTCTTCGAGACCCATGTCTGGGACTTCCCTATGGGAAATCAATCTGTATATCTCATCCCATTTATACTCAGGCTCAACACCTAAGACACATTGGGTGTCCTCATATATATATTCTGTCTGTGTGACGACCTCTATTGCTGATTGTTCTTCGGCCATAGGGGCCTTCTTTTTCTGCCTTTTGGACATTGTAAGCTCTTCCTACCATGTATAACATTATGACATTAAGAAACTTGAATTTGCGAGCATTGTGCAGCAGTTTATCCTTTCTTAAGTGTATTATGACTGTCATGAAAATAAGACATAAGCCCTTCAGGCTGAAGAATTGAACTAGCATGCAATACTGTGCAATGTGCCAATATCCTATGTTAATGTGATAATCATCCGTGCAACAAATGCATGCATTGCACAGCTCTACAATGCCTTGAGACTAGGATGTAATATTTCATGACTTGATTTATGTGAAGCATACTCAGTTTTGAACAATCTACCACTGTTGCATAATATCAGGCTTATCAACTATGCTTGAAACAACATTAAATCTATGCTATTAGGTGACGTGCCATTTTCCGAAGGTAGCAATATATTGAAGCAAAATATGCACATCATATGCAAAGTGCCATTTAAAGTGAAAGCAGGCATAGAAACCAATGCATGTACACACAATCCGACAATGCCCTAACTGATTAGAAAAAGACCAGAACTACTAGCATAAACAGACTCAGTCCTAGGAAATATAATGAGCAATGTCCTTCTACTGCATGATACTAAAACTTGATCAATCATCATTGGGCTGTCATTAAAATTTACATTAATTCACAGTATGCCATGATAACAACTCATAGAGCATGAGCCTGAATTTTAAACGCAAGGTGCAAATGTAACTGTCCACAATTCAAATATTTAGACGACATGGCGTTATCAAGGGTAAAGACTGCAATAGCTTATGCGGCTCGCAGAAAGATAGTTACATCGGTGCAACTAGATACTGCGGGAAACAACAACAAATTTTTGCACACGGGGCTCCCACCAGTGCCAACATCCATGCTACCTTCAAATCCTAAACACTGTAGCAGCACAGCCCTAGGGTTTTAGACAGCCGAAACAACGGGCCGCGCGGGATGGCACGGGCCGAGGTCGGGGTTCAAAAACAGGTAATGGGGAAAACCAACAGCAGAGGAAACATTCGATCCTGAGAGAACCACCGCAAAACCTCTCCATGGGCCACATTATTACAAAGAAAAAAAACCAGGTGCAGGTGGCATAACGGCCGCCTGCACCTCGCCTTCTTCCACTATGCGCACGGGGCGAACCAAAACGGCCGAGGTTAAAAGATACTACGCAGATTTAAAAAATAAAATGATCCCCCCCCCCCCTCTAACCGCAGACTGCTATCCCAACTGGCCAATTTAAAACGCGGGAACTAAACGCCGGGCGAGCGAGAAAAACTACTACGGTAAACCTAGCCACGGGTAAACTACGTATACAGGCGGAAAGGGAAAATGCGTATACAAACTTAGTAATACCTTAACCAAAGCAAACATTACCCAATCAAAACCTTGAAAAGCACTAGGAAGGACGATAGCGAACCTACCTGGTAGTACCGTGCAGCTGATGAGGCGAGGACGGTTGATTTTCCAGCTGACACCTGGGCGCGACACCGGCATGATGGTCCACAGGGGGCAGGGATCGACAGTGCGGAGAGGACAAGGACAGCTCGAGCCAAAATAAAACAACATCGTATTACAAACCATACCTCGTATATATAACATGGTCGCACGTGTGACGAGCACTCTAAGTCGGCCGCAAAACCAAATCGGAGTCGGGCGGCTAGAACCCCAGACCTCCCGCAACGGCGGACGGTCCCCAGCACCAACCCACCTGCAACGCATAATAAAACACGTGAATCAACAATGATCGGGCGTCGGCGAGGACCTAGGCTGGAGATCAACAACTTGAACTCCTCCGCAACGGCGGGCGTTCATCAGTTGAACTCCACCCGCAATGACAGAAAGTGCGAAGTTAACGGGCTCCGATATGCAGCCGACAGACAGTTCAGAGCGCAGATCGGAAGGTAAGATAAAGTCAAGTCCTAACACGGCCCGCAACGGCAGACGCCCGAAGTGAAAATCCGTCCGCAATGTCGGACAAGGGAGAAGTCAACCTTTCCGATGGAGAATAAAAAACCGTCCGAAACGTGAAAGAAACGAAACCCACCCGCAACGGCGGGACAATCAAAAACCATCCGCGCGGGGAAGAATTGAAAACCACCCGCCGTTGCGGACAGTCAAATATACTTAACTCCCATTTCAAAAGGTTTCGAAAGATATGCAAAAACAACGATGAGCTCGATCAAGGATGGGATTCTTTCAAGCATTAAAGGAGAAAAACAGATCGATGGATATCTATTCGAAAAGCTGTAAAACATTCCAAAAATCCATAAACCAAAACCAGGAAGAAAAACCAACTAAATCAAAGTAGGGGAGGGTCCTAAAAATTTTTGAATTTTGGGAAATTGTTGCAGGTGCAATAGGTACCTCAGGTGAAATTGCATCCCTTTGATAAATGGGATGTGGACTTTGTGGGACCAATCAGCCCACCTAAGAAGAGAAATGGTGCATGGTACATCATTACACCTATTATGGATTGCACCACTGCGACAATAGTGAGGTTCATTTTTGACAACATTGTGACTCATTTCGGGTGCCCAAGGATATTGATGAGTGACCAAGGGAGTCACTTCATCAATCGCACAATTAGTGCATTGATAGAGGAGCTTCAGATACAACATAAGAAGAGTACCTCATATCATCCACAAGAAAATGGGACAATGGAGGCATACAACAAGGTTTTGGAGCATGCGCTTACAAAGGTATGTAATGGAAACCATGATGATTGGGATTTGAAGATTCCAGCAGTCTCATGGGAATATCACACCACTTACAAGACATTGATGGGACATACACCTTTCAAATTGGTGTATGGGAAAGAGGCAGTCATGCCTATGGAGTACATTGTCCCGTGTTTGTGCATTTCAACAGTGAAGGCCATGGATGATGAAGAAACACTAAAGGAATGATTGGATTAGTTAGCACAGCTCAAGGAAGACTGCTTGGTTGCGGGTTTTCACCTTCACGTCAAGAAGGATCGACTAAAGGCTTGGCATGATTGGCATATTAAGAACAAACATTTTCAACAAGGAGACTTGGTGGTATTGTATGAAAACAAGTTCAGGAAGCATCCAGGTAAGTTAAAAATGCATTGGATAGGTCCATATCTCATTAATTCTATTACCTTAGTAGGTGCAGTTTAGTTGCAACAGTTAGATGGAGCGATGATGCCTAAGCTTGTGAATGGTAGCAGGCTGAAGCCCTATAGGATGGGCCCAGAACCACGCGATGCTTGAGGCATTGCCCGATGGAAAAAAAGAGGATGGGTATATGGAAGGAGGGTGCACTAAGAGGAATTGGATGTGCAAGTAGGGGAGTCAATAACGTAGTTACTAAGGTTTTTCACAATAGCCATAGGGTCGCGACATAGTCAAATCCACAATAAAATAGACAGTTAAAGCAGTTAACCGGCGACACTTGTTGAAGCGACACATACTTATGGCTGATCCAACCATTGGATTGATAGAATCGACGATGGATTCAGGCAGTTAATGCATGATTTAGTCATGATTATTAGCAAGATTTGGTAATGAAGGAGGTGCAATTGTCCTAGTGCTATAAGAAGGGGTTGAATGTGGTCGAAAGTCACCATTGTGAAAATATTGAGTTGCAGAGTTATCGCATAAGAGTTGAATCATGTTGTAGAGAGTTGAGTTGCGGAGATTGAGTGATTCACAAAGGGAATTCAGGTCAAGTGTTCATTCAACATTGCAGGGAACTGGTGCGACATGTAGAGTGAGACAGTCACAGTCAATATTTCAAGTGAAAAGGATTCACCAGTCATCCCAGTGATGATTAAGGAGGAAGTTGCAAGTATGATGGTAGGATCATCATCAATACTAAAGAAGAAGAGGGTAGATCATTGGCCTAGATCCCTAGCGCCGAAGAAGAGGAACAGTTAAACATCTATGAGGGAAGAAGAGGAAGTTGTGTAGGTGGGTCCATCGAGCTAAGGACTTGTGGAATCCGCAACTCATGCAGGGGTGCCCTCTAAGGATATCCTTGTGTACATACCTCCCTGTTGGCCCGATGCACATCCCAGGAACCTCAAGAATTAGAAGTATCAAGTAAATATGCCATTGATACCACAGGGTATGGTATGCACCACATATATTGTGCATGCACTAATGCAGATGAAGTATGACGACCATGACCTACTCGCATTGGAGGATGTTACAAAGGAACCATATGTGTTGATGGTAGCAGTAGGAGGCAGCCTGATATTGTGCATTTCATGAGATTGGGCACACATATTGGAAAAAGAAGGTCTATTGGGATTGATTAACATGCTGCATTTTGGGTGGCTAAATGAGGAAAATGCCTGTGTAAAGCAACTTTTGAACTATTTTCATGGCGAGACTTTGTGGGTGGACACACCAATCGCAATCATGGTAGCACTGATCTCAGACATCATGGGGCTTCCTAATGATGGGCCAGACCCCTTGCAGTATTTCAAAGGGAAATATAATGAGAAGAGGCTCGCGATGAAGATGAAGAAGCGCTATGGTTTGTAGCGTGACGGGTAGGATTATCGCATCAGCAGTATTAATGAACAAGAGGTACACATAGGAGCAAGGATTTTTTCCAGCAAAGTGGTCAAGAAGAACCGCCGCATACAATGTAACTCAAGGGTTATTACGTGCGTAGAGAAATGTGTAGAAGGCATACAGATGAACTGCTTGCTCTTTTTAATGAACCAGTTAGCAGAGGATGCAGTGGCAGTCCAAGCAGGAGAGAATTCGTTCACATACAGTTGGTTGTTAATCTTGATCATGCTCGTGGATTTGATGGAGCCATATGATTATCAAGGCATAGAGGTGGAGCCAATAAAAGTTTGTAAGGGTGCACACTACCAGAATCTATGGTAGGTAATGGAACTCGAAATATTAAAGGACTGTGCTATTCAATTTTGGATCTATTGGGAAGCATTGCAGGAGGTAGCTGTGAAAGTTCCACAGTTATTCGAGGAAGCTGTAATGAAGTATCAAAGGATTTCTCAGTTTTTGATTATCCCACACACCATTCATGTGCAAGCAAATGACTTGATTTCTTATATGATTTAGTTTTGAAGAAATTGCCAGAGGTAGAGACTATGTAGGAATTCATCTCAGTCAACACTGGGACGCGGGTTTAGAATGTTCAAATTCTGCTGACTGTGATTGAGACCAAAAACGAGGATTTGAATGCTTCCTTGTAGTAGTTGTAGGACTTATCGATTGACATCAACGTGTTGTCCACACAAAATTTGGTGCATGTGAAAAGAGTCACCAATCAAGAGTTGGAAGACAGAGAACATAGTATCAATGGTTAGTTCTTGCGATTGCAAGAGAAGGAAGCAGACGCGAAGAAATAGGTTGAAGTGTTGAAGAAGGCACAAGAGGAGGTGAGGGCCAAGAGCGCTAAGGAAATTAAGGATTCTAAAAAGGAACAAGATCAACTAGTAGTCGAGAAGGCACAACTCTGGGATACCACAGTGCGGTTGGAAGAGGAAGTTTCAGATGCATGTAAGCATGTATATGAGAGCATCACAAAACTAGATGTAGTAGAGAAATCAAAATGGATTCTAACAGTCATTGAATAGTTGCAGCAAGATAATGCATATTTGACTTCTTTGGTATATCCAGACACACAACCTAAAAAATTTGTAGAGAGGAAAAGCGTCATGGAGGATCTGGTGACATAACTACAAGAGATGGAGCAAGAAACAAAGAAGGTCACTGAAGCGAATAGACAATTTTTTGGCAGCGTAGTCCACGATGAGCAATTGGAGAAACTGATCAAGCAGTTGTAGGAGGTAGATGAAAATCTAGTGACACTAAAGACGACACTGAGAGCAATTCCACCAGTTTTTAAGATAATAAGGTCTATGGAGCTAAAGGAGTTACAATAGTGCATCGAGAAGGTAAGGGAAAGATAGCATAGGCACAATGAGTAGTTAAATGAGTTCCAAGACATTGGAGCGCAACTTTCTGTTAAGGAATTTGTTGCACTGCAGGCCATGCATGAAGGCAAAAAGGAGGTTGATGATAAGTTGATGGAACACCCATTGGTGCGGGATTTGACAAGAAGTCAGGAGATTGCTGAGAAGGTTAAAGAACATGTGAAGGAGATTACTCAACAGTACAAAGACTTCAAGGTAAAGATCAGTGAGTACACCATGGCCATCTAACATGGCTCGAGGATGAGCCACAAGATTGTCTTTGGGACTTGTTGGCATGTGGTTTTGGGATAAGTTAGCTGCACAACATCACGGATGTTGTGCAAGGTCAAAGACACCATGCAAGGTGGAAAATGACATGCAAGTCAGAGTTATATTATTTTATGTATTTTGGGTCATCATTTGTAGTTTTGGACCACATTTTGTGGATAATGGTCATTATTTTGTAGAATCGGTTAAGAATTAGTTAGAAAGTTAGTTAAGTGTACCATGAATGTGAAGGTGCAAGCCTATAAGTAGATGTACAATTGCAAGTGTTAAGGATCATCGGGGACTAAAATTCTTGGAATCATATAGAGAGCTAAGTTTTTGCATGTTATGTTGAATCTGTGCATGAATTCAGATCTGTTGATCTATTTACTAAATAATTGTTTGGAGAATTTGTGGTTTTGTGTGAAGGTTAATATGACATGACAGAAGCTGAGCGGAATCTATAAATGATGATTCTGCTCAGCTTCTGATTAATCCTTTGCTTAGCAGAATTTAATCCTTCTAATTAATCCTTTGCTGGACATCCTGATAAACCCAGCATTATGATGGCTTGGCTATGGATAGTATGATAAACTTATTGGCTATATTGGCTTGGCTATTCCTTATTGTGAAAGTTGGATTGAATGTGAACAATTTGATAAACCAAACTGTATGTTGGCTTGGCTGAGTGCCTAATAAACCTAGCATTATTTGGCTTGTAATCCTACAGCCTGATAAACCCAACTGAGTGTTGGCTTGGCTGGACAGTCTGATAAACCCATCTAACGGTTTGCTTGACTGTGTGTGTTTTGATCTGGTTGTGTGTGATTCTGTTGTTCTCTAGTTCCTTTTGGAAGTCATGCCAAGATTGGGGGTGGCAGTTGTGTTGACAGATTAATTAACACAATTGGCCTATGGTTGGGTGGAATGTTGCAGGAACATAGGTAGTTACAGGACAACACCATCATCTAAGATCATTATTCTCTGTTATTCTTGTTTATGCAATGTAATTGTTTATGGATGAATATACTGGTTATGTAGAATGCTTATGAATATGGTGAATTTCTATGTTCATGTGGAATTATTGTTGATGATTGAGTAGAGGTTTACTTATGTATGTTCTCCTGCATTTTACCCCTATATATTCCTTGTGTTTTTGCAATGCATTTTTCTTAAGTCCTTAGAGGCTAAAAGCCTGGTGGAAGGATCAAAATGCATGTGATTTAGTGTTTCCGCCCCTTGGAATCCCCTTAAGGAAAATGGAAGGTGGAAACTGGAAGAGAAGGAAGTGAAATAAGGAAGAAATTTAGTTTTCCACACCCCAAGATCTGCCTGTGGAAGAGAGAAAAATGGAAAGCGGAAAAGAAACAAAAAGTCCAAGGAAAATTCGAGTTTCTAACTTTCAAACCACTACGAAAAGAAGAAAGGCGGAAGGAAAAAAACAACAAATCTAGAAAAGTTGAAGGCAAAAGATGGATTTCCACGTTCTGAAGTGGAAAGTCGGAAAGAAAAATGTCAAAAGTTGGAAAGCGAGAAACCAACATGTAAGGTAATCATTTTGGCCATTTCTGCATTCCAAGGTCGAAAGGCAAAAAGCAGAAATGAGGAAGGCAGATTAATGGTTGAACACTTCCATGGAATATTAAAGTTATGTTTCCCGAGTTCCGAGTGGGAGGCGGAAAGTGGGAGTGCGAAAGGAGGAATAATGGTTGAACATTTTCGTTGAATGTTAAAGTTCTGATTCTCGAGTTCCGAGGTTGGAAGGCAAAAAGAGGAAGTGTGGAAGGCAGAGTAATGGTTGAACATTTTCATTCAATGTTAAAAGTTATGATTCCTAATTTTCGAGGTCAGAAAGAGGAAAACAAAAGTGTGAAAGGATGATGAATGGTTGAACATTTTCATCGAATGGTAACATTCTGATTCCCAAGTACCGAGTTTAAAAAGGGGGAAAGTGGAAGAGTGGAAGGCAGAAGAATATTTGAATATCTCCTTCACACATGGTGTTTTTGATTCTGAAGATCCGCATGCGAAAGGTGAAAAGTGGAAGTGTGAAGGGCGGAGTGCAAAAAGAACAGGTTCAGTGTGGAAATGGTGTTTCCAGTTGCAGAAGGGATCTGTGAAGGGATTAAATACTTTTACAGTGTTTTCTAAGCTCGAGAATGAAGGTGGAAGAGTGTGTTAATTCCTATGCCATGTGTTTCAAAAGGATAACAAGGGTTCTTGAAGAAAATTTTTTAATTATTCTGCATTATGGTGTTTGGGGCCCTCACATTGTGGTATCAGAGGTAATGGTTGTAACATTGGGCCTGGATGGGCCAGGTGATAGTAAGTAAATGGTTTTAATTCTGAAATTGCTATGCAGCTAATAAATGATGTTGTTAACACATTGTGAAGAGTCATATTCCATGTTGAAAAAGTGGTTTTTTGGCTCAGTGATGAGAACCTACGACAAGTTTGATGCTCAGAGTCTCTATGAGCACGAGGAAGATGCCATGGGTGAAAACGTTGGAGCTGTAAATGTTGAGATAGATTCTAATGGAATAATATTTCAAGAGACTCTGCCAGACATTGCAGCCACCATGGAAATCCTGATTAAAGCTCAGGAAGAACAACATCGGCTGAATGCAACCATGCTATAGAGTTTGATAGACATCCAAAGGAAGATGAGCTCTAGAAGTTGTATAGTAAGACCAGAAGGCAATAAAATTAGTTCCAAAAGAAGAAAGAGATATTCTAGTGGATCATCCAACTCTGAAGGATCCACTAGGGGTTCGATCTCTTCATCTCACAGATAAAATGGAAAGAGGCACTACAGAAACAGCTCATGAGATGAGTTCAAAAAGGCAAGGTCGCTTACCTTTAATGGTGAGATAAATACTGGTCAAGAAGCTAAATATTGGCTTCTTGTGATGGAGAAATATTACCAAGTCTAAGATTAATTTGGAAATATGAAGGCTAGGATAGATATCTTCAATCTAAATTGAAGAGAATCCATATGGTGGGAGCACCTTAGGAAAGTAAAGAAGATGAATGAAAGGAAGATTATGTGGAAATAGTTTAAGAAGAATTTCAAGCATAAGTACCTCTCTGATAGGTACTATGATGACAAGATTAGAGAATTCCATGAGATGAAATTGGGATAGCAGACCATGGAAACGTATGCAAACAATTTTTTGAAACATTTTAGGTATGTCAGATACATCAAGGATGATAAAGTGAAAATTCAGTGTTTTCTGAGTGGGATATCGCAAGCATACATAGACAGAATTGAGTTTTATGAACCTAGAACTATGGAAGAAGGAATAAGGAAAGATAAGTATTGTTATGTTCTAGACAAGGGAAAAATTGATTACCATAAGTATTGGAAGGACAAGAGAAATGAAAATTCTGACCAAAGAAAGAAAGGATTCAAACCTTCTCACTTCAGGAATCAACAAAAGCAGCCATCACAAGCTGTGAGTATGCCAGCTAGAGTAATGGGAGAAAAGCCAAAAGATCCACAACATAACAGAGAACCACTCTAATATTGGAAATGTGGAGGACCCAACATGTGTAGGAATCTCCCACTTGAGGATGGGTATGTGAGGCAAGATAATAACATTCAAGAAGCTGAAACAATGGGTCAAGTAGCAAGGTCTATCCCTAGGGTTTATGTAGCACTAGAGGACTGCCAGGAAGATCATCAGTCAACTATGGTTGAATATGTAGGTAAGATTACTGAGCAATTTGTTTTTGTTTTAATTGACCCTGGATCTACTCAGTTATATTACTCCTAGAGTAGTTGAGATTTGTGCTTTAAGAAGTTAAAATATAGAAAATCATGGTTAGTTCAGCTAGCCACTGGAACCAAGAGAAAGGTTAGTGAAGTGGTCGAGAAATGTCCATTGGTTAAGGATGGATTGGTAACCTATGTAGATCTGATTGTTTCATCACTTGGTTCCTATGACATCCTCATTGGAATGGATTGGTCGAAAGCACACAGAGTAAATATTGATTGTTACAACAAGACTTTTGAGTACATAGATGAAGAAGGAAACTTAAGGGTTGTAAGAGGGATTCTAAAGGTAATTTTTGTTAGGTAGATTTTAGTAATTCAACTGAAGAAGTTTTGTAGGAAATGTTACACAGTGTTTGCATCCCATTTGTTGGAAGAATCAGAGAATGAAACTCCTAGGTTGGAGGAATTTCATGTGTTGCAGGAATTCAAAGATTTTTTTCCTGATAAAATTCCAGGGCTTCCTCCAAAAAGGGACATTGATTTCACCATTGAAATTGTACCAGGAGTAGCACCAATATCAAAGACACCCTACATGATGACTACAACAGAAATGCTAGAGCTAAAGATGCAGCTACAAGGGTTGTTGGAGAAGAAGTATATCCGTCCAAGTGTGTCTCCTTGGGGAGCACCAGTTTTGTTTGTGAAGAAGAAAGATGGTACACTCGGGTTATGTATTGATTATAGACATTTGAGCAAGGTCACTTTGAAGAATAAATACCCTTTTCCTAGGATTGTTGACCTCTTTGATCAAATGAGAGGAGCAAAGGTATTTTCCAAGATTGAATTAAGGTTTGGTTACCATCATGTAAGAATCAAGGATGGAGATATTCATAAGACAAACTATAGAACAAGCTATGGACATTAAGAGTTTCTAGTAGTACCATTTGGTATCACAAATGCACCAACTACATTTATGTGCCTCATGAACAATAATTTCATCAGGCATATAGATAAGTTTGTTCTTGGTTTCCTTGATGACATTCATATTTATTCTAAGAATGAGGAAGAACATGAAGAACATATGAGGTTGACTTTGCAAGTGCTAAGGGAGCATAAGTTGTATGCAAAGACAATAAAATGTGACTTTTACAAATATAGGATTCATTATTTGGGTCACATTATCTCAAATGAGGGTATATTTGTAAACCTGAAAATATTGAGGCCATTATGAATTGGCCAACCCCAAGTAATGCGACATATGTGAGATCTTTTCTGGGACTTGCAGGATACTACAAGAGATTCATTGATGGATTCTCCAAGGTTTCACATTCAAACACTTCTTTAAAAAAGAAGGGGATAAATTTTGAATGGACAACAAGGTGTGAATAAAGCTTCTAGCAGTTGAAGAATCTTCTCGCAAGTGCACCAGTCTTGAAGATTGCAGACCCAGAAAAAAAAATTGTGGTGTGTACTCATGCATGTGGTCAAGGATTTGGAGGAGTCCTTATGCAGGGAAACCATGTGGTATGCTATGAGTCAAGAAAGTTGAAGGATCATGAGAAGAAATATGCTACTCATGAATTATAACTTGCATCCATAGTACATCCTCTCAAGATGTGGAGGCATTACTTAATGGGAAGAAAGTTTAAGTTAAGGACTAAACACTATGGTTTGAAATATTTGTTTGAGCATCCAACTCTAAATGCTAGGAAAGCTAGGTGGCTAGAGTTTTTATGTGATTTTTATTTTGAAATCAAACACATAAAAGGAAAAGAAAAAAAAGTGATTGATGCACTCGGCAGAAAGGTGCATGAAATGCACATGGAAACTCTTAGTATATGCCAATTAGGATTGAGACAACATATTGTTAATCATACTGCTGAAGATGAAATGTATGTGCAGATCAAGGACAAATTGCAGCAGCAAAATCCTGAAAAGAGGCATGAGGGATATAAATTAGAAGAAGATGGACTTCTTACTAATAAAAACAGAATTTATATTCCAAATGCAGCATATTTGAGGAAAGTTGTTATGGATGAAATCCATCAAGCTCCGTATTTTGGTCACCCAGGATATCAAAAAACAATTTCTACAGCTAGAAAGCAATATTTTTGGCCAGGAATGAAGAAGGACATTATTGAGTAAGTGCATGAAATGTCAGTAGGTGAAGGTTGAGCATCAACACCCAATAGGTTTTTTGCATCCTTCACCAGTTCTAGAATGGAAATGGGAAGATGTTTCCATGGATTTTATTACAATATTTCCAATGACTTGGAGGAAACATGATTCCATCATGGTTGTGGTAAACAAGTTGAAAAAGGAAGCACATTTTATACTAGTCAATTCCACTTACAAGATTGATTCCATTGCAAAAATATTCATGAAAGATATTTTCAAATTGAATGGATTTCGTAAGGAAATAGTCTCTAACAGGGATCCTAAGTTCAATTCCAATTTTTGGAAGGCTCTATTTGCAGATTTGGGTACAAGTTGGACTTTAGCACTTTTGACCATCCTCAGACTGATGGATAGATAGAGAGGGTGAATCAAGTGTTGGAAGACATGATTCGCATGTATGTGATGGACAAACCAACCAAGTGGGAGGATTATTTACACTTGGTAGAGTTTTCTTATAATAATGGGCAGCAAGCATCCTTGGGGATGAATCCATATGAAGCCTTGTATGGACAAAGGTGTACGACACCAGTGACTTGGGATAATACAGTGAACATGATTGTGCTTGGTCCAAAATTTCTCAAGGAGATGGAGTAGGAGGTTGCAAAGATCAAACAGAATCTAAAAGTAGCCCAGGACAGATAGAAAAGCTATGTATATAAGCATAGAGTGCATACAGATTTTAGTGTTGGATATCATGTTTACTTCGGAGTGAGGGAAATGAAGAGTTCCTTGAATCTTGGAAGTTGTGACAAGCTGTCACCTAGACACTATGGGCCTTTTGAAGTGCATGAAAGAATAGGTCTAGTTGCATATAGACCTTCATTTCCTACTAGCAATAGAGCTCATAATGTTTTTTATGTTTCTTTGCTTAAGAAATATGTCCATGATCCTAACCATGTAATAAATTGGGATGTGGTTCAGGTGGAACCCAAGGAGAGTTCCAAACCAGTCAGTTGTGCATGCTCAACATGAAGGTCACAATGCACCGAAATCGAGCCGTTGGATAGGTGAAGGTGCAATGGGAGCACTACAGTCATGAAGAGGCTACATGGGAGCTGAAGGATTCCATGAAATTGGCACATCCATTTTTGTTCGATTTTGAAAAGCACTGAGGAAACTGTTATTGTAAGGGGGAGGGGAATGTAATACCCCAATTTTGACCCCCTGGTATTGAATTGTACATGATGTATATATTTCATGTTGAATCATGGCAAGGAGCTCAAGTCCACGACCCTTCCATTGGTTTGGTGTTTGTGAGGTGATCAAGGTTGATGCCTATAGTTATTATGTTGGTTATGCACAAAATGTTTTGAATATCATGTAAATGCACAATTTAATAAATACCACAACTAGCTATGGAACTGCAACGTGAAAGAGATAGGGGCATGATTCCATAAGGGATAGGGTGGGGAGTTAGTCAAACCCTCTGAGCCAATAGGGTGAGATCAGATGTCAATTGGGAAACCAATGAACCCTCAACTAGCTTTTGTCCTATGTCCTCAATAATTAATTTCTTCCAAAATTTGGTTGAGGCAGTTAATGCCTTGGAAAGAGCAAGGCATGGAATCGGATGGAAGCCTAAGCAAGCCTACAAATTTGTAGCTATGTTATTTCTTTTGAAGCAATGAAACCTTGGATTGTGTGCCCAAACCGGTTTCTTATGGGTCATGCTGAACGTTGGGGAGGTTAATCTTCCATATCGTGGTTGTGAGAAGGGGGGTGGGAATTCATTCTGATCAGTCACACAGGAGGATAGTTCATTCCCTATTTGGTAGTCACATTCTTGCTAGGATAGAGGCATTCTAAAACATGTGGTAATTTAAAACCATTCATTCTTTCATGATTAAGTTTTTTGTTCACTCTCCTGAGTCGTAGAGAAGGTTATGTGGTGGTTTTTCAGTGTGGTTCAATGTTCAATGTGGTTCAGTCCATGTACATTGTGTTACAGAGTGGTTTGCAAACTTGTTTCTCTGTGTTACTGAGGAGAGCCTGTTTTGATGTGTTTTCCCCGTGGTTTGTTGTGTTGTGCACCTTGGTTTGGGTTCTGAACTCTATACAATTATAAGTCTTGGAAGAGAAGAGGAATGGGCTTGATAAACCTAGTGTAGAGAGGAACCTCATGAAAAGGTAAGAGTGGTTGATAAAATATCGATGCATTACCTGAAGAGAAATGGAAGGGAAGGAATATCCCGAGGGACTGTGGAGTAGAGAAGGGGATGCTTATGTTGGTTGGGTGTGTAGGTAATGTAAATCTTAGGAAAAACAAACCTTGTGGAGGTTTCCCTAGCTCTTGAATGAGCCACTAGCTTAGTCATTCTACCTTTCCATTTCTTGAGCAGCCTGATAAATCCAATTGGATATTGGCTTAGCTATGTCTTTTTGTGCATTTTTACCTTGTGAGTAATCCTTTGTTGGACATCCTAATAAACCCAGCACTGTGATTGCTTGACTGTGGATAGTATGATAAACCCATCATCTAGATTGGCTTGGCTGGTCCTTATTATGAAAGTTGGATTGACTGTGAACAGTCTAATAAACAAAAATGTATGCTAGCATGGCTAAGTGCATGATAAAACTAGCATTGTTTGGCTTGTAAGCATGCAGCCTCATAAACTCAACTGAGTGTTGGCTTTGCTGGACAATATGATAAACCCAGCTATGGTTTGGATTGACTGTGTGTGTTTTGATCTGGTTGTGTGTGAGTCTGTTGTTCACAAGTTCCTTATGGAAGTCATGCCCAAATCAGGGTGGAAGTTGTATGAGATATTGATGAACACCTGGCCTATGGTTGGGTGGAAATTTGTAGCCACATAGCTAGTTCCAGGACAACACCATTATCCAGGATAAGTATTCTCTGTTATTCTTGTTTATGCAATGTAATCATTTATGGATGACTATACTGGTTATGTAGAATGCTTATAAATATGGTGAATTTCTATGTTCATGTGGAATTCTTGGTTATTATTGAGAGTTTTACTTGTGTATGTTTTTCTCCATTTTACCCCTATATATGCCTTTTGTTTTTGCAATTCATTTTGCTTTAGTACTTGGAGGATAAAATCCTGGGGGCAAGACCAAAATGCATGTGATTTAGTGTTTTCACCACTTGGAATCCACTTAAGGAAAGTGGAAGGAGGAAACCAAAAGAAAAGGAAGTGAAACAAGGTAGAAAGATAGTTTTCTGTACCCCAGGATCCGCTTGCGGAAGGCGAAAAAGCAATGAAAAGTCTAAGGAAAAGTCAAGTTTTTGACTTTCGAACCACTGCGGAAAGCAGAAAGGTGGAAGGAAGAGATCGGGAAATATTGAAAAGTTGAAGGAAAAAGATGGATTTCTGCATTCCAAAGTCGGAAGTAGGAAAGTGGAAGGACGGAAGTTGAAAGGAGGGAAACCGATGGGAAAGGTAGTCATTTCGCACATTTCTGCATTCTGAGGTCTGAAGGCGGAAAGCGAAAGTACAAAAGGTGTATTATTGGTTGAACACTTCCATAAAATATTAAAGTTTTGATTCCCAAGTTCTGAGAGGGAGGTGGAAAGAGGGAGTGTGAAAGGTCGAATAATGGTTGAAAAATTGCGTCGAATTTTAAAGTTCTGATTACCGAGTTCCGAGGTTGCAATGCGGAAAGCAGAAGTGCGAAAGGTGGAATAATGGTTTAACATTTTCATTGAATGTTAAAAGTTATGATTCCTGTATTACGAGGTTAGAAGGTAGAAATAAGAAGCATGGAAGGTAGAAGGTGGAAGAGTGGTCAAATATCTCCTTCGCACATGGTGTTTCAAATTCCCGAGCTCGACGAGTGGAAGGTGGAAAGAAGAAGTGCGAAGGGAAGAGTGTGGAAAGAACATGTTCAGTGTGTAAATGGTGTTTTTGATCACAGAATGGAGTTGTGAAGGGCGGAAATACTTTTAAAATGTTTTCTAAGTCTATGAATGAAGGTGGAAGAGTGTGTTAACACCCATTCCCTGTGTTTCGAAAGGAGTACAATGGTTCTTGAAGAAATTTTTTTAATTATTCTGCATTATTGGAAAATGGGGACATCGCATAATAGCTCCAGAAACTGCCCCCTTAATTCTTGATTCCTCCACTACATTAATAAGATACCCCCCAAAAAATTCCAAACAAGCCAAAAAAAGTTCCATAGTCCAACCGTCTGGGCCAAGTATTTTTTATCTCGCCAAGGCCTACAATGCCACTTTTAATTTATTCATATGAACAGGAAAAAGAACTCATCATCTTCATCCTATGAAAAAAATACAGGGTATTATTTAATCACTTGTATGTTAAAGTATTGTAACTTCAAAATATATTCTATTGTACTTTTGTTGTATTCTCCTTCAAAGATGTTATTCCTCCACTCGAATATGTCCTTGATGTAATTGGTCATGTAAAAGTCATGAGGTAAACCATTCATAGTAAGTTGGGGAAATAACACCCAGAAAAATAAGATATAAAATGTATTTTGAGTCTCCCTAGGTAGGTCGACCCTAATTAGGGAACCTGACTGGCCTAGTTAGTTATTTGATTCACTCACCTAATGAATATAAATAGGTGACGCACCTATGTCATTGTTACACACCTTACACTCAAGCATTGTGCAAGAGTGAGAAAGAGAGAGAGTCTAATGTGGAAGATGAGAAACTATTCTTGTTTCTGGGTTTGTTACAATGTACTTGGTCAAATTCTATACTAAGGAAGTTTTGCAGGGTTTTATCCCTTGTGGTTTCCCTGATGAAAATATTTGTGCTCTCTTGTGTTTCTCTACTTGTATTTATTTTAGTGATCCTTTGCTTATGTTTATGATGTTATGATGCTAATTTTTTTAGATATTTTATAACCATTAAAAATATAACATGGTATCAGATCCACCATAAAATAAGTCTTTGTGCAGCTGAAACACTGCTATAGCTACTGGAGATTAGGGTTTCCTCCTTAAAAACCCTAGAAGGAAAAATATAGTCATCTTGGATTTTTTGCTATAACTAAACTTTGGATAAGTCTCAAGAGCTAAAACTTTTACGTGTCGAATTTGAAATCTTTATGTACCTTGTGTGAAATTTTCCACCTCATATTCGCTATAATATAGGATATATGATTCATCCAACTCAGGGCTCTAGCCTCTCCCATAATTCATCCTTAAATAGGTGACCTAAGAAGAATTGCTATATATAGGGATAGGAAGGTCCAAATTAAATTTTGCAAGATGTCACAGATAGGGAAGAAAATGCAATTTTTTTTTTCAAATTTTCGTACCTCAAAGGTGAAACACTGACACATGGCAATCCATACAAGTTTTTTATGTGGAACAATCCTGAAGTAAGTCACCCTGGGAAAATTCAAATAATCCCCACTTGGTGAATCCAATTATTATCTAACCTATGGGGTTGGAAAGAATACAGACCAGGATACTTTAGGAAGAAGTTTTAGACGTTGAGGAGTTGAAAAGTAGGAGCTTTAACATAAACAAGATCAATCAATTTTGTAGAATAATTTGAAGAAAAACTAGGGCTTGATGTTCCAGGAACTTTCCTCCACCAATCAATTGAAAAAGGAGGACCATCAAAATCATCCTAGGAGGGCACATATTTCTATGTAAGAAGTTTCTCATTTTGTGGACTTTGAAATTTTCACCTAACACTAATGCCGAGAAAACTATGGCATCAAATATTTTGTAGTTTTGTCCACAGTTTTGGGAAAATAAGTATGCTGCTAAGCTCGCTTTGAGGAGGCACATATTTATATCCAATCATATATGAAAGATACCCAAGTTGAAAAATTAGGGTTTCTCTGTCAAACCCTAGGTCCACCACAAGCAGTCTTCCAGAAGAGCCTTCAAGCAAGCATCAAGTAGAAGCACTTTCACTGGTAAGTTCTATTCTCTCTATTTCCATTTGAGGTTCTCATTTTCTTTATCATGATGACAAACTATACTAAGCTTGAGGACAAGCTTGAAAGAGTCAAGAAATTCTAAGCATGGAAGTACATAGTGTTTCTCATACTTGAAGAAGCATGACATGAATAACTATGTCAAAGAAGAAACTAGAGATCCAGAGGGAGATGAAGTCAAAATGAAGCAAAAGAAGGAATTAGTCAAAACAAAGAAAAATAAGGACCTAGTCAAAACACATATGAGTATTTTTGTCTACATTGCATATCACATGTATCATCATTGAAGGATCCCAAGGATATGTTTGATGCAATGAACAACTTGTAAGAAGATGTCCTTGAGCACTAAACTCAAGGATGTGAAGGTGCAAGTGTTACAAAACATTCAATGTTACTTTACAAAGGAGATCTTAGTGCAAGGAGAAATTAAAAGCCATTGGAGACAATGTCAAAGAAGAAGAAGTATAGATTACAACCTTGAATGGTATTCCAAGTTCATTCAAGGGATTTGTTCTATAAGGAATATTAGCTATGGAGGAATGCACACAAGAATAATATTGATTGATGGAAAAAGAAGAAGAGCTGGAGGAATCCTAACAACTCATGCTAAAAAGAAGAAAGAACATTCCTACAAGGAATGAAAGGAATTCAAAAGAAGGACATCTCACAACTCAAATGTTTAGTTGTGATGAAAAAGGACACTTTGCGAAAGAATGTCCCAAGAAGGAAGAATGGAAGGATGATATAATCAAGAAGTACCAGTCGATCATACATAATGATTTTTGGATATGAGTGTGAGACATGAAGGGAATTTTGGTAAATTATTCCAAGTAGATATACAAGATCAAGTATACAACAGATTGAAGTATCAAAAGATACAAAGCAATGTTTGTGGTTCTATCATAAAGAGAGAATCGACTATGGAAAGAAACTTCTCTAGGGGCTAGACACACCTATTCACTAGTGGATATTACACTAGATAGTTGGTGTAATCAAATTAGAAGAATGAATCAAGCACCTACAAGGCTTGAGACTATTTACAAAGAACCACCTATGATTAGAAGGATTTGTACAAGCTCAGTAGGCACCCATGGGATAACATAAACAATTACTTGAGGAGATTGAGGATCAACTAGAGTGATGGGTATCTCAACCTTTAATACAAGGTTGAAGATAGAAGCCTACAAAGGATGAGAATCTTGTAGATGGGTGCAAGAGAAAGCTTTAAACAAAGTTCAAGATGAAGGATCTTGATATCTAGTGACCTCGATAGGTAACATGGATGGATACAAAGAAAATTAGTAGCAGAGTAGGATACCTATCACTCCAATATCCTAATGCAGAGAGTACAAGATGCAAAGGGAGGATGGTGCTCCACCTTAGAGGGAGCGACTATGGTAGGTCTCAAAGTTTGAGAATCTTGACATGATTCTTGGGATTAGAGGTCCTCAAAATTAGATGATGAAGTTGAACACATTGGCAGAGACTCCAATAATTCAAGAAGACACATATCAAGCTGGAATCTACCAAACAAACAAATATAAGTATTTGAATTGTCATTTCCTATATATCTAGATATGTTCTTAGATTTAGGAAATCTATTATGCTTGTTAGAGTGTTTTTCATTTATAAACAATTTATTGCTAATATGCATATGATCATGGGTAAGTGGCTTATGGTGTTGTACAACATTCCATTGCTACTTATCTAGAATGAAACCTCTTTTCTAACATAATGTCTTGGTAGAGATGGAAGGTATCTAGAAAGTTACCCTATGTATACAGGATATGGATGAATGTTGTATTAGCTGAATTAGTTGCATAATTATATAACACATATCTTTATGCATAAGAATTTTTCATTATGAATATGTTATGAAATGTTTCCAATCATAAAATTGTATTTGACTTGTAGGAAGGATTGTATGCAATAACCTACAAGAGAATAAATGATGAAGTTGCATATGTACGATGTAGTTGTGAATGTACAAAAGGAGAATGATAAAGAACAAGTTGCAGAAGGGAGCTGTAAATATCAAGTATGTTCCTACAGAGGAGCATGTGGCATATGTGTTGACTAAGCCTATGTCTCGTGTAAAGCTTGAACACTTTTAAGACAATCTTGGTGTATGTTACCACCTAAGTTGTACTTAGTTGGTGTTATCAAGTGATCCTGGTGAACCGGAAAAAGATGATTTATTCAGACTTCATAAGACCTTTAGACTTGCTTCTGGGAAGTTTTTTTTTTATCCACCACATCTTCATACCCCCTTGCGGGAGTTGTAATAAAATGTTCAAGCATGGAAGTTCCTGTAAAAGACTCGGTGTCTTTGAATTTATTTGTGAATTCGATCAACCTAGAGTGTTTTTTCCCTTGGTTATTATTGGTTGTTTAATAAGCGACTGATAATTTCTAAGTTTTTCACTCAATTCCTCCAAAGTTGGGGTGGTCGGATTGACATTTAGGACTATTGAGGTTATTCAAGTCTGTGTGTCAGTCCGATCAGCACATTGATTTTCAGTTACACTCAGTTAGACTCAGATCAGTTACACTCAATTAGACTCAGATCAATCTCAGCTTAACTCCTCATGCAGCTGTAGTCCCTCTCTCCTTGGTAATTGCACCCCCTCTGGGCTAGTGTTTCAGTTTTTGCTATAAATAAAGCACAATTTCCTCCTTTCCAATCTAGTTAGATCTAGGAAGAAAGGATTGATATTGTGTAATATTGTATTGATCATCCTTTTTGTTGAAATAAAGAAAAGCTTTGGAGGCAATATGGTGTCATGTTATTATGTGTGGATGAGCATTGCCATGTTTCACTGAGGTAACCTCTATCTGTGTTCATAACTTGCTTATTTTGATATTGTGGATCCAGTGCTAAAATATTGGTAATAAGTTTATTATGATATTGATAGGAAAGGAATATGTTAATAATTTTATTGGCTATCTCTTTTTCTTTTATGAATGTCTAGATATCTAGATGTAACATGTTTTATAAGATTATATGCATGTTATTCTAATATCTATGTTTATGTATTAGCAAGATATCACAAGCATCTTGGCAAGCCTTTGGATTAGTTGCAGGTTTCTAGCTTGGAGAGGGTTCTGATCTAGTTTGCTTCTTCACTTTCTACAAACTTTATCAAAGGCATAAGTCCCTCAACATTCCATCGGAAAGCTCCATGGTTGATCATTCAGGCACCAAGCTACCTCTTCACTCTTTCTCCTTTTTATCAACACTTCCTTGGTTACTTGGTTCATAGCTTTGATTTGTTTAGATCTATCATCTTACAGTGAAATTTAATATAGATATATCTTCTTAAAGCTCATAATCTAGATCTTGTTCTTAAAAAATGTTTCATAAGCATTCTAGATCTAGCTTTAGGGAAATCATCTTTTTGCATGGCATTTTAAAGAAAATTTGTAGCTTGGATGCATTAGATTTCTCTTTTGTAATTTAAAAGATAAATCTAGAAATAAGTGCAAATCATATTGTATTCCCAAAATGCAAGCCAAGATCCCAAGGAAAGCTTTCCTTCCTTGGTTCCTTTTTCACCTTTTTTTTAAAATAGTTTTAACTTAGTTGTTTTCATTTAAAAGTATGTTGACCTAAAGGTACTTTCAAAGTGATTTTTGGAATATTTAAGTTTAATAATGTTTCTATTTTTTATCAGGTATAACAGAAAAGAGGAGGAGGTGTTGTCTGAAAAGTGACTTTTGGGCCATCTAGAACCCCCTAGGGGTCTTCCCATTTCCCGAAATCTTTAATTTTTGCACTGTGTAAGCTCTTGGGTTCATTTTGTATAAGAACCAAGAGGAATTATATCAGTTTTATGATATTGTAACTGCAGGTGATAAAAAATAATTCCGAATAGGCTCTTTCGAGCCCATTCCCCATCCCCCTTGGGGGGATTCGCGTCCTTTTTTTCTTGTTTTGCATTTTTCCTATTTTTTGCATTTTTCCTATTTTTTTGCTATAGATTAGTTTTATTTTTTCTGCTTCATTATTCAATTAGAGAACCTGTGGTTTGTTTTATTTTTGCTGCTTCATTATTCAATATTAATTTTTGTAATCAATCAATTAAAATCAACCCCCTCCTTGATTCCCCGATTGAGGTCCACTTGGACCGAAAGAGGTTCCTGGAGGGTTTTCTTTCTAATAAAAACACATCAATTAAAATTTACTAAAAATTACAAAGGCTCCAGTGTGTATGCTCTGCGTTTTGGCTCTGATTCATTCGATCAGTCAAGCTGCATCAAAAGCAATGTGAGAGACTAGATTAATTAGGTTTCACTTTCCCCAATTAACCACCATCAAGCAAAAACCCAACACCTTGAACAAACCATAAGTGGTGGAAAAATACCCAAAGGAGTGGGAACAACTGGAAAGTGACCTTGAGGTGCCGATCTCTGCTACACCGTAACGGGTGTATTATGAATACAGTCTCTGAGACTCCATCCAGCCCACAAACACCTTGCGGGTAGCCGTGAAGGTTTTTTTTTGACATACTCCAAGCACCCCTTGGGTATATCTAGAGTCCCCCTCACATAATTTAATCCACTCATTTTTCATATTAACTTAAAACCTACCAAGAGACAATTGCAAAACATTCACTCCAAGCAGATGCAAGCACATTTAACCATTTTGCGACTCCATTTTAAGGCACTGTTTTTTTGTTTACTTCTTTCGATATATATATTGTGTGTCAACATTGTGCTTACTTGTGTTTATTTTTCATCTTGTTATCTGTGGTTCTCATATTTTAATTTCAAACTCCTAAGCAACTTATTCAATTTAATACCATCATCATCTAATTAACCAGCCTTAATAACTTGTAGGGTATACCCCCCTTGGATTCGTTAGGAGTTTTCCTAAATGAAGGAGTCAAGAACAAGGTGGAAACCTTGAATCAAGACTTTCCCCCAAGGACACACTGAGTGGCTTGAATATTTCTACCACGTCCCCCCTAGGTGTGTGAAAGGCGGGAACAATGTAGTTCGAAAAGACCTCACTAGAAAGAGGGAGTGACTGCATACGATATATGAGTTCAACATGGTATGACAGGATGGACAAATTCTTGATGGACTAAGGATTTACCAAGAGTAAAGTGGGTTCCAACCTTTAATTTATGGTTGAATGCAGAAGACTGGTATATGTTGATGACCTGACAGGAGAGGAAAAAATCATTATAGATGCAAAGAGGAAGTATTATAAAGTTCACCTCGAGATGATTTTTTAGTTTGGGATCAGGTGTGATCTCATGGCTTGGTGTAGTTTGAAAGGACATTCCTCAAAAGAGGGAGCAATGATGATGATGTTTCAATAGAGGACCTTCCTAGAAAGGTAGATAAATGATGATGATGTTGCAGTGGGATTGTCTTATCTCTAGACATTAGTCCTAAAGTGATCTGTAGACTTTTGTCTCTTTGTGGTGGGATTGTATCATCCTTGGACATTAGTCCTAAAGTGATCCACGTACTATTGTCTCCATGTGGTGGGATTGTATCACCCCTAGACATTAGTCCTGAAGTGATTCACAAACTTTTGTTTCTATATGGTGGTATTGTATCATCCCTGGACATTAGTCCTAAAGTGATGCACAAAGTTTTGTCTTCATGATGTGGGTAGATTGTATCATCCCCAAAAATTATTCCTAAATTGATTTGCAGACCTTTGTCTCTATGTTGTGGTGGGTTGTATCATCCTTGGACATTATTCCTAAAGTGATCCACATACTTTTGTCTCTGTGATGTGGGTGGATTGTATAATCCCTGGACGTTAGTCCTAAAGTGATCAGCAGACCTTTGTCTCTGTGTTGTGGTGGGTTGTATCATCCTTGGAAATTAGTCCTAAAGTGATATGTAGACCTGTCTCCATGTTGTGGTGGATTGTATTATCCATGTACATTGGTCCTAAAGAGATATGAATACCTTTGTCTTTGTGTTGTGGTGGATTGTATCATCCCTAGACATTAGTCCTAAAGTGATCCATAGAATTTGTCTTTGTGATGTGGTGGGATTGTATCATCCCTAGAAATTAGTCCTAAAGTGATCCACATACTTTTGTCTTTGTGATGTGTATAGGATTGCATCATCCTTGGACTTATGTCCTAAAGTGAGAGGGATTGATCATCCCAAAATTGGATCATGTGTGTTGCAAGTTCAGTATTTTCATATTGTTGTTGATGTGGCAAGTTCAGTATTTTCATATTGATGTTGATGTGGCAAGTTTAGTGTTTTCATATTGATGTTGATGTGGAAAGTTTAGTGTTTTCATACTGATGTTGATGTGTCAAGTTCATTATTTTCATACTGATGTATATGTGGAAAGTTTAGTATTTTCATACTGATGTTGATATGGAAAGTTCAGTATTTTCATACTGATGTATATGTGGCAGGTTCAGTATTTTCAAACTAATGATATGGTGGGTTCAATATGTCTATACTTATGATGATGATGTTGTTGCTTCAACATTTGTATGTTGATACAGATGACGTGGTTGTGGTCCCAACACCTTGTGTTGATGATGCTGATGTGATTGTGGTCCCAACACCCTGTGTTGATAATGTTGATATGCTTGAAGTCACAACACTTTGTGTTGATGATGATGATGTTGTTTCAACATTTTTATGTTGATGATGATGATGATGTTCCAACATCTCTATGTTGATAATGTAGATGATGCTATAACATGTATTAATGATGTTGCTTTAGCACTAACATACTAATGATGTTATTGTTATTTCAATATTTATATATTGATGATGCATATGATTATCTTTCAATATTTACATACTGATGATGAAGATGATGATGTTTCAGTATTTACATACTGATGATGTAGATGATGATGTTTTGGTATTTACATACTAATGATGCAGATGATGATGTTTCAATATTTACATACCAATGATGCAGATGATGATGTTTCAGTATTTACATACCGAGGTTGCAGAAGATGATCTGGTATTTTGAGACTGAGATTGATGATGAAGATGCATGATGTTGTTCCAAAAATTCCTATGAAATATAGAGATTCACCAGCCAATTGCACAGTTGTGATGATGGTTATTGTTGATGTAGAATACCTTCCTATTTAAGTGGGAGTGTTAAAGTATTGTAACTTCAGAATATATTCTATTGTACTTTTGTTGTATTCTCCTTCGAATACGTTATTCCTCCATTCATATATGTCCTTTATGTAATTGGTCATGTAAAAGTCATGAGGTAAACCCTTTGTTGTAAATCAAGGAAATAGTACCCACAAAAATAATATATAAAATGTATTTTGAGTCTCCCTTGGCAGGTTGACCCTAATTAGGGAACCAGGACGACCTAGTTAGTTATTTGAGTCACTCACCTAATGAATATAAATAGGTGAGGCACCTGTCTCATTGTTACACACCTTACACTCAAGTATTGCACAAGAGAGAGAAATCAAGAGAGTCTAATGTGGAAGATGAGCAACTATTCTTGTTGTTGGGGTTGTTACAATGTACTTGGCCAAATTCTATATTGAGGAAGTTTTGTGGGGTTTTCTCCCTTGTGGTTTCCTCGAGGAAAATATTTGTGTTCTCTTGTGTTGTTGTACTTCTAATTATTTCATTGATCATTTTCTTATGGTTATGATGTTATGATGCTAAATGTTTTATATCTTGTATAAACATTAAAAATATAGCATTGTTTATGAACTCTAACTGGAATTTGGGCATCCACGTTGAAGTCGTCCTTAAAATGTGCAAAAACCATACTTTTAAGCTCCTCTTCCTCGAAAATCGGCATGCCCATCTCATTTTTTTGACAAAAATGGTTATGATATATTAGATAGGTGGTGTAACCACTAAAACAAAGCCAAAATACAAAACACTATTATGGAAACAACAAAGAACGTCATCAGTTCTCAAATGCACCCTTATGGGAGCTGTAGTAGGGCTTTTGCCCTAGCTACAGGAAGGAATGGTTACCTTCCGCCTATAGGACAGAAGGGTAGGGTTCTTGTATGTAGAAGAAAACCTGCAAATAAACATTAGCTTTGAGCCATGGAAACCTTGTAGGAAATGGTTAGAAAACAAGAGATGGATACAAGAAATCAGAAGAGAACTTGTAGCAAACTATTAGAACATATACCACACATACATCTAAGCTGCAAATAAAAAACAAACAAAACATGCATCTCATTATACCTAAGCTCTTTAATGGAAGATGGGCCACCATGACCTAGCTCAAGGAGAAGCCTCTCCTTACTGGTTTGAATGGTGTGGAGCTAAGCTCAACACACAAGGGAAGTGGCTAATGAAACAAAAGAGAGAGAGGGATGAATGGCTTGAGAGAGTTGGCTCCTCAAGGAACTCATACGAGAAGAGTAATGGTAGGCACAAAATGAGTGCTTTGAGAGTGACCCCCACCCCTCTATTTATAGTTTCTTCTTGAGATTTAGGGTTTTAAGCCCTTGGTTAGGGATTCAGCCCCTTTTTTGGGCTTTAACCCCCTTTCTCCCAATTCTTAGCTCCTTTGGAGATTTTAAGCTCCTTTGAGAGGTTTTAGCCCCTTTTTGGAGGTTTTAGCCCCTATGAGAGCTATTTTGGCTCTTTTGGGGGGGTTTTAAGCCCTTTTCATGTTTTTGAGCCTTTGCAAGGGTGTGGGGGTCAAATGAGGGTAGTGAAATAGATGTCTTTGGGTGGTGTCGATCATGTAGAGCTTATTGAGGGATTTTTTGGGTTAACAGGAGCGACAAAGCGAGTTTAGTGTATCTCAAGCTACTATTTAGGATTTAGGAAATCAGAGAAAAACAACGAAATCATTAAAGTATTCAACACATACTATATTCTACTGATTCAAGGCCTAGAAACTCATATAGAATGCAATTCAAAATTAAAATTTCCATCCCAAATTTAAGTATTTTCCTTATCGGAGTGAGTCAAGGAACTTGGATTAATTGTGACTTCCATCTTTACCACTTTCAATGCCATCTTTTCAACTTTTAGCTCCATATCAGCCATCAGCCCAATAACATCTTTCTCTAAGCACTTAACTGCTCACTTGAACTCTTTTCTCAGAAATACCAGGTCTCTATCCACATTATCCAAACATCTTTCGCCTTCTCTGTCAATTTTGTCCATTGTTTCTTTCAATCACTCCAGTTGCCTCTTTAGATCCTTGATATCGTCACCTACAAAAAACGTAGGCCAGGAAGAGTTACCGACTCAGTGAAATCCATAATAGATACTCTCCCCACTACAGTGAAATCTCCAAACCTCAGCTCCTCTGCGTTCGTGCTCCTTCTGCACAACAACTGAAAATTGATCTTGTTTCTCTTGCAAATCAACCAAATCCTAATACCTCTTCCTTTCTCCTTCCTGGTATTAATACCATTGCTCTTCACAAACAAAGCTCATGGGCCACCTGATATCATCATTTTGGTCATGAATATTTGCATCACCTCACCCGATTCGCACAACGTCGATGAGACTGATAACCATCCACGCAAATGGGAACTGTACTTCATTGCACTACATTTAACTTCCTTCTTATGGATCCAGTAAATCCCACAAACCCTCATATGGCCACACACTTCTCCAAGTGGTAGGCATGTGTTGTTTGAGGAGTCTGGGTACCAAGACATGGGCCATTGCACTAGACACTTAGCGATGGTACTATGGGAGAGGACACCAGGACCTAGAACCATTGACCAAGAGAGAGCCAACACTTAGCATGGTTCTTATATTTGTTGGATGATATTCTTATTTTTTATGAGTTCGAGGAACATGGTAGAAATCAATTTTGTTGAAAGAGAAAGCTGGAGAATGGATCTTTTTATTAATTATCTAAGATGCAATTGGTTTGGGAGGGAGTCCTCGAGTAGAGCTTGTATAATTATTCTTGCGTCTCCCACAACTATTAGCTCTTTAATTCTCTAATTCTTGGCTATTGTAAGACCTTTCCAAATGGATAACGCCTCAGCTATATTGTTTGTTTCCATTCCAAGCCCCCAAGAAAAATTGGTTTCCTTTTGTCCATCGGGGGTGAAGATAACCCTGCCCCCCCCCTTCCGCCCTAGGTTACTTTTAGAAGCTCCATCCATGAAGAATTCGACGATATATTCACTTTTTAAATAGAATGAGCATCTCATAGGACCTTCCCACACCTTTTTCTTTAGATTTTCCCCAGTCAATACTCTACCGTGGGCTAAGGTCCACGCAAAAAAATTGACTTTTGGGAGACTTTTCACGACCCAAACACTTTTCTAGATAGTCGAGTTCCCCATGGATCCATTATTTGATAAATATTTACAACCAACTGAGGTTGAATTGCTTCCAGATTTATCCCCCCATCCTCTGTTGTCCTTTACGTTTATGGTGATCGGGGATTTTCCTCGAAGATTGGAAATGAGCACGCTCGTGTCATTTTCCATCTGGTTTGGAGACAGGATATTCCATCTCTTCCATAAGCCATGTGGATTCCATTCATAGATGTCCCACAATGTTAACAGATCGTGACTTTGCATAAATCCTTTTAGGTGCTCCAATCCAGGTCTATGGTCAATCGAGGGATCGCCCATGATCGAGTCTTCCCACACTCTGATATGTTTCCCATTCCTCGGGATCTAGGAGAGCTTGGATGAGAAGATGGGAATGGTTTTCAAAAGAATTGAGAAAATTGAAAATCCTTTCCTAACCCTCAGAGGATTGTCCAGACATCTCAGTTGACTCCCAGAGAAATATTTTCTCCAAAGGGCTGTTTTTCACCAGGAAGAATTTCCCAAGATGATGTTCCAGAGAAGTTTATCTCCCATAGCTAAAATTGTGAAGCCAGATTCCTAATTTGTAGTCCACCCTAAATCTAAGGCTTGGTTATCTTTTCCCAGCTAACCAGGGGTAGCTTATTCTCATTCTGATTTCCCCCTTTCTATAGGAATCTTTTGAGCATTGCTTCAATACTGGCTATAATCCATTTTGGGGAAAGAAGGATAGAGCATTAATAAATGGGAATGTTAGTTAGCACTACTTTTATAAGGACCACTTTTCCAACCAAGTTTAACCAAGTCACTCCCTAGGTGCTGATCCTGCTTTTGATTTTGTCTAAGATTGGGAGTCAGGATCAGGACTTCGATGAGGACTTGAATATTGGGACTCCAAGATACTTGAAAGGATCCCATTGGGTATTACCTTCAATACCCATAATTCTGCTGATATCTTCCATCTCTCTAGGGTTGCAGTTCCATCCTAGAATCTATCTTTTCCTATAATTTATCAGACTTCCAGAGGCTTCTTGGTAGAGATCCAATTCTTTTTTGAAGATTCTGGAAGAATGCACACTCACCCCCCCTAGCAGGATAGTGTCATCAACGAATTGGGCATGATTTATATCTTTAACTCCTCTGGAAATGCGCAACCCAATAAGCTCATTTTTGAGTTGGCTATGGTTTAGATGAAAACTGAACACCGAGGCTGGAATGGCATAGAGAAGAGGAGAGAGAGAGAGCATCCCTGTTAGAGACCCTTGGAAGCTTGAAAAAAATTTGCATCCCGCCAATTGAATAGGGGGGCTATCCAGGGGGATCTAATGCGGGCTTGAATCCATCTAATGAAGATTGGGTCAAATCCGAACCTTTACATTACCTGAAAGAGAAAATCATATCTAACTCTATCAAAGGTGTTAGCTAAATCAAGTTTTATGATCAAACCTTTTTCTCGTTGCTTTATGCTCAAGTGGATTGCTTCTTGAAAAAGGATGATATTATCCACAATGTGCCTCCCTTTTACAAATCCTCCTTCATTTTTCGGGATGAACACAGAAAGGACCTAGTTAATCCTATTTGAAATGACTCTGGTGATGATTTTATATCCAATATTACACAGCGAAATCATCCTAAACCTATCAAAGGAAGTGGCACATTTTTCTTTGGGTATAAGGGTGAGAAAGGCTGAGTTGGTACTCCCCCTACCTTGTTGCAAACTTACTATTTTAAAACCATTTTATATAGATCATGCTTGATGATTTTCCAACACACTTTGAGAAATCTGGTTGTGAACCCATCTACCCCGGCACCTTATCGGGCTCCATACTTGCCAAGGCCATTTTTACTTCTTTTTTCGAGACTAAAGTGATGAGTTTCTTGTTAATAGAACGACTGAACAGAAAAGGAACCGAGTCTAGGATGGGGGATAGTGGAGATATAGGGTCCTATTCAGTATATACATTCCAGAAGCGATCATGCCCAACCTTTCTAATCTCTTCAAACTCCTTGATTGTTTGTACTTGGATTTGGATCTCTTTAACGGCTTTGAATTTTTTCCTTCCTTCTGCTTATTTATGGAAGAAGGTCATTTTTTTATCCCCATCCTTTAGCCAGAGACATATTGAATTCTGCCTCATATACTCTTCCTCATTCCTACAGGAAACATGCAGATTTCGATGAAGGCTTGTTTCTTTTTCTAGGATGGCCAAATCTAGCGGCTGAGTTTCTTGACATCTTTGGTGCCTTTCCAGGTTTTGTTGGGCTTCAATCCTATGAGTTGCAGGAGACATCAGAGACTTAGCCCAAGATTTGAGAGAGTTTTTAAGCCTCTGAAGATTCTCTTCCTAAATATAATAGGTAGAGCCAGAGACCGAGGCATCCCAAACCAATTTGACAAGATTCTAGAACCCATCCAGATTGATTGAGCTTGGGATAAAACGAAAAGGAATGTGGCCAAGATTTTTTTCTTCTTCCAGATCAAGCAGAATTGGCTTGTGGTACAACATGTCAAAGGCCAAGATGGAGGAGTCTGATCTGAACCCAAGAACTGAGAAGGATTGTTGGATAAGAAATCTATCCATCCTGGTTGCTATATGACCAAGGCCAATTCTCCTATGAGTCCATGTGAAAAATACCCTGATTAGGTTTGACATCATCAAGATCCCAATCCCTCATAATGTCTTCCACATTTTCTCTGAGAGGGTCTCTGACTATATTTCCTCCTTTTTTTTCTTTGATACTAAGGGTTATGTTAAGATCCCCAGCCAAGATGATGCTCTATAGCTGCTAGGAAGACAAAACTTCTTGGATGCTTTTCCAAAAATATTTTTTCCAAAAGAAAAACTAGGACGTAAACATTTAGAATACTAACTTGAATACCAAACTCCTTTTGATTCATATTGGAGAGAATCCAATGCGTATGAGAAAGGGATTGGACCAGCTCAAAGTAATATTTCTTCCAGAGGGTGTCGATATCTCTTAAGGCACCTCAAGCAGTCCTGGAAATGCCTTCACTATTTTTCCAAAACATCTGGCTAAACTGGAAAAAGTCCCCTTCCTCCAATTTGGATCAAAAGAATGTCGAGGTTGGAAATTCGAATTAGATTTCTCATTGCTTTAGTTTTTTTCCTACTCCCTAACCCTCTACAATTCTAGGAGACAATATTCATTATTTACCTTTGGGAATTTTGGCAGCCCCCTTGGCATGCCCTTTCTATCTAGTATACCTAGAATTCATCATTGCTTCGATCGTAGCTTGTGCTCCTATAAACTTGTCTTTGTAGGCGGCTTCCTCTCTTCTTTCTTTGTCTATTTTCCTCCCCTTTTAGTTTTTTTTCTTATGAAGGTTTCATCTTTCCAACTTCACCATCCTCTTCTTACGAGGCCTCCTCATATGAAGTAGGGATAGGGGACTCACGTTTACTGTTTTCTTCTTGACATTTCCCTTTGTTTGGTGGGATTTTCCATTTTGCATTGGATCTTGGCTGATCCCTAGCCTCACAATCCAAGATCTCATCCTACCTTGGCTTCAGGGTTTCATTTGCATGAGCGAAAAAACTATTTCCTTATTCATTTTTGGATTTTCCCGTTACTTCTTCCTTCCTTCCATGACCCAATTTTTTTCCTTCTTTTTTCTAAGTCTACCTTGCATCGGTCTTGTTTATCTTTGTTTGTCTCCAACCTTCTTCTTGATATTTTTCTGTTAGGTCTATCGAACACTTAGGGAAGCTCTTTTGGAAGTGCCCATACTCATGACAATGGTGACATTTCAATGGTAGCTACTCGTAGTCTAGCTTCTAAAAGTGCTGCCATTCTCCCACCATAAGCTTGACTGCCTCAGGAAGGCCTGCTTCTAGATCTAATTCTACACAAATCCTAGCACAAGAATAGTTCTCCTTGGGATGAGATTTATCAATATATATTCTGAGCTTTTTGCCAATATCTAATAGCAACGAGGGGGTCTAGTAATGGATTAAGAGATTTGAAAGATGGACCCAAACAGGAACAACCTTGGGGAGATCCACTACTGGGTCAAAATATGGGATCCATTTGTCGAGATAGAGACCTTGAGGTCCCATAAAATATGGACCACTGTGAAATATCAGATCTCGCTCTTCCTTAGCAATAAATTCAAAGAGAAAAAACCATGTACCTACTGTATAATAGGTAACACGACTGGATATCATAGGTATCCAGTTCTTTTGGATCCAATTGTCTATGGTCTTAGGAGAGGGCCAAATCCCAATAAATTGTCCAACCAATGCATGATCAGCCATGGAAATGACTATATGCATAGGATGCTGAGGAGGAAGGTCAATGACAGGGACCTCATCAAGTTTCTTTACGAACTTAGGGATAGGGGAAGCTTCGAGATGTTAGAATTTTATCATTCAAGCTAGCATTATTTTAGGATATTAACTAAGAGAATAACATGCACAACAATAAACACAAGAGACAAGAGACACAAAGAATTTTCCTTGGGGAAACCATAAAGGAGAAAACCCCACAACTTCCTCAGAGATAGAATGAGCACCAATAGCAGCAGTAAAACTTGAAAACATAAAGATGATCTCCACAGATTTTTTCTCTCTCTCTCACTTGAGAGAACTACTTCTCTCTCACTCATTTGCCCTAATGAGTGAGTGTGTGTATGATAAATAGAGAGGATCACTCTCCATTTATATTCTTTTGTTCACTTAATGTCCACTTTAACATGTCGAACTCACTTAACAATTAATTACTAGAGATGACATCTCTAGGAGAGTCTAATAACCCTAGTGCCCCACAGTTGTGAGGACTTTGCCCTCCGATCAACAAGGAGGGATAACCTTGACACAAATGTGGAGACTATTGCCCCGACTTACAATGGAGGGTTAACCTTAATGACTTTACATGACTTGTTTACATTATTGAATCTCCCAATCGGAACATCAAGGCATGACATGACTCAATTACATTACAGATACTTCCTAGAATAAACATCAGGGTATGATATACAAGCGAATACATTCCAAAGTTACAAATACATCAACGCTCCCTCTTAACTAGGAAGGTATTCTCTCAACATAATTTATTAGCATAAGTCTTCTTCCTTGTATCATCTAAATCATCATCAAGTCAACTTCATCTTCAAGTCATCTTCATCGTCAAGTCATCTTCATCGTCAAGGCATATTCATTGTCAAGTCTGGATCATCATTAGATCTAGATCATCACTGCTGGATCATCATCAATTCTAGATTGTAATTGTTGGATCATCATCAAGTCTGGATCATCACTTGATCTGGATCATCACTATTGGATCATCATCAAGTCTGGATCATCACTTGATCTGGATCGTCACTGCTGGATCATCATCAAGGCTGGATCATCACTTGATCTGGATCGTCACTGCTGGATCATCATCAAGTCTATATCATCACTTGATATGAATCGTCACTACTAGATCATCATCAAGTCTGGATCATCACTTGATCTAGATCGTCACTGCTGGATCATCATCAAGTCTAGATCATCACTGCTGGATCATCATCAAGTCTAGATCATCACTTAGTCTAGATCATCATCAAAGATGGATCATCACTAAATCATCATCATCATTACTGCTTTTGCTATCTCAATCAACTAGTGCTATCTCTTCATTCTTCTCATCATAAGAAGTTCTACAAATCCATCCCTTTTTTCATGTTGGTTGTAGGCCTACCCTTCATGTAGGTCTTCAGCGCTTATATCTGACCCTAAGTCAGAATGGCCCACCCAGCTCTTACATCTGACCTCATCTTGTCAGAAAGGCACTCACATATGAACTCATCTTGTTAGAAAGGCCCAACACTCACATCTGACCATGTGTAAACAAATCGCGTCAAAATGGCTCAGCACTTATATCCGACCATGTGCAAACACACCACATCGGAAGGGCTCTGCACTTACATCCAACCATGTGTGAACACACCACATCAGAAGGGCTCTGCACTTACATCTGACCATGTTTGAACACACCGCATTGAAAGGGATCTACACTTACATCAGACCATGTGCAAACACACCACATCGGAAGGGCACTGCACTTACATCCGACCATGTTCGAACACACCGCATCAGAAGGGCTCTCAGTCCCAGACTGAGTATTCCTGGTAATTAACCAGGTGCCTCCATTCTCCTAGAGAATGGCATTAGCCCTTATATCTGATCAAGTGGGAACACATCCCTCAATCACAACAAAATGGCCATGCACTCATATATGATCATGTAAGACTACATCCCACAGTCATATCAGAATGGCCCTCAGTCCCAGACTGAGTATTCCTGGTAACTGAATAGGTGCCTCCATTCTCTGAGAGAATGGCAACTCAGCACCAAGCTGAGTATTCTTGGTAACTGAACAGGTGCATCCATTCCAAGAATGGCATTCAACACTTATATCTAATCATGTATGAACCAATCCTATAGTCACATCAGAATGGCTCAGTACTCACATCTGACATGGAAGGAACCAATCCTCTCACCATGACAGAATGGATCAACCCTTACATCTGACCATGAAAGGAACCTAATCCTCTCACCATGTCAGAATGGCTCTATGTCTCATCATTTCCCCTTAGAGGGAACCTAGATCTGGAGAACACCAAGCTTCTCCTTGAAGTATTCAAACTTCACTCTGGCCAATGGCTTCATCAACACATCAGCTATTTGTTCGTCCGTCACAACATACTGGAGCTTCACTGCTCCTCTCTGCACCATATCCCTGATATACTAATATTTGATATCATACTAAAGTATCACCTCGACGTGCTCTTCTTATCAATGGCACTGCCTGCCCAATGCGAATCCATATAATCTTTTGATTTTCCTCATACTTGATCCCATAATCAATTGTACCCTTCAGGTACCTCACTACATGTTTTGCAACCATCAGTTGAACATGTCTCAATGTGTTCACAACAAAGCAAATATCTGGTCTCATATTTGTCAGGTAAATCACTTGACAATACATCGTGGCATCAACTGACTTTGATGAAGCAACACTCAATAGCTTTAGGTTCGATGCCATAGGTGTGGTCATGGCCTTGCAATCCATCATCCTGAACCTCTTCAGGATCTCTACTGCATACTTCCCTTGTCCACACCTCCATTCCTAGAAAATAGTGCATCATCCCCAATTCCTTTATCTCAAACTTGGCAACAAGTCTTCTTCTTGCAAATTTAATGAGTTCCTCTTTTCTGTCAGGAACAAGTCATCGACATATAACAAGAGCATCACTGGTATTTCGTATTCAACCTTGAAGCAAAGTTTGGAATCCTCTTTACTCTCATTAAATCCTAGAGTCATTAGTAATCTATCCATCCTGTCGTACCATGTCGAACCTCGAGATCTTCTGCAGTCACTCCCTCTGAAGAGAAGCATCATACTCCCTCTTTCTTTTGTACTCTATGCACTGAAACATTCTGTACCGGAGTGACAAGTAGATTCCTTTGCTACTAATATTCTATGTATCCATCTAGGATCATTGGATACCAAGTTCCTCTATCTTGAAATTTTTCAAAAGTTCTTCTCGCACCCATCTATGAGCTTTTCATCCTCTATAGACTTTCATCTTCAACCTTGTAGCAAAGGTTTAGGTCTCCATCAAGCTCCTCATGTATGTGTTATCCCATGGGTGTCTTCTGAGCTTGTAGAAGGTCTTCTTTCATTTGTACACATGATTCTTCCTGTCATGTGTCTCAACTCCCACTGGCTACAAATGTCTCTTCATAGTCAATGCCTTCTTTTGTGAGAAGCCTTGTGCTACGAATATTGCCTTGTATCCCACGATGTTTCCATCTATTGCATGATGGAACTATGAACTTGCCTTCATGTATCGATACTACATACTAGACATCATTCTTCTTAAAATGGTATTCCCTTTATTCTTATTTACTTCTTCATGGCTGGAAGGTTCTACATCAATTATGTCACTGCATTCGTCATATTATTCTTCATCTTGAACTGTCGTTACTTGTTCTTTGGAACAAGTCTCATCCTTCTTTGCTTGTAGGTGATTTTACGTGATCTTTCCTACAAGTCAAATGCATTAGTTGCATGGTTAGAAACATTTCATAAGGAATATTAATAATGGTAAATTCTTATGCAAAAAAAGATGATCATGCAACTATTTTAGCCAATACAACATTAATCCATATCTCACGGAAACTTTCTAGATGCATTCCATCTCTACCAAGACAACATTGAGATTGTGCACTAATCTAATATGTCAGCAAAGAGGTTTCATTCTAGATAAGTAGCAATGGAGAGTTGTATAGCACCATGAGCTACTTACCCATCACATGCATATTAGTAGTATACTATCATTAATGCAAACATTATATCATGCATAATACATCAACTGAATATAAACAAATGCATAACAAAACAATATCATGAAATGACAATGAAATACTTATCTTTATTTGTTTCATGGGTAGACTCCTTCTTGATCCTTCAGCTTCATCATCTTCTTCATTCATCATTTCTTATCCAAATTCCAAGATGGATAAGAGTTTCTTCAAGATTTGAGTCCTTCGTATTCCTCATTGCTTGAGGGATCTTCTTTGGATGGTGAGAGCTTGATCTTTACTTGCTCCCATCTTCTCTTCTCTTATTATGAGTCGAGCTTCTTCTTCTTGTGTGTGCTCTTGCCAGAGTCTGCTAAAAGTAATCACTTCGTTCTAGCACACATTCCTCACATGAATGAATCCCATGATCCTGGGAGGCCATTCAAGGTGGCTAGTACCACTTCTGCATTCTCCACTTCTTCTTCTACTGCTACAAGTTGTTCTTTGATTTGAGAGACCCTCGTAATGTATGACTGTATTCTGGATCTTCACATTCTTTAAAGTCATATTCTTATTTATATTCTTCCCTTCAAATATATTGGTCAATGAATCAAACATATCTTTAGGTGTCTTTAGGGAAGAAACTTGTGGTATAAGGTGATCTATGATTGAATCAGCAATGATCTTCTTGGCCTTGACCAAGTCCTTCTTGTGTAAGGCTTTGAGCCTCATCTCCCTCTAGAACTGGAACCTCTCTACTCATGTAGGTGTCCAATTCATTTTCTTCAGAGAGATAATATACTTCCATGCTTGGAAGTCATCAAATTCACCAAGCTTATCATCAAGTTGATGTGATAGATCACTTTGAAATGAGAACCTCAAATGAAAATAGCAAAAGATTAGATCTTACCGATTTGAGGTATTCATCCCGGAGCTGGCTGATCTAGGGTTTGTTAGAGAAAACCTAATTTTCAAAACTTGGAATATTTCAGATCTGATTGGATAGAAAGATATATCTCTTCAAGGTGAGCTTTCCAATGTACTCATTTTCTGAAAATAGTAGAGGGAAACTCCAGGAATAGGAAGCCCTAGTTTTCCAATTTCTTCTGCAGCAATTCCTGATACTGTTTCAGCGATATCTTTGAATTTACTGCTCCTCTGTGTCTAACATTTTGCACTGAGGTATCCTTCCTTGTCCTTGTTCCAACACCATAGATTTCATTAGAATTGTTTTCACCAATTGGGACTTATGATCTTTTTACCAAGGTGACCTGTTTCAGGACTGTTCAACATAGCAAAGTTGTACGAAATACCACATGTCACTTTGTCATCTTATGGGTTTGAAACATGGATCACAGAAGGTACAGTCCATGCCCTTTTTGGAAAATCTTTATAAATTTTATTTGGACCTTTGTAGCCCAAGATATAGCAATTCTCCCCACGTGTCCTGTTTAGGGATGAATCCTGGAAGAGGCTGGAACCCTAACTTGGAGGGATCATATCTCCTAGAATATAGTGAATATGAGGCTGCAGTTTGGACACAATGTAAATCAGGATTTTATATTCAGCCTGTGAAAGTTTCAGCTCCTAATCCATCTCCAATCCTTATATATAGAGAATGTATCAAAAATTATCATTTTTAGTATTTTAGGGTTTTTCCAACTCGAGATAAAACTAGGGTTTGACTTTCCCAGAGTTACACCCAACCAAAAATCTCGACCCAAGTCTCTAAAATTCGATTTTGATGAGGATAGAAATCCTATGCTAGGCTCACTCAAAAATTCCTCTTCTGTAAGAAGCCCTAATTTCCCGCACCAAAAACTGAAAATGTCCGGAATCGAATTCTGCTTTGACAAAAAGATACGCCCTTCAATGGAGAGTCAGCCTAGCATACTTTTGATGATGGATTGTGGAGAGAGACCCAAAAAGTAAGAAGCCCTAGCTTCTGTAGCTGCACAATGTCTTCTTCTCAGGTTGGCTTTGATACCATGTTATAATTTTATCATTCAAGCTAGCATTATTTGATGATCTTAACTGAGATAATAACATGCACAACAATAAACACAAGAGATGAGACACACAAAGAATTTTCCTCGGGGAAACCATAAAGGAGAAAACCCTACAACTTTCTCAGAGATAGAATGAGCACAAATAGCAGTGGTAAACCTGAAAACATAAAGATGATCTGCATAGCTTCTATCTCTCTCTCTCACTTGAAAGAACTACTTCTGTCTCACTCATGTGCCCCAATGAGTGAGTGTGTGTATGATAAATAGAGAGGCTCACTCTCTATTTATATTCTTTTGTTCACTTAGTCCACTTTAACATGTCATCCTCACTTAACAATTACTTACTAGAGCCAACATCTCTAGGAGAGTCTAATAACCCTAGTGCCCCACAACTGTGGGGAATTTGCCCTCTGATCAACAAGGAGGGTTAACCTTGACACAAATGTGGGGACTATTGCCCTGACTTACAATGGAGGGTTAACCTCAATGACTTTACATGACTTGTTTACATTATTGAATCTCCCAATCGGAACATCGGGGCATGACATGACTCAATTACATTACAGATACTTCCCAGAATAAACATCGGGGTACAATATACAAGTGAATACATTCCAAAGTTACAAATACATAAACACGAGATTCCTGGATCTACCAAGGATCATGTTCCTGAATGCAGTTTCCTCTTCACAAAGGAAGTGGAGGGGCCAGCCCCGACGTCAGGCATAAGTACCTGACAGGGCTAGGACGACCCAGAATACGAAACCCATAAAGTAGCATGAAACCCTAGACTCAGGCCAGTCACCAAAAAGTTCATCCAGCTCCGTCGCCTGAATGTCGTCATGGGTATCTTTGAAAAAAAAATCCCATCTCATTTTTTTGTTCCCAAATGGAATTGATATTACGATGGTGCTCAACAAATTTATGAAAAAACTTTTTGTTTTTATCATTGGCCTCCAGCTAAGTGAACCTCCTCTTTAGTCGATATTTTTCATCAGATATCTACATAATCCTTTGTTTCTCTTGATCAAGTTTTATCAGAACAACCAACTCCGACTCCATAAATATTCCAATACTAGCATTTTCATTGACAAGAACAATTTCCTTTTCAATTGAATGTAACACCTTTTTTTCCAAAGTTGATTTGTATATTTCCCAATTAATTACTTCCCCTTTTAACTGGATGAGTTTCTTTGTTAAAAATTCCATAGGAGACAAAGCAGGATCCGAGAAGGAAGACCATACCTACCCCACAAAGTCAATAAATATCAGCTCCTTAATCCAACCATGATTGAATTTGAACGAGCTCTTGTCATGAACACCTTGAAACTCAATATGACAAATAACAAGTTAATGATCCAGAAATCTATTTGAGTCCACCCACGACCTGTATTTGTCCATATTATCAATCAAAGAGGTACTGATTAGGAATATGTAGAGACATTTAGCGGTCCCGTCAACACCAGATCGACCAATTCGCCTGGTAGGGTTAAGGGGAATAGGCTCCACATCTACCAATTCATCCTTTTCAAATAAACCAAAGAAGACAGAGGTGACAGGGTGAATTTAGGCTCTTTGACCCCAAACCTCATTTGCATACCATGTGTAGTTTAAATCCCATGCTATCATTAAACTATGAAGTTTAAGAGTCCCTTCATCCACAATATTGTTCCAAAATAGTTCCTCTAAAATATAAGGACCGTAAATATTCAGAAGGTTAATGTCTTTTGAGAACCCCAATAGCCAATCAGATAAATGTATTCCTACAAAGACAAAGAATTCCTTCAGTTTTAGCTTACTAGAATCCCACGCAACCAAAATACCCCTTGACGGTCCCACAATATCGATAAAGACACCACCTGATCCTTTTTGACACCCAAGAAAACATTGTTCTCTTTAACCCAAGAAACCATAGTATCTTGTAATAAAATAACATCAAGCTTAATTCTATCCATAAGCCTCTGAAGGGAAGATCGTTTTGGGTGACCCCCTACTCCCCTAATATTAATGGAGGCACAAATCATTTTTTAACCTTGGCTAGGGATTTATGCCTCTAAGCGCCCTGGATTCAGAAGAAGGATAAGAAGGGTCATGTAAGATAGGATGATCAATATGGCTAACACAATTTTTTATTTTTCTTGCACTTCTCATTTTGATAGGGGAAGATTGTTTTTTAATACCCCCATTAATAGCAGAAATAATATTTTTGTGGAGATGGATATTCAATGGACCAAATTTGGGAATCTAAGAAGGCTCCAAAATTTCTAGAGACCTGAAAGGAATGGGAAACCCAGCGCCAGCGAACCTTGAGAAAGATTGCAGAGGAAATTTTTTCAGAGTATCACAGTAAGAGGAACTGGGATTATCAAAGGGGGACAAACAAGGTAAGGGGGATTCCACCGAAAGGTAGGGATTCTCTTCGTCGACATGACCAATAGTCACCCTAGGGTATAAAACTGCCACACTAGTAAAGGGGCTATTTAAGGGAGGAAAGTCCTTTAGAATAATTTTCTCACCAAGAGAGGATTCACTCTCCTTTGTATAAACATGAACAGTATTGAAATCAACCCTAGGCGGCACCGAAGAAACCAAACCCTCTTTGTTTAACTGTAAATTATTTGAGAGACATAGCCTATCTTTTGGCCCCATGTCCAAACTAGTTACATAAATACATTTGTAAAAATTTGTGTCCCCCGATAGTAGGGCTTCACCCATCAAATTCGCTTTAAATTCCAGACTTTTAACAAACTCAGATTCCAAAGACGTTAAGGAAGAGACAGAGGATGTAATAAGGTTTTTTACGTCACCCAGAAATGATTGATCCAACAATAGCAGCGAAGTTGAAGACATCGAAGAAAGACGATCAAACACTAGCATGGGCACTTGTTCTTTATCACTAAGATCTTCTGAGGACTAGACCTCCACTTTAGTGAAATATTTTTTAGAATCCAATCCCAAATGAGGAGCACGATTTCCGTAAGTTGCCAATTTCCTTGCACTTAGAACATATGAAGGGAATACCCCAATAGTCAAGGGGATGAGAAAAGGAGCGACCCCTCTAGTCAATATCAATCTTTTAAAGTAAACCCTTTTGCATGTCAATCTCTACAAGGATCTTACCCACATTCTTATCTACCCCAAAGAGTATATGTTCCCCCAGAACAGGTTTGATTTTAAGGAACCATATTTATTTAAAAGTGTATAAATGTTGGAAAATCTTACAAATTCTTAGAAAGCCAACTATAAAATGTTTGGCGATATTTTTCAAAAAATATTTTAATTTCCAAGGATTTTATATCATTTATATAATAATTTGGCGATCTTTAGGATGAAAAAAGTTTACCCCATCAAAATTGGGTGAAATAGGGCTTCAAAAAATGCAAAATGGTGTATCTTTTTTTGGAGAAAAAAACCTAAAAATAGCCCATGGGCTAAATTTTGCCCCTAAAATTATCCCTGTCCCAGATGGAGAAAACGACCAATGTAATTACCAATTGCAACTAGAGCTTCCTTAATCCAAAGCACAAAGGGAAGACCCAGGAGAAGGACCCACATGTGCCTCGGATTGAGGCCTTCAGTCTCAGGGTTGAAAACATAATGTCGTATTTTCATCATTATAAGACTACCAACCTCCTTTAACCATGTGTGATCCAATACGAAAGAGGCATGTTCTTCCATTCTAAATATAGAACCATACCGGCCTTTCATTAGAGAGAATTTGAGGTCAAAAATGGGCCTCAAAAGGACCAAAATGTACTATAAAAAACAACCAATTACATTCTAGTAGATGACATCATCCCCCATGGTTGAGGTGGCATTGCATGAGTTAAGAATGCTTATTTGTCACATTTTCTATGGTGGATGAAAACCCATAGTTAACCAAGGTAGTGGTACAAGTACTTTTAAGTCATAAAGTGAAGTACTCACAATAAAAGTCATTTCACACTTTCTCATAAAATAATATTATTGTTATTTTCAAGTAAAGTACTCACAATTCACTTTCTCATAAAATAATATTGTTGTCATTTTCAAGTAAAGTACTCATAATTCATAAAAATGTCTTTTCACATTTTTTTATAAAATAATATATTGTCATATTCATGTTTTTTAATTTTAAATTATATATTCACTCAATTGTATTTAATATCATACGTCAAACTAATATATATTAAATCTTGTACTTTTAAAATAAATTAAATTCATGAATGCTATTTATATGAAAAAAATATGTTAGTTATGCATATAAATTAATTTTTTTTTTGTTTAATTTTATTTACAAGTTCAATACAAATAAATGCTAAAGGACAATAATTTTTTGGGAATTTACAATGAATCTTAGTCACATCATTGTAGAGTTATTTTATTAATTTTATTTATAGTCAATTTAGAAAAGTAACTCAACCATGGTTATTTATATTGTGCATAAAAAGTAGTGTAGGAGATGAGTTGTCATATATACCTACCCCATAAAACCCCTAACTCATAATATTTTAATATATCTTATATTTTTGTAGTACATCCCTTAGGAGGCCCATTTTTGACCTCAAATTCTCTCTAATGCTAGAAAACAAAGATGGACGTCTTGTAACCAATGGTTGGAGCCTAAACGATGAGGCCCATTCCTCATTATCCTTGCACTCCATGGATTTGTAGCTGAATTTACTGACCAAACCACAAAGGGACATACACACCACTTCTTCTAGTTTGATACCCCTACCAAGGGTCAAACGTCCATCATCGGTACACAATTTCCACCAATGATATTTTCCCCTGGAACCTTTTTTTAGGGTTTATTCGTGGTGGCCTAATAACCAAAAATTTCCCTACCTTTCGCCTTGCAAGAGCCATATATGATGGGTTCACAGCGTGTATTCCCTAAGAGTCCCTAACCCCGACAAATTTTGAACCTAAAGAAACCACCAACTATTCTATAATCCTAGAGGAAGGAGGCCTTGAATGATTTCCAGCTAAATTCTAATTTTTTCCACCATGTCCAAGGAATATTCCAGTCAAGAGAACCCTACAGGAGAAGACCGAGGAACCTAAGAGCTGTCAATGTCCCCCAAGGGAGAGATTCGTGATGATTTTGACTTTTGTTCCATATTCCCATATAAAGTTTGACACCAGCCCAAAGAAAACCAAGGGAAAGGGGCATGGATTCTACCAAAAAACACCTAGGCCCTTTTGGGAGAAAATATCAGGCTACAGTTCCAACCTGACCGAACGTGGCCACTTGCAGATAATCCAAAGACAACGAACTTCCAGAAAATCCACACAACAAACCCCTCTACCAAGAGCCCAAGCAGACAAAATTATTCTCTGTCATCATAAGTCACTAAAACCACATTTGAAACCCTCATGAAAGCAAACAAAAACCCATTACGATCTGAATATACCCTAAGAACCATAAAACACCTCTTAAGAACTACACAGAGACAAAAACCCACTACGGTATGAACCCCTAGTGAAGACGAACAAAGACACACTGCAGTCTAAAGACACCCTGGAAACCATCAAAAACTTCACGAGGCCAATGCAGAAACCCTCGCTCAAAAAGCAATAGAATATCATTTTTTACGCAAGGCTTATAACTGCTCCAATTATTATATAAAGTTGAATATCTGCAAAGTGCAAACCACATCATGATCATCGATCATTTATTTTCTTCTGCGAGCCAAGAAATGAGCCGCAACAAGTTGGGCTACGCGACGCAAATATGAAAAGTTAACAATCAACACAACACAATATAATTTCATGCAATGAAATAAATTTATAGCAATTCATTAACCCATAATGTACATGTACATGTTAAAGATGAATACAAATAAACATAAAAACTAGATTGGCAGTAGTCTAAGTCGGTCCAAGAATCACACATCCATAACATTCTTCTTCCACGCCAAAGCAGAGCCTGTATGTCACATCACGCGCCATAGAAGAACCGTTTCGCGAGGAAGGAGGAGAGCATTATGTGTTGGCCATTCGATCAGTTATATATCATAATGGTTCACTTATCTTAAGAGAAGTCGACCACTGAAAGGGTCAACTTGCTCGCCTTTTGTAAAACGTTGTATATATAAACGCTTCTATGCAAAAGGAGGTTAATAAACAAGCTAGTTAGTGGATACATGTGATCATTTTGATTCCAGAAACTCTATAATCCTTTCTTCATTTTAAAAAATGTTCTTCTTATGCTATGCATGATCATGTCTTAGTCGTGTTTAGAAAGTTATCACTCTGATTGCTGGGAGGGCCCCTCATCAACCAGAGATTTCCATTCTTATGTATTTTTGTTATTCCCTTTTGCAATTAGCATACTTTTATTTGTAATTTGTTTATGCAATTTAGTTATTGTATTCGTTCATGTCTTCTGTTTCCTGTAGCATAGATTACACTATGATATTATGCTATTAATGTAGTTTCCCTTTATGAGTTAAGCAACCCGTTGTGCACAAATTTGCTTTCAATTTCCTTTTCAAGTATTTCTAGTTTACTGCTTGGTTTTATGTTGATAGAATAGGTTGCTTTGATATTATAGGATTCAATTACAGTAAGTTCAATTTTGTTTTGTTATGAATTGATTTAGTTATATTCCTGCTTGTTTAATAATGCAATAGATCATGATGTATTTTAAATTATGAATTGAGTTTAAGTTATTTTATAGATTGGATTTAATTATTAGGTAGGTTTAATTCTTATTCTTTACATTTCGTTATCATATGCATGGATCAGCTGACCTCAAAATCATTTAGGTTAATTATTCCTTGACATTTTAGTGCTTTTTGTGTGCAGACTATCATTCAGACAGCCTATTATGTCTGTCATCT
>LPNX010702781.1:78599-142378 GCA_001517045.1 Pseudotsuga menziesii | reverse complement strand
AGGAGAGTGGAACTAAATGGTTTAGTTTAAACTATTATGTACATTCATTAGTTGCGGGTATAGTCCTTCTTAAAAACATATCCAGTTGTTGTAATTTTGTACAGTTAATCATATAAAGTTGTTTAGCAGTAAAATAGATCTTCTCATAGAGAAAAGTTTATTGTCATAGAATAGCATTGTCTATATTTTTTATCTTATAGAGTAGAGTAGTATAACTTGATACCACTCTGGTCTAGTACTATGTTCTAGTTCAATTACCTTGGTAGTTGAATTCTTTAGAGTTTGACTCAGTTTTTCATTTTGAAAGATCTTTAGATATTTTGTTTGTTAAAATATCTCCACGACATCATAGGAATCCCTATACCTTCGCATATATTTTGTGTCAACTCTAAGCCTACCAACCCCGGTCGATAATTAAATATTAGGTAAATTAATCAAGACGATATTTTACTCAACATTTTGGTGTTGTTGCAGGGGATTTGTTCTGTAAGGTAGAATAGACATGAAGTTTAGTAATAGGCTGGTAGCAGAGGAGCGGTAAGATGAGAGGTAAGAACCTGCGCATCTGTTATAACAGGTGCCCCCAAATCCAGTAGTAGTAGTAGTATAGGTTTTTATTTAGTTTTTATAAACAAACCTAGAGACTTTTAGGGTATATTTATTAATGCAGTAAAAATTTCCTATTAATTTTTACATGGGACATGATACCCCAACCATTAACTCATCGGAAAGGCATAAAAAAAACACCTATAGGAAGTAGTTTTGCTGGAAACATAAAGAGACTCTTTCGGGAGATCTTACATGGGAATCCATAGAAAGAGAAGAGATACTGGTGAGAGGTCTCGAGGGCCTCATTCCTAATGAAGTTCAAAGGTACTAACCATTGGGAACCATTAAACCTTCCACTAATCACAAAACCAAATAATACAAAATTTTCACTAGTAGGGGAGCTGAGCTTCACTAATTTTGTCGATCCTACCCAGGTGAAAGCTCTCTTTGGAAACTCAATAAACATAGTAATCTCACATATTGAAACATTCACAGCAGCATTGGAGGAAGGTCTCTCCTGGAAAAGAACATTGGGATGCCCCGTTCTCACCACGAAAGAAACATTCTAGGTATACTCACTTTAGAAACCAAACTTATAGGAAGAAGAACGGGAATAAAAGAGCATCTTCTGTCCAAGATGTAAGACTAAACATCCCCAACAGGAATGTCCATCAGACAAAATTTCTGCATGTCACATCTGTACGGGGCATCATGTGTTGCCCCAAGTGATCAAGGTGGACCCTACCAAAATAGAAGTAACAATTGGCCTTCCCTCTCCAAACAATATTCCTCCTCCTGATCCTTAAAATTATTTTGGGTCATCATCACTTGTATATATGTAAATATGTGTATATTTCTTTGAATAAATAAGAGTCAATTCTAACAATTTGTTTATAGGGGTCTCTTTTTCTTTCTATAATGTTTTCAAGAATAAAAATGAATCATCTAACAAGTGATTTTGCAGTTTGGTTACAAGTACTCTATTTCTGTAAGCAGTTCATGAGGAAGTGCTCTAAAAACACTCAAAATATATCTTAACTATTTCTTTTTTCGGTCACTATCAAAATTTGAAGTTTTAGAATTCTTGTATATCATTCCCAACCACTTATTCTATGATTTTTTTATATATGGCGTCTTGATTCAGACATGTACATTTCTGATTATTTGAGTAATTGCTCGAAAGACTTACTTTAATCATCATGTTCTTCATAATTTTCACACCTATGGACTACTAGTTTATCCTATACTCATCATCAAAACTTGTCTCTTCATAATTTTTGTGGTAACCCGAAAGTAAGTAAAAAAATTTCTTGTGGGGAACATTACTTATCTTTTATAAAGAAGATAGACCGAAAGGTCAAAGGACAACTTTAAGTTATTCTCTTTTGACATGATCTATAATTAAGGCCATTATATGTAAAAAAGAAAAATTGAATTATGTGTTTAGCAGGCTTAACATGCTCTAGTATCGACTGACTTCCATATACTCAAAATCATTATACGAAGCAAACTTGTCGGGGTACTGAATAGGCTTGCTAGCAACGGGTCAATGCCAAGTAACATACTAAAACAAGGAAGCTCGGTAAATGAAAGTAAACCCATCGGGATACTGAACAGGCTCGCTGGAAGCGGGGCTATGCTTGCATGATACCAAGATGAACCCATCGGGGTACTGAATAGGCCTGCTGGCAGCGGGCCAACATCGGGAAAAAGAGATCTAAGTACACCACTATGCACATAGTTCGCTAAAAATGATAATATTCGAATATATAAATATATTTTTAGGCCTATTGTTTATGATGGAATTAGAGAATGACCGTAAGTTGGCCTTGGATCCGACCATCTAAATCCAATCAATACCTAGGATATGATTATCCTAGAAATGGGACCCATAGCTGTAAAATCTCACAAAGTCGAAGGTGAACTCAAAAATTCTTGAGATGACAAAATATATTTACAATGAGGAATGGATGACTAGTTTTTCCTATGGCATTTTCGATTATGTTCTCATCACATGCTACATGATAAATGTACATATTTGCATCATTTCCATTTATTAGTTAGTCTTTCTTTTCCTTAAGAAAATCACAACAACATGATTGCACTTTTATTAATTTATTTTGAAATTACTTAGTTTTATTGTATGGCTTGGGGACATTCCATATCTTTGGTTTGGGGGAGGTTTAGACTTTTTGTCTTTATTTTTCTAAATTATTTATAAAAGACTTATTTTTCTTTGCCAAACGACATTGAATTTGGTCTTAACAGGATAATGGAAACAACGAATTTGGTTCTTAAATCTTGGATGAATAAGGGAAAGTGCAATTAAAAGATCAAGATAATTGTTCTATATGACTTTCTTATGGACTAGCAGCATAGGAAAATCCATGATTAGTAGCAATCTGATCCAGTAAAGCTTATTTTTACAGAAATCCATATGAAGGATCATATGAAGGGTCGCATAATGATATGAATAAAACCTATGATATTTTAGCACCTATGGTTAAGTGTTAGATTAATTTTCGTTTGTGAAAAATAAAATTGGCCAAGTCATAACATCACTATTAAACATACCATCACTATTAGGGTCACATCCACAAGGGAATTATAACTAATCTTGATTCACGATGTGGTACAGTTTAGATCTAATACGATATCGTCTTACTCCCATATGGGTGTGATTTGACCTTAGGGTACTTTCAAATCATCATTACACTGCCATCACTCCCGTCCTATTTTTCACTCGCATGCATAAGCTACTAAATAGTCGACCCTCTTGTTAAATCAAGGTTATAGTTATGAATATAGTTTATACATCCGTATTAAGTTAAATGGTCAACCTGTCCAAAGTTTACTTTCGACATGGTTGAACTAAATAAAACCTTATAAACTCATTAAATTACATGTTTTTGATGGCACACATTTCAAATATTTCCATAATGGCACAATCGTTTAAACATGTCGAGTTGTTTGCGTGATCATTTGATCGATTGAATGAAGCATGTTTTAAATCAACATTGTGCGGAACTCTACCTATTCTTTTCACTGACTGTTACCACTATAGAGTGTGTTAGTTACCTTTCCTCCATACTCTGTAAACTCTATATCCTAGTCTCTTCTTAACCATGCTGAATCATTTCAAGCCTGAGAGCTACCAAGACTTATTCCAGTTGCTAGAGTTCAAAGAATGTCGAGAAGCATTTTTTCGGGCTGGTTGGAATTCGTTTCTTCATCTGCTACAAGGGTATGGTGAGGAAATTTCATTACCTTTTGTGATGGGATTCAATGGAAAGAATGAAAGGGTTGGCCATCTTGTCTTCCCGGTCACTAAGGAATCAATCGCGTGTGCAACCAAGCTTCCACAAGAAGGCGATCGATGGCACAAGCATTGGTTTTTTTCGTGGGCATCTCATAACTTTGCCCTTAAACTTGAGTTTCGGAATGTGGTAGGCATAAAGGGTTTTCATCGTAGTTGGATAAAACCTGAGTACCTTAATCCTTTGATGGTGATCATCCATTTGATTACTTGTGGAGGTAAGTTCAATGTCTTTAAGTCCTGTCATCTCCATTTGTTAGCTCATTTCGTTGAACATAAATATCCCAATTTACCTTATTATTTTTCGAGGAGCCTGGAAAATATGTCGAATCAGGTTAAAAATAATATTGTTAACCCTAAGGGCATATTATACCATCATAGTTTGATCAAGCTCTTAATTTTAGATCATCTTAAAGAGTGGAATCAACCCTAGGATAACTTCATGTTTAAAGTTCTTAATCCCCATTTAAATATCTGAAAACACCCTTGACATCTTCATCATCAAGAATCCATTCCATCCCCATCATCAGATAAGAAAAACCCCAATGTTGTCCATCTCGATGATGACACATCGGAGGTGAGTCCGTCCACTCACTCTATCCCTATATCTGCTGAATTTATACCCCTACCACGACCTCGTACTAGAGACTAAAAGGAAAAATTTTCTTAGTCTATGGTTCGATCCACTATCCAGACAACTCATTCAAATAGTGTGGCCAAATTAGGAAAACCTGACATTACTTCACCTCTGTACACCTTGGATAGCATTTTGGTTGAAATTATTGAAGATGATGATCATGAGACCATCCCTGCACCTGTTCATGAAACTATTTCTACGCATGTTCAGGATTTGGGTCCTGAAATAAAAATTCCGATTGTTGATCTTGAAGTTCAATCCAAGGAGATGAGTCCTCCACAAGACTCTAAGCAGACTAGAAAGCCATTTACTACACAATAGCCAATGGTCGATCGGTCAACCCAGGAGTTGGCTCAATCAATAAGTCGAAATGAAGAGTACGCAAGGATAATCTTAATTCTTTGGAAAGAGAATAAAGATCTATGCTTGCAAGTCAAAACCATTGAAGATATTAAGAGAGCCATCAATTTGTCACATAAGACTCAATAGGAGAGGCATTCTATTTTGAAATCATATGCTCAAAAATTGAAGTTTGAAACCCCTTCTTCATCTTCCAAGTCGAAGGAAGTTGTTGATGCAACTCAACCTTTTTCCTGATTTACTCCTCTTTGTGCTCAGTGGGAACTAGCATTTCTCCACTTTGGGGGAATGTTGATCCCAGTTTTGTCATCGTTTTTTGGCTAATAATTTACATGTTTTGTCACTTTTTTGTCATGTTTTTTGTCATGCAGTTCACTATTCAGTCTTAGGTGCGACTATATTTTGGTTTTATGCAAGTTATGATTTATTTCTACTATTTCACTATTTTATTGGTTAAATTCGATGACATTTGATGATATGCTAACATATGAAATCATTGTGGTAGATCATAGTCCTCAACGAACTAACAAGCAGGAAACATATCCATCCTAGATAGGCATAGCACATATCCAGCTCACCGTTCGAAGCATTGAGCCTACCACGCGTTGTTGATGATAGATTCTTGAGTGTTAAAGCATGAAACGGTCTGCAAACTGCCTACTTTCCATGCACCTAGGTGAGATCATGACCTTCATTCTAGAAGGATTAATAGCACGCTACCTATGTTTGACACCTTGACACCAGCCACGCCAAAGCAGAGCCTGTATGTCACATCACGCGCCATAAAAGAACCATTTTGCAAGGAAGGAGGAGAGTGTTATGTGTTGGCCATTCGATCAGTTATGTGTCATAATGGTTGACTTATCTTAAGAGCAGTCGACCACTAAAAGGGTTGACTTTCTTTTCTTTTGTTAAACATTGCATATAAAAACGGTTCTATGCGAAAGGAGGTTAATAAGCAAGCTAGTTAGTGGATACATGTGATCATTCTGATTCCAAAAACTTTGTAATCCTTTCTTCAGTTTAATAAAAGTTCTTCTTATGTTGTGCACGATCGTGTCTTAGTCGCGTTTAGCAAGTTATGACTTTGATTGCTGGGAGGGTCCCTCATCAACCAGAGATTTCCATTCCTATGTATTTTTGTTATTCCCTTTTTGGAATTAGCATACTTATATTTATAATTTGTTTATGCAATTTAGTTATTGTAATCGTTCATGTTTCCCATAGCATATATTACACTCTGGTATTATGTTGTTAATGTAGTTTCCATTTATGAGTTAAGCAACTGGTTGCACACAAATTTTCTTTCAATTTCCTTTTCAAGTCTTTCTAGTTTACTGCTTGGTTTTATGCTGATAGAATAGGTTGCTTTGATATTATAGGATTCAATTACAATAAGTTCAATTCTAGTTTGTTATGAATTCATTTATTTATATTCCAGCTTGTTTAATAATGCAATAGCTCATGATGCCTTTTAAATTATGAATTGAGTTTAAGTTATTTTATAGATTGGATTTAATTATTAGGTAGGTTTAATTCTTGTCCTTTACATTTCGTTATCATATGCATGGATCAGCTGACATAAAAATCATTTATATTAATTATTCCTTGACATTTTAGTGCTTTTTGTGTGCAGACTATCATTCAGACAGCCTATTATGTCTGTCATCTAGACCTTTGCTTTAGTTTTTTATCCATCCTTCCATTCAGCCCTTAGCATTTTTAATTTGTTTTAAGCATCTTTCTTTAGTTTTTCGATTATGTTTTGATAAGTGGTAGTTAGATAATGGTTGTGTTCCTTCTTAAAGTCTCAATTTAGACTGTTTAAAATACTGATTAAATTTTATTCTTATTTCTTCCTTCTTTTCATTTTATGTTTAGAATTATGTCATGCATTTTGGTTTATCGTATTGCTTTGTAAGTATACCTTTGACTTGAATTGATTTCTGTCTTTTATATAGTTTCGAGTTAGATATGTCAATGTTAGGAAAATATTTTAGTACCTTGTAAATTGATTATAAGAAGTAGGATCCGTCCCTTCCAATTAGGTGGTTATCAAAAGGCACATATAAAATAGTATTTAAAACCATCTTTATTAAGTTTTCTATTGGTTCTTCTCTATTAAGTTCTCTACTTATTTATAAGTTAGGTCTACCTTCTTGTACTCATGTTCCATATTTTTCAAGTTAGGAGTTATTTACTTATCAAATAAATCATCATGTTTACTATCACTTGCATTTGGACATTTCTTAGTCTGCATATTTTTGTAAATGTTAAATTACATCTGATTCCATTTAGTTTCTTCACTTCCTTTGAAAGTCACTTTGACACTTCTCCTGCTCGTGTTCCAATCACAGTGAATCCTTATCATGAGAACAACCAAGGAGAGTGGAACTAAATGGTTTAGTTTAAACTATTATGTACATTTGTTAGTTGCATGTATAGTCCTCCTTAAAAACATATTCAGTTATTGTAATTTTGTACAGTTAATCTCTAAAGTTGTGTTGATCCCAGATTTGTTATTATTTTTTGCAGTTAAATTACTCATTTAAACATGTGTTTTGTCATCTTTTGCATATTTTATGTCACTTAGATCACTATTCATCCCAGGTATGAATGTATTTAAGGTTTATATAAAATCATTTTATTATTATCATTTTATGATTTTATTAATTAAAATTGACATGGCTTGAAGTGCATTTGATTTATTAATTTATATTTATATTTGTTTGCAGGTTATATAGTATTTTTGGATGAATTAACAACAAACAAGCATTCAGCTAGCCATGTGCACAGCACGTCTAGCTCATCATCCAAGTCGCTGTGCGATATTTGTTGGCAGGTTTCCAGGAATTTAAACATTGTTACTCCAGACCGTATTCCTTAGCACACCAACAAACAAACATCGCATTTCGTCATAGATATGCACACAGCTTATCCAGCTCATGGTCCAGTACATCGTTCAGTTCCTCGAAGAAACCACGCACTGTTGAGAATTGATTTCAGGCATTAAGACGTTGGAACAGTCTGCAAACTATTTACTGTCCACGTACCTGGGTAATGAAGCTCGCATTCTAGATGATCCGCTAGCCTGCAACCTCTTTTGTCTAACACCATATCACCAGTCCACACATTTGAATGATGGAACTACTCGTGTTCTAGAAGAATCTCTCGTGTACGTTGTTTCTGCTCGCCACCACTTCACCAACCATGCTAAAGAGGGAGTCGTATGTCATACCAACCACGCTGAAGAGAATCGTTCGTGCTGAAGAAGGAAGAACAAGTATGCATTGGAGTTTGATTAGTTAGATGCCATTATGGTTGACTAAATTTAGAGAGCAATCGACCACTAAAGGGTCGACTTGCTCATCGATATAAACATTGTATATAAACACCTACATGTGTAGAGTTAGAGAGTTGATCATTTCATTTGTTAGACAGTTGTTTTTGAAGAGAAGAATTATGTAACTCTCTTCTATCATTTTAATAAGAGACGTATGCTTTGTTGTTTATGATTGTGTTTGAGTAAGCGTTGGCCAGGAACCACCCATGATTGCTGAGAGGGCCCCTCATCAACCAGAGGTTCATTCTTTATGTGTAATTTCTTTCTCTTCTTTCTGTTGTAGCTAGTTTAATTTATTTTCATTAGATTGTTGTACATGTTTATTTCATTCATTTCCTGTAATGCAATTTTATTTCTGAAGGTTAAATAGTTAACTGCGTGCATAGTTTTCTTTTTGTCTTTATTTTTCTAAATTATTTATAGAAGACTTATTTTTCTTTTATAAATGACAGTGAATCTAGTCTTAACAGGATAATGGAAACAATGAATTTGGTCTTAAAATCCTGGATGAATAAAGTAAAGTGCAATTAAAATATCAAGAGAATTGTTCTATATGAATTTCTTGTGGACTGGCAACATAGGAAAATCCATGATTAGCAGCAATCTGATCTAGTAAAGCTTATTTTTACAGAATTCCATATGAAGGATCATATGAAGGGTCGCATAATAAAACCTGTGATATTTTAGCACCTATGGTTAAGTGTTAGCTTAATTTTCGTTTGTGAAAATAAAAATTTGGCCGAGTCATATCATCACTATTAAACATACCATCACTATTAAGGTCACATCCATAAGGGAATTCTAACTAATCTCGATTCAAGATGTGGTATGGTTTATATCTAATACGATCTCGTGTTACTCCCATATGGGTGTGATTTGACCTTAGGGTACTTTCAAATCATCATTACGCTGCCATCACTCCCATCCTATTTTCTGCTTGCATGCATAAGCTACCAAATAGTCGGCCCTCTTATTAAATCAAGGTTATAGTTATGAATATGGTTCATACATCCATATTAAGTTAAATGTTCAACCTGTCCAAAGTTTACTTTGGACATGGTTGAACTAACTAAAAATTTATAAACTCATTAAATTATGTGTTTTTGATGCAACATGTTTCAAAGATTGCCATAATGGCATGATCGTTTAAACATGTTGAGTTGTTTGCATGATCATTTGATCAATTGAATGAGGCACGTTTTAAATCAACGTTTTGCGAACCTCTATCTATTATTTTCAGTGACCGTTACCACTGTAGAGTGTGTTAGCTACCTTTCCTCCATACTCTGTAAACTCTATATCCTAGTCTTTGCTTAACCATGCTGAATCGTTTCAAATCTGAGAGCTACCAAGACTTATTCTAGTTGCCAGAGTTCAAAGAATTCTGAGAAGTATTTTTTCGGGTTGGTTGGAATATGTTTCTTCATCTGCTACAAGGGTATGATGAAGAAATTTCATTACTTTTTGTGATGGGATTCGATGGAAATAATGAAAGGGTTGGACATCTTGTCTTCCCAGTCACTAAGGAATCAATCGCATGCACAACCAAGCTTCCATGAGAAGGCAATCGATGGCACAAGCATTGGTTTGTTCCACGGGCGTCTCATAACTTTTCCCTTAAACTTGAGTTTCGACATGTGGCATGCATAAAGGGTTTTCATCGTAATTGGATAAAACTTGAGTACCTTAATCCTTTGATGGTGATCATCCATTTGATTACTTACGAAGGTAAGTTCAATGTCTTTAAGTCCTGTCATCTCCATTTGTTAGCTCATTTCGTTGAACAGAAATATATCAATTTCCCTTATTATTTTCCGAGGAGCCTGGAAAGATGTCTAATCAGGTTAAAAAGAATACTATTAACCCTAAGGGCAGCTTATACCATCATAGTTTGATCAATCTATTAATTTTAGATCAGCTTAAAGAGAGGAATCAACCCTGGGATACCTTCATCTTTAAAGTTCTTAATCCCCATTTAAATATCCGAAAACACCCTCGGCATCTTCATCGTCAAGAATCCAGTCCATCCCCATCATCAAAGAAGAAAAACCCCAATGTTTTCCATCTCGATGATGACACATCGAAAAAGAGTCCATCCACTCACTCTATCCCTATATCTGCTGAATTTATACCCCTACCACGACCTCGCACTAGAGACTAAAAGGAAAAATTTGCTCAAACTATGGTTCAATCCGATATCTAGACAAATTATTCATATAGTGTGGCCAAATCAGGAAAACCTGACATTAATTCACATCTGTACGCCTTGGCTAGTGTTTCAGTTGAAATTCTTTAAGATGATGATCATGAGACCATCCCTGCACCTGTTCATGAAATCGTTTCTACGCCTTTTCAGGATTTGGGTCGTGAAATACAAATTCTGACTGTTGATCTTGAAGTTCCATCCAAGGAGATGATTCCTCCACAAGACTCTAAGCAGCCTGCGGAGCCATCTGCTACATAACAGCTGACGGTCGATCAGTTAACCCAGGAGTTGGCTCAATCAGTAAGTTGAAATGAAGAGTACGCTAGGATAATCTTAATTCTTCGGCAAGAGAATAAAGATCTACACTTGCAGGTCAAAACCATTGAATATCTTAACAAAGCCATCAATTTGTCACATAAGACTCAATAGGAGAGGCGTGCTATTTTGAAATCACAGGCTCAAAAATTGAAGTTTAAAACCCCTTCTTCATCTACCAAGTCGAAGGCAGCTGCTGATGCAGCTCAACCTTTTTCCTCATTTACTCCTCTTTGTGCTCAGTGGGAACTGGCATTTCTACGGTTTGGGGGAATGTTGATCCCATTTTTATCATCATTTTTTGGCTAATAATTTACATGTTTTGTCGCCTTTTTGGCATGTTTTCTGTCATGCAGTTCACTATTCAATCTCAGGTACGACTATATTTTGGGTTTATGCAAGTTATGATTTATTTCTACTATTTCACTATTTTATTGGTTAAATTCGATGATATTTGATGATATGCTAACATATGAAATCATTGTTGCAGATCATAGTCCTCAGCGAACTAACAAGCAGGAAACATATCCATCCTAGATAGGTGTAGTGCATATCCAGCTCACTGTCCAACTCACTGTTCGAAACGTTGAGCTTGCCACACGCTGTTGATGATAGATTCCCGAGTGTTAAAGCATGAAATGGTCTACAAACTTCCTACTTTCCATGCACCTGGGTGAGAGCATGACCCTCATTCTAGAAGGATTAATAGTGCGTTGCCTTTGTTTGATACCTTGACACCAACCATGCCAATGCAGAGCTTGTATGTCACATCACGCGCCATAGAAGAATTGTTTCGCAAGGAAGGAGGAGAGTGTTATGTGTTGGCCATTCGATCAATTATTTGTCATAATGGTTGACTTATCTTAAGAGCAGTCGACCATTGAAAGGGTTGACTATCTTTCCTTTTGTAAACATTGTATATATAAACGGTTCTATGCGAAAGTAGGTTAATAAGCAAGCTAGTTAGTGGATGCATTATGTGGTCGAGAGCGTTATGTGTTGGCCATTCGATCAATTATTTGTCATAATGGTTTACTTATCTTAAGAGCAGTCGACCACTGAAAGGGTCGACTATCTTTCCTTTTGTAAAACGTTGTATATATAAATGGTTCTATGCGAAAGGAGGTTAATAAGCAAGCTAGTTAGTGGATACATGTGATCATTCTGATTCCAGAAACTCTGTAATCCTTTCTTTAGTTGAATAAAAGTTCTGCTTATGATGTGCATGATCATGTCTTAGTTGCGTTTAGCAAGTTATCACTCTGATTGCTGGGAGGGCCGCTCATCAACCAGAGATTTCAATTCATGTTTATTTTTGTTATTCCCTTTTTGGAATTAGCATACTTTTATTTGTAATTTGTTTATGCAATTTAGTTATTGTAATCATTCATGTCTTATGTTTCCTATAGGATATATTACACTCTGATATTATGTTGTTAATGTAGTTTCCATTTATGAGTTAAGCAATTGGTTGCGCACAAATTTTCTTTCAATTTCCTTTTCAAGTCTTTCTAGTTTACTGCTTGGTTTTATGCTGATAGAATAGGTTGCTTTGATATTATAGGATTCAATTACTATAAGTTCAATTCTGTTCTTTTATGAATTCATTTAGTTATATTCCAGCTTGTTTAATAATGCAATAGATCATGATGTCTTTTAAATTATGAATTGAGTTTAAGTTATTTTATAGATTGGATTTAATTATTAGGTAGGTTTAATTCTTGTCCTTTACATTTTGTTATCATATGCATGGATCAGCTGACATCAAAATCATTTAGATTAATTATTCCTTGACATTTTAGTGCTTTTTGTGTGCATACTGTCATTCAGATAGCCTATTCGGTCTGTCATCCAGACCTTTGCTTCAGTCTGTTATCCATCCTTCCATTCATCCCTTAGCGTTTTTAATCTGTTTTAAGCATGTTTCTTTAGTTTTTCGATTATGTTTTGATAATTGGTGGTTAGATAATGGTTGTGTTCCTTCTTAAAGTCTCGGGTTAGACTCTTTAAAATACTTATTAAATTATATTCTTATTTCTTCCTTCTTTTCATTTTATGTTTAGAATTATTTCATGCATTTTGGTTTATCGTATTGCTTTTAAGTATACCTTTGACTTGAATTGATTTCTGTCTTTTATATAGTTTAGAGTTAGATATGTCAATGTTAGGAAAATATTTTAGTACCTTGTAAATTGATTATAAGAAGTAGGATCCGTCCCTTCCAATTAGGTGGTTATCAAAAGGCACATATAAAATAGTATTTAAAACCATCTTTATTAAGTTTTCTATTGGTTCTTCTCTATTAAGTTCTCTACTTATTTATAAGTTAGGTCTACCTTCTTGTACTCATGTTCCATATTTTTCAAGTTAGGAGTTATTTACTTATCAAATAAATCATCATGTTTACTATCACTTGCATTTGGACATTTCTTAGTCTGCATATTTTTGTAAATGTTAAATTACATCTGATTCCATTTAGTTTCTTCACTTCCTTTGAAAGTCACTTTGACACTTCTCCTGCTCGTGTTCCAATCACAGTGAATCCTTATCATGAGAACAACCAAGGAGAGTGGAACTAAATGGTTTAGTTTAAACTATTATGTACATTTGTTAGTTGCATGTATAGTCCTTCTTAAAAACATATTCAAATGTTGTAATTTTGTACAGTTAATCTCTAAAGTTGTGTTGATCCCAGATTTGTTATTATTTTTGGCAGTTAAATTACTCATTTAAACATATGTTTTGTCATATTTTGCATATTTTATGTCACGTAGATCACTATTCAGCACAAGTATGAATGCATTTAAGGTTTATATAAAATCCATTTATTATTATCATTTTATGATTTTATTAATTATAATTGACATGGTTTGAAGCGCATTTGATTTATTAATTTATATTTATATTTGTTTGCAGGTTATATAGTATTTTTGGACGAATTAACAACAAACACACATTCATCCAGCCATGTGCACAACACATCCAACTCATCATCCAGCTCGTTGTGTGATATTCGTTGGCAGGTTTTTAGGAATTTAAACGTTGCTACTCCAAACCTTAGTCCTTAGCACACCAGCAAATAGACATCACATTTCATCCTAGATATGCGCACAACATATCCGACTCACGGTCCAGCTCATCATTCAGTTCCCTGCACCAACCGCGCGCTGTTGAGAATTGATTTCAGGCATTAAGACGTTGGAACAGTCTGCAAACTATTTACTGGCCACGTATCTGGGTAATGAAGCTCACATTCTAGATGATATGATAGCCTGTTTAAACTATCATTCGGTCACCCCTTTCATACCTACAGTTCATTCTGCCATTCAGCCCACTGTTTCATTTTTTTTATTTTTTTAATGTTTTTTGAAATAGTTTTAATTTCTGTTTCTTTAATATTTGAAGTATGCTTTGACTATAATAGCTAGATGATAGTTCTATTTTACATTAAAGTTAAATTTGGATGGTTTTAGGTTATTTATTAAAAGTTACCTTACTTCTTCTTACCTTGAATATGTTTTGAGCTATTTTATGTTTTGTTTATTGAGTTTATTTCTGATTCATCTTTACTGTTGTACTGTTTTGTATTCATGCCTTTGGATTGATTTATCCATTTGCATGTAAAATTTAGTTTTATATGTGTTATCCTTAGCATGTTTTTAGGTTGTTCCTTTTACATTGTGTGATTACTCAAAGAGAGTTGTAGGACAGAATTCAAAGATATTCCTATTAAGTTTTTTACTTGTTTGTTTTTATTAAGTTTTCTACTTGCTTATAAATTAGCTCTTCCTTGCATCTTAGTTTTCCATTTAAAAAGTTAGTTGTTGATAGTATCTTTTTCAGCTTAAAGTTATAAGAAATTATCAATTATTTAGTTTATTATTCTGTTCCGGTTTAATTACTTTAATAGTTGAGTTCTTAGGATTTTGACTCGTTTTTTCATTTTGAAATATCTTTCGATCTTTTGTTTGTTAAAATCTTTCCATGACACCATAGAAACCCCTCTACCTTCGTATATATTTTGTGTCAACTCTAAGCCTACCAACTCTGGTCGATAATTAAATATTAGGTGAATTAATATAGATGTTATAACAACCAACATTTTTGGCGCTGTTGCCAGGGAGTTGTTCTGTAAGGTAAAGTAGAAATCCTTATGAAGTTTAGTAATAGGCTGGTGGCGGGGGAGTGGTAAGATGGGAGGTAAGAACTTGCGCATCTGTTATAATAGGCGCCCCCAAATTCAACAGTAGTAGTATCATAGGTTTTTCTTTAGTTTAAACTTTTTTTTCATAAGCAGACTTAGAGATCCTCAGGGTAGATTTGTTAAGACCAAAAAACTTATTGAAATCCCTTCTAACTTCCTTAGGGGATGTAATTCCCCAACTAATAACTCACCAAAAAGGTATTGAAAGACACTGGTTGTAGGTAGCTCTACCTAAAAACCTGAAGAGACCCCATCAGGGGATCTTACTGGGGAAGCCATAGAGGGAGAAGGAAACTTGACAAGAGGCTCTAAGGACCCCATCGCTGAGGAAGTTCAAGAAGATCAGCCACTAGGACTCTCGAACCCTCCACTAGTTTTGAATAAAAATAACACAAATTTTTCACTAGTAGGAGATCCGAAATCCGTTGACTTTGTTGATCCTTCCTAGGTAAAATCTCTCTTTGGAACCTCTGTAGGTCCAGTCATCTCACAAATTGAAACTTCCACAGTACAACCTACTATCCCTTTAGGATTTAATAAAAACACAGTTGATTAGAGGAAGATCTCTCCGGAAAAAGAATGTTGGGACGCCCCATTATCACCTCGAAAGGAGCCTACAAGGTATATTTATGTTAAAAATCCAGCTTATATGGAGAGACAGGGAGAAAACAAAGATAACGATGAAGTTAGAAATGATGAAGGATAAGGGAAAAATCAAACTGAGGCTACCTTCATGTTCCCTATTTTAGATACTATGCAGGATGTAACTAAGAAAACAATCCCTCCTTCCTCCTTACCTACTTTCTATGAAAAAAGTAATGAGGACCCATAAACATTCCTGTTCGAGTTTGATATCCTTTGTAGGAGTTATAATTATCTACAATATGCTCACAAACTGAAACTCTTTCCCGCTACACTAAAATATTCCTCCTTGAGATGGTTCATGGGATTAGGAGAATTCACTATCAAGACTTGGGACGATATGAAAACTTCATTCTTGCAAAAATATCAAGAATACTGCAAACCTAAGGACTCTCGACATGACATGTTCAAGATACAACAACTTGAAGATGAAAGCCTAGAGGATTATCTCGAAAGGTCCATTCATGCATTACATAAATATAAATATAGAGACCTCCGAGAAGATGCAATACGTACACTTTTCCTTAAATGGATATCCAAGGACTTGTTAGAAAGTCTTAATCTCATGGCAGCTGGCGATATTTCTCATAAAACCTTTGCACAAATCGGTGAGATGTGTAAAAATTACTCTAGAAGTAGGGGGAAAGTTGGGAAAAAATTTTGAGAGCCTTATAGTAGAAATGTAAGAGGAAACATTCCCAGTTCAGGTGGAGTTACAAGGGTAGAGTTAGGAAACCTATTGGAGAATTTCAAGACTAATATATTAGGAGAAATGGGCTCTCAACTAGATGATTTAAAATCCAGGAAAAGACAGGATGAAGAATGAGCAACAATGAGCATCTTTTGTCCAAGATGTAGGACCAAATATCCCCAAAGGGAATGTCCATTAAACAACATCTTTGTATGTCACATATATACATAAGAGCATCCAACAAATAAATACCCATCCTTTCCTAGGTTGCAAGCCATCTATAAGAGTGGGGATGTAGCTGAAACATCTAGGAGGCCTCCCTGGAAACCTAGAGACCAACCAGCATAGCATAACTTTACACCACAACCTCCACTCTATTATCCTCCATATCAACCACCTCAACAATGGAACAATTCAAGTTGGTAGAATTGGCCACCTCGCTACCCTCCTCCTCAATTTCCACTACAGCAATATTGGTCACAAGGGTGGAGAGGAAAACCATACCCTTAGTCACAGCCTGTCCCTACACCTAATCATCCTTATCCTCAGTACCAAACAAATTTCCAGCAAATTTCACCTGGATTTGTACTTCCAGTTCCTTTCATCACATAATAACCTCATCATTTTCAAAACACAAATCCTCCTCGACCGACATTGTTATCTACACAACTGATACCTAACCCAAATAAGAAACAAACTCAAGCTCTTAACAATATTGAGTTGCAAACTCTTCCATCGTATCTTATTTCAATTGTACCTGTACATGAGATTCAATTACGATCTGGAAGAGTTGTGAATTACAAACCCAAATCATCAATCATCATTCATGAAGCAAACGAAGAAGAGGAGGATTCAAATGAACCCGTGAATGATGCTATTTTGGAGGATGTGAACATTCTGAAGGTTCCAGTACACACTCATCCTCCGTAAGGATCTACTCAGGAGCAAAGAATTCCTTCATTCCCGGAAATACTAGTGATCGAAAAACCTGTAGTTCATCCGAAGTATGACATTTTGAATGAATTAAAGAATATCTGTGTCAGAATCCCTTTATTACAAGCTAGAAAGGACATACCAATATATAGTAAGGTAATAAAGGATTTATGCATTAAATTCTCAGGGAAGAAGAAAAAGGACCCTCTCACAATTCATCTTATAGGAGAGATGTCTGAATGTATGATAGATCAGTCCCAGGTTGCAAAATATACCAATCCAGGAACCCCAGTAGTGACTATAATTATAAACAACACCTCCATAGAAAATTCATAAATTGATTTAGAATCCTCCATCAACATGATGACCACCATAGTCTTAGTAGTTTTACAGTTAGGACAATTTCTTCGACCTATCCCTTCCATCCTAGAACTAGCAGATCATACTACGGTAAAACTTGTTGCAGTCTTGGATGACATTATCGTATCAGTAGCCTCATGGGAATACCATATTGACTTCATGGTCATAGAATCAAAGGATCCTTCAAAAGGGAATCCTATTATCTTGTGAAGACCATGGTTATCTATTTCCAATGCTTTTATAGGATGTAGGGATGGAGAGATGACTATTTCCAATGGGTTGTCTACATAGAGACTTATCTTATACCTTCCAACACAATCAATAAATGGAAACTCATGGTGGTTAAATTGTTCTTTTGGGGATGAAGAGTTTCATGACCTCTCCCTCCCTAGTGATTTCTCCTGGGCACTTCAGGATAAGACCACTAAGAATGTATCAAACCAGTTTGTTTCTTCGACAACTTGTATATATTTCCCTTGGTCTTTTGCTCAGTTCGACCAGATTTTCGAAGATGAGTTTCAAGAAAATATGGCTCTCTCGATGTTTACAGAAACACCTTGTGTATTCACAATTGAAGAGCATACAGGACCCTATACTATACCTTGTGAGGTTGGCAATGAAAAGTTTTTACATATAAACACAAATTTAAGTGAAAACCAACAAGCACAGCTGCTTAAAGTTCTTAAAAAAAACGCTGGAGCATTTGCATGGGAATACACCGATATGAAGGGTATACAACATGACACTTGTATTCACCATATTTACATGGATCCAAATATGTCACATGTAAGGCAGACACAGAGGAGGATGAATCCTGCTCTAAAGGACATAGTGAAAGAAGAATTACAAAAATTCCTCACTGCTGGTTTCATCTATCCTATCTCCAATAGTAAATGGGTGTCTCCCTTAGTGGTAGTCCTGAAGAAAGTCATGAGGAAATGGCGCATTTGTGTTGATTTTAGAGAATTAAACAAAACGAAACTTAAAGACTACTTTCCTTTACCCTTTATTGATCAAGTGTTAGATACCCTGTTAGGTAAACAATATTTTTCCTTTCTTGACGGATATAGTGGTTACAACCAGATTTTAATAGCACCTAAAGATCAAGATAAGACCACTTTTTCATGCCCTTGGGGAACATACGCTTATAGAGTTTTTCCATTTGGCCTATGTAATGCACCTGCCACCTTTCAATGAGAAGTATTAGGAATATTTTCCGATCTTATACATGACTGTGTGGAGGTATACATGGATGATTTTACATCCTATGGTAATACTTTTCAAGAAGCCCTTGACAACCTCGAGAAGGTCTTGATCAGATGTCAAGAAACGAATTTATCCCTTAGTCATGAAAAATGTAAAATGTTATTGACATAAGGTATAGTTTTGGGACATCATGTTTCCTCCCAAGGACTTAAGGTATAAGATGCAAAAGGTAAGAAGCTTTTTTGGTCATGCAGGCTATTAACACCGCTTTATTGAAAATTTCACTAAAATAGCTGCACGATGTTTAAATTGCTTACAAAGGATGTATAATTCCAGTGGATAGAATCTTGTCAAAATGATTTTGAAATTCTAAAGGCTAAAGTATCGGTAGCACCAATACTTATGGGTCTCAATTGGTCCCTTCCTTTTCATATATCCACCCATGCCTCTAATACAGCCATAGGAGGAGTCTTGGGCCAAAAAGAGGGACAAGATCCTTATGCCATTTATTTTATTAGCAAGAATTTGACTCCTGCCTAACTAAATTACACTGTTACTGAAAAAGAATTTATGGCAGTAGTTTATTCTATTAATAAATTTCACCATTACATTACAGGTTTGTTTTTGTGCATATCGATCACTCCATTAGATTTCTACTGAATAAACCAATTACCAATGGTAGAGTGACCCAGTGGCTTCTTCTATTGAAAGAATTTAACATCACCATTATTGATGGACCTAGTAAAGAAAATATAGTAGCATATTTCCTTTCCCGTATTCAACGTGAAGATGATACTAAACCTGTTGATGACACTTTTCCTGATTAACATTTATTTGTTGTATCTATTCAAACCCCTTGGTTTGTAGATATTGCCAATTATTTATCAACTGGGAAAATACCAAACCATTTGTGCCCACATGAGAAGCATCGTATTATAGTTCAGAGTTCCAATTATTCTTGGGTTGATAATAATCTCTTCTGCACTGGTATAGATCTTATTATTTGACGATGCGTGCAAGAGGATGAAATGACAGACATCCTCCATGCATGCCATGATGGACCCTGTGGAGGAAATTTTTCTAATAAGAGGATGACATACAAAGTATTACATTCCAGTTATTATTGGCCAAGCATTTTTAAGGATGCTGCCAAATATGTCAAAGGATGCGATAGTTGCCAAAGAATGGGTAGACCTACATCATCTGATCAAATGCCTCTACAACCCCAAGTCATGATTGAACCCTTTGAGAAATGGGCCCTTGATTTTGTAGGACTAATTTCTCCCATGTCTCGTAAAAATACATATATCCTGGTTTGTATGGACTATGTCACCAAATGGGTAGAATCCAAAGCTTTGTTTAGGGCTACAGAGAAATCAGTGGTAGAATTTATATATGAAGAAATATTTACCCTGTTTGGTGTATCTAGAGAAATTGTTACAGAGCAAGGTACTCAATTTAGTTTTAAATTAATGAAAGAACTCACTACAAAATATGGCATCCGACACTGCAAGTCTTCACCTTATCACCCTTAGGATAATGGTCAGGTAGAATCAACTAATAAATTATTTGAAGCCATTTTAACCAAAACCATTCACTTACATCATAAGGATTGGGCAGATAGACTCCCAAGGGCTTTATGGGCCTATAGGATAACATGGAGAAACACTACCGGACATACCCCCTATGAGTTAGTGTATGTAAAACAAGTCATTTTACCTATTGAATTTCAATTTAAAACCTTTCGTATGGCGGCACAATTAGGCAAGGATTTGGATGAAGCACAGAAACAATGAATATTACAGATTAATGAGTTAGATGAGATTAGACAAGATGCACTCCAAAGAACCATGCTTATACAGAATCAACAAAGGACATGGCATGATAAATTTATTAAGAAAAAGAAATTTAATACTAGAGATTGGGCACTACTATTTGACTCACAGTTTAAAAATTTTAAAGAAAAATTAACTACCCGTTGGATGGGCCCATGCGAAGTAGTTATAGCGTTTGACAACAGATCAGTAAAAATTAAGACAATTGATGGCTTACAAGTTTCCTTTGTAGTAAATGGACATAGACTCAGGCTTTATCACCAACCGACATCTAAACAGGATTTTATATAGAATGTTTTGCAGCAGAATGAAATGGAATTAGTTGAAGAAGAAGGTATTCCTCCTCCTCTTGATCCTTAAAAAAAATTATTTTGGGTTATCATCACTTGTATATATGTAAATATGTGTGTGTTTCTTTGAATAAATAAGAGTCATTTCTAATAGATTGTTTATAGGGGACTCTTTTTCTTCTTATTATATATGTCTTCATGAATAAATTGAATTGTAACACCCCGGTTTTGACCCTGTTTGCATTAAAAATGTATATGATGTATATATTATAATTAATCTTGGTGTGGGGCTAAAGGCAAAATCCCTGCCATCGATTTAATGTTTTATGTTCTGGCGATTAAAATCGTTGTCGATGGTATATCATGTTATCCGGCACATTATAATTTTTCGCATCATGTAAATATGCATTTTAATTAAAAATACCCACAACCAGCTATGTTAATGCAACCATAATGAAAAGGGCATGATTTTCCTAAGGAATAGGGAGGGAATTATTTAAACCTTTGGGCCAATGGGGAAAAGCCAAATGTCAAAGGGAGAACCCATGAAATAGTCAACCACCTTTCTTGTCTCATTCACCCAATCATTTAGTTCTGCTAGAAATTGGTTGAAGTAGTTATTCCATGGGGATGGGGAGAGTATGGGCAGGAAATTCAAATTTGGGGAAAACCCATTTTTGGGGAAAATCAATTTTGACTTTTGGGGAAAGTAAACACCCAAAATGCAAGCCCATTTGGACATACACCCACGTCCTTCATTTTTTTCCTCATGTAGAGAACTGGGAGAGCTGCCTTACCCTCACGATTTTGTTGTGTGTAGTTTTGATTCATGATTTTGAGCCCTGGACTTTTTCCCCCATCATCAAAAATCCACGTTGGGCTCTCTCTCAAATGGATGGAAGTTTGTTGTGTGTGAATTTTCGATTTTGGATTTGTTGTGTATACTTTTTCCCTCATGAGGACAATTATTCTTCATTTTTCTTGAGGATGAGAATTTCGTTTTTGTGATGTTCTTGTGGTTGGGTTCTTCCCCAACAATTTTTGTTTCATTTCCCCAATGGTTTCCAAACTGAAAATCATTTTGTGTTTCCCAACGATTTAGAGGAGAGACCATATCCTCTTGGGTGTTGTTTTTTATTTCATTTTTGGCCATGTTAGGGCCAAAACGTCCCTGGGATATGATTTGTTGTTAGTGGGTTGTTCTTACCCTCCTTGGTAATTAATTTTGTGGTTAAACTATTTTCCTTAACCCAGAAATGGTGTATATTGTTGTGTATGCAATTGGTCTTTGGACTTTGTAGGAGTGGAAAGGAGTATGCTTGGCAAACCTAGTGTTTTGTAGGAGCCTCATAGACAGAGCTAGAGGGATGGCTCTCTTCTCTACACCCCCTGAATAGCATTGAAAGGGAATTATTCCTTGTTTTGGGTGTGTGTGGATGTCTTAGGAGTCAAGCTAGTTCTGGTGTAGGCATCCTTAGCTCTTCAGTGATCCCACTAGCTTAGCAAGCAGTGCTTCCATCTCCTGATAACCTAATAAACCCAACTTGTTGGCTTCATTATGTGTTGTTGTGTACTCTTGGTCTGATAAACACAATTGTGTTGTCTTGACTGAGTCTTGAAATATCTTTGGCTATGTGTGAGCCTTCTTAGTTTCCTTATTCCTTGTAGGAATCATGCCCACCTCGGGGGTGGCAGTGTTTCTGAGAGATTAAGGAGCACACTGGCCTATGGTTGGGTGGAACATTGCAGCGACATAGCTAGTTGCGAGACATGTTTCTTCATAAGATAAGTATTCTTGTCTATTTCATCTCTGCAAATTGTATTTGTTGTTTAATGAAAATGATGAACATGCTAAATTCTTGAATGGAATGTAGGTGCTTCCACTGTATGATGAATAATTATGCATCTATGCATGTTTTCCTTCAATGAATTTCAATATTTATCATTGTATGTTCATGGGGCTAGTTTCCTAGGTAGATAGTAGCATTGGTAGCGTCCTCTTCGTCGGTCAGAGGGTTGGGGATGTTACATGAACCATCTAACAAGTGGTTTTGCAGTTTGATTGCAAGTACATTATCTCTATGAGAAGCTAACGTAGTATTTATAAGGTAGCTTAACCTTTCTAGGAATACTTTTGAAATTTGCAACTCATACTGAAAATTCCAAAAAAAAATTATAATCCTCTGTATATCATTCTTAACCAGTTCTTCTATGATTTATATAGTTTTTTGTATCTTGATTTAGACATGTATATTTCTGATTTTCTCTTTTGAACAATTGCTTGACAAACCTACTTTCATTATCATATTTTTCACAATCTTATCTTACACCGATGGATTACTTGTTCATCCTATACTTGTTATCAAAACTTGTCTCTCAAGTATTTTGGTGATAACTCGAGAGTAAATGGAAATTTTGTATGTGGGGAACATTACTTTTCTTTTATGAAGAAGAAGGACTATAAGGTTAAAGAACAACTTTAAGTTATTCTCTTTTGACATGATTTATGGTTAAGGCCATTATAAAATTACTTATAAGTTTATTTTACAAAATTGAATTATGTGTTTATCAGGACTTAACACACTCTGGTACCAATCGGCTTCCATATATTTAATATTATTATACAAGGAAAACCCGCTGGGGTACTGAACAGGCCTGCTGGCAATGGGTCAATGCTAAGTAAAAACTTAAAACATGGAAGCTCGATAAATGCAAGTAAACCCATTGGGGTACTGAACAAGCTCGCTGGAAATGGGGCTATGCTTGCATGGTACCAAGGTAAACCCGTCGGGGTACTGAACAGGCCTGCTGGTAATAGGGAAATATCGGGTAAAAGAGATCTGGTTAATACACCACTATGCACATGTTTTGTAAAACAATGCTAATATAAAGGAAAAAATTTAGAATAAATGTGTCACGACCAATTGTTTATAATGTCATTTGAGAATGGTTGTAAGTTGGGATTTGTCCCAACCATCTAATTCAAAACATATCTAGGATGTCCTTATCCTAGAAATGGGACCCATAACTGCAAATTTCACACTCTGGGGTACACTTAAAATATTTTATGATGACAGGATATCTTTAAAGTGAGGCATGGATGACTAGCTTTTCCTATGGCATTCTTTTGGTTATCATATTATCGTTCAAGTGGTCTTTCTAAGCATTGTTATATTTTTCATGAATATACGTAGCTGAATCATTTCCATTTACTAGTTAGTTTTTCTTTTTCTTATAAAATAATAAACAGCATGATAGAACTCGTTATTCTTATTATTTGGAACAATCAATTCTTCTCTCTTGTATGGCTTGAGGACATGCCATCTCTTTGGTTTGGGGGGAAGGATTAGAAAAGAATTAGATTGTTTTTATTTTTCATTATTTATGACAGATATATTTATCTCTAACAAATGATAAGTGTTTTGAGGATAATGTAAGTAGTGGAACTTGGTTATAGAATGAATCATATTTTTACAACAAAATCAATATGGAGGACTATATGACAGATCCAATTAAGGTCCAAATGAAATACCAAATAGTGATCTGAATAAAACATTGTGATATTACAACACTTATGATTAAAATTTCTAACCAAATTTTGGTTTTTGGGCATGTAGTTTTCACCTCCATATCGATGCAAAACATTTTAGTCATCATTCCACTGTTGGTAATCCTATCCTCTTACCCAATCATGCATGTAAATTATCAAATGATCGGTCTTTTTGTTAATCAAGGTTATTGAAAATGTGATTTATGCCTTCGTGTCATACGTTCAACCTGTTGAAAGTTTTACTTTGGACATGGTTGAATTAATTTCAAACCTTATGAATGCCAAATTGTCTTGAACCTAAGAGCTATTAAATCAAGAACGTTGAAGAACTCAACAAAGCCATTTAATTTTTATACAATGTCTGACATGAAATACATGCTATTTTTTTTAAGTTACAGGATAAAATATTGAAGTTTAAATCACCTCCTTCATCTGCCAAGTCGAAGGCAACTGCTAGCGTAGCTCTGCCTTCTTCCTAAGTCATTTTTCTTTTTGCTCAGTGGGACTTGGCATTTCTCCTGTTTGGGGGAATGTTGATCCCATATTTGTTATTATTTTTGGTAGTTAAATTTCTCATTTAAACATATGTTTTGTCATCTTTTGCATATTTTATGTCACGCAGATCACTATTCAGCCCAGGTATGAATTTATTTAAGTTTTATATAAAATCCTTTTATTATTATCATTTTATGATTTTATTAATTAAAATTGACATGGTTTGAAGCGCATTTGATTTATTAATTTATATGTATATTTTTTTGCAGGTTATATAGTCATTTTGGACGAATTAACAGCAAACACACATTCAGCTAGCCATGCACACGGCACGTCCAACTCATCATCCAGCTCACTGCCCGATATTCGTTGGCAGGTTTCCAGGCATTTAAGCGTTGTTACTCCAGACCTTAGTCCTTAGAGCACCAATAAAAAGACATCGCATTTCATCCTAGATATCCGCACAGCATATCTAGCTCACATTCCAACTCATCATTCAGTTCGCTGAACCAACCACGTGCCGTTGAGAATTGATTTCAATCATTAAGACATTGGAACAGTCTGCAAACTGTTTATTGTCCACATATCTGGGTAATGAAGCTCGCATTCTAAATGATCCTCCAGCCTACAGCCTCTTTCATTTGACACCATATCACCAATCCACACATTTGAATGATGGAATGACTCGCATTCTAGAAGACTCGCCTGTGTACGATGTTTATGCTCACCACCACTTCACCAACCATTCTAAAGAGGGAGCCATATGTCATACCAACCATGCTAAAGAGAACTGTTCACGATGAAGAAGGAAGAATAAGTATGTGTTGCAGTTTGATTAGTTAAACTCCATTATGGTTGAGTAAATTTAGAGAGCAGTCGACCTCTGAAGGGTCGACTTGCTCATCCCTATAAACATTGTATATAAACACCTCCATGTGAAGAGTTAGAGAGTTGATCATTTCATTTGTTAGACAGTCGTTTTTGAAGAGAAGAATTCTGTAACTTTATTCTATCGTTTTAATAAGATTCGTATGCTTTTTTTTTATGATTGTGTTTGAGTAAGCATTAGCCAGGCACCACCCCTGATTGCTGAGAGGGACCCTCATCAACCAGAGGTTCATTCTTTCTATGTAATTTCATTCTCTTCTTTCTATTGTACCTAGTTTAATTAATTTTCATTAGATTGTTGTACATGTTTATTTCATTCATTTCCTGTAATGCAATTTTATTTGTGAAGGTTAAATAGTTAACTACGCACATAGTTTGCTTTCATATTTGCTTTCAGTCATTTCATTTCCAGTTTATTGTTCAATTTTATTTGCAATTAGATAGAACAAATTAATTTGATCAAGTTAAATAAATTCAGTTCTGTTTATTTCCTTTTTGTTCCAAGTTTATTTGAATTTTAGTTTGTTTATTAATATGCAATGATTTTTTTTCATGAATTTGTTTAAGTTTATTTCACTATTGAATTTGATTAATAAATAGGTTTATTTCCTGCCTTTATGCATTAGATTTACATTTACACAAATTCAACTGAAGATTAGATCATTTAGGTTATTTTCTGTTATTTTAACTGTGCAGACTGTCATTCGGACAGCTTGTTTAAACTATCATTCAGTCACCCCTTTTAGACCTACAGTTCAGTCTGCCATTCAGCCCACTGTTTTGTTTTTAATGTGTTTTGAAATTGTTTTAAGTTCTGTTTCTTTAATATTTGAAGTATGCTTTGACTATAATAGTTAGATGATAGTTTATTTTACATTAAAGTTAAATTTGGATTGTTTTAGGTTATTTATTAAAAGTTATCTTACTTCTTTTTACCTTGAATATGTTTTGAGCTATTTTATGTTGTGTTTCTTGAGTTTGTTTCCGATTCCTCTTTACTGTTGTATTGTTTTGTATTCATTGCTTTGGATTGATTTATCCATTTTCATGTAAAATTCAGTGTTATATGTGTTATCCTTAGCATGTTTTTAGGTTGTTCCTTTTGCATTGTGTGATTACTGAAAGAGACTTGTAGGAAAAAAATCAAAGATATTCCTATTAAGTTTTCTATTTGTTTCTTTTTATTAAGTTTTATTTATTAAGTTTTCTACTTGCTTATAAGTTAGGTCTTCCTTGCATCTTAGTTTTCCATTTAAAAAGTTAGTTGTTGATAGTATATTTTTCAGTTTAAAGTTATAAGAAATTATCAATTATTTAGTTTATTATTCTATTCCGATTTAATTACTTTAATAGTTGAGTTCTTAGGAGTTTGACTCTGTTTTTCATTTTGAAAGATCTTTCGATATTTTGTTTGTTAAAATATTTCCATGACACCATAAAAACCCCTCTACCTTCGCATGAGTTTGACTCGGTTTTTCATTTTGAAAGATCTTTCGATATTTTGTTTGTTAAAATATTTCCATGACACCATAGAAACCCCTCTACCTTCGCATATATTTTGTGTCAACTGTAAGCCTACCAACCCCGGTCGATAATTAAATATTAGGTGAATTAATCTAGATGTTATAACAACCAACAAGTTGTTTAGCAGTAAAATAGATCTTCTTATAGAGAATAGTTTATTGTCATAGAATAGCATTGTCTATATTTTTTTATCTTATAGAGTAGAGTAGTATAACTTGATACCACTCTGGTCTAGAACTCTTTTCTAGTTCAATTACCTTGATAGTTGAATTCTTTAGAGTTTGACTCGGTTTTTCATTTTGAAAGATCAATCTTGTGTTTGTTAAAATATCTCCAGGACACCATAGGAATCCCTCTACCTTCGCATATATTTTGTGTCAACTCTAAGCCTACCAACCCCGATCGATAATTAAATATTAGGTAAATTAATCAAGACGATATTTTACCCAACAATAATCTCATGAGCTTGGCATACAAGTATCATCATTAAGAATTGATTGATAGTGTGTTTGTAATTATAACAAAAGGAAATTCACCATGGAATTATTAATTAGGTTCCATTAAAATCAAATAAAGAGATTCCCTTGTTTCTTAGTTTGTCAAATGAGTTGTGTGTACTAAATAGATAAGATAACTCACCTTGAAAGAATGGTGATTCCAATGGTTAATGTTGTTGTTTTTGGAGTCTGATTATCTTCCTAATGTGGCCAAGCTCTTGTAAAATGTTGTAATTTTTTAGTCATATGGACCGTTTTTTACTTGGTCAATAATGGGTTTAGTTAGTGGTTTACGAGACCATGGTTTTTTGTATCCCATGATATTTTTCCATCGTTATTGTTAGGTTGTATATTTGATGGTAGAAGTTATGTTAGTATTTTTTTCCCCTATAAGGTAACCCTCTTTTATGTATGAAGGAATTGCATTGTGTTTGTGTATTGTGAAAGACCAGTGTGATTGAGTGAGAGATACTATAAGAGAGTGAACAGGATGTTACATATGATGTGTTGTGGGTTGTATCCCTTCATTTTCTAGACAATATAATAGAAGTATTGGTTGTTTCTCCATGTACATAGCCCATAGCAGGTGAACCATGTATACTGATATCTCTATTGTATTGTGTTATTATGTGCTTTATTTATGCATTTTATTTTATGTTGTTTCTCTACGATCCTATTTTCTAACAATTGGTATCCGAACCAAAGGTTTATTTGGATGATAAACTCGCAGGAAAGAAGGATTCATGGTTCAAGTGTTTGCAATGGAAGAAGAAGGAAAATTTAGGGATGATCAATTTAATGGCGAAAAATACCAGTTATGGAAGATGCAAATGGAGAACTACCTATATTAAAAGGATATATTCCTACCATTGTGCATAAAAGCATGTAATATGGTGACTATGAAGAACAAAGAGTGGGAGGTTCTTGATACAAATGTACTAGGAACGATACAACTATGACTGGCATTGTCAGTGGCTTTCACCATTTTAAAGGAAAATGCAATGGACAATCAAATGTAGCAATTCGATCAACTATATGGAAAACCCACAACCTCCAATAAGGTATTACTAATGAAGCGATTATTTAATATAAATATCTCAGAAGGTGGGTCTATTTTCAACCATTTAAATGAATTTAATATGATACTAATCAACTAAGTTCTGTAGGCGCGAACTTTGATGACGATGTTAGGGATATTCTAATCTTATGCTCATTTCCAGAAAGATGGAACTACTTGGTCATGTTTTCAAGTAACTATGTTTGTGGTTCAAACACTCTGAAATCCAATGATGTTGTTTGTGTTATCCTTAGTGAGGAAATGTGACAGAAAAGAACAGGTGCGACATTAGGTAATGCATTGACTAGGGAGAATAGGGGAAGGAAATGGGATAGAGGAAAGAGCCCAAGAAATTGTGGGAAGTCTAGTAAGGGAAGATCCAAATCTAGACTAGGAAAGATAAATTCATGGAATTGTGGGAAGAAAGGACATCTAAATAAATAATAAATATTTAAAGAAACAACGAGATGTACTACATGAGAATAATTAGGAAGCAGATGTAGTGGGTGATGTGTTAGAAGATGCTTTGATTATTTCATTAGATAATATTACTGATTTCTAGGTAGTATATTCGTGGGTTTCATTTCATGCCACACTCCATATGAAATATTTTCAAGATTATGTTCAAGGTAATTTTGGAGAGGTTTCATTGGGAGATAATGAACCATGTAAAATTGTTGGAATGGGTAATATACAATTAAAGTTAAAGAACGGAAACTAATGGTTTCTAAAATATGTAAGGCACATTCCTACTATGAGAAGAAATCTAATATCAACAAGGAATTTGGGAGATGAAGGCTATTTATCGACATTTTAAAAAACCACATGGAAGTTCACTAATTGATCACTTTTAATAGCAAAAGGAGAGAGGGTAGGTACATTGTATTTATGTACTGATAATAACAACTCTTTTGTCTCTTTATATTCTACAAGAGTATATACAACATTGTGGAATCATAGTCTTGGCCACATGAGTGACAAGGGGATGCAGATTCTCCATTCAAGGAAGTTCCTTCCAGATTTGAATGAGATAAATTTGAAATTTTGTGAGAGTTGTGTTGATGGAAACAAAAGAGATTTAGATTTCCCAGAGTTTGGAAGCAAAAAAGAGTGAAAAGTTAGAGCTTGTTCCTACATATGTAAATAGACTGGCTTAGGTACATTCTCTTGGTGGCTCTCGTTATTATGCTATTTTTATTGATGATGCAACTATTAAACTTGGGTTTATTGCATTCGAAAAAAATATGACATTTTTTCTACTTTTAAGAAATGGAAAGCTTTGGTTAAGAATGAGATAGGAAAAAGGTTGAAGTGTCTCAGATCATATTAAGGAGGTGAAAATCACGCCAAGGATTTTGATAATTATTATTCATACCATCGGATTCATAGAGAGAAGATATTTCCAGGAACACCATGAGAAAATGGTATGTCAGGAAAGATGAATAGGTCAATCATGGAGCATACAAGGTATATGAGATAGCATGAAAGGTTTCCCTTATAGTTTTTGGAAGATGTAATCTATTATATTGTTTACTTAATAAACAAAGGAACTTCGAGTTCCTTGGATGGTGGCATTCTGGAGGAGATGTGGGTAGGTAAAAAGGTATACTACTCATTTTTGAAGACTTTTGATTGTGAAACATTTCCCAAACTGATAAAGAAAATAGAACACAACTTTAGGCTAAATCCAAGAAGTCTACCGATATTTGATATGAAGTTGATGATTTTGGTTATCGCATATGTGATTATGAATATAACAACATCATTATGAATGGATATGTGTATTCAATGAAAAGGTCATGTACAAATACCAATTGCATGGAAAGAAACATGAAAAAGAAGACACATAATACACAGTTCTTGATGAAATCAAAGAAAATGAAATTCCAACGGTGCCATAAAATCAAAATGAACAATAGCAACAACAACATGTACCACACACTCCTACAAGTGTTGCTAGAAGGTATACAAGGTTAAGTAGATCCTTGAAGGATACTCTCCTTCATTGTATTATTTATTGTTGGTTTTTTTGGTGAACCAAAAAGTTATGAAGAGGCAGCGTAGGTATACATTAAAATGAAGTGGAATCAAGGTATGAAAGAGGAGATGGAATCCTTGGTAAGAAACCAAACTTGGTGCTTGGCTTAGTTTCATGTAGGTAAAAGAGCATTGAAAAATAGATGGGTTTACAAGTTGAAGTAAGAAGATGGAGCCAAAGTCACTACAAGGCTAGACTTGTTGTAAAGGGGTTTGCATAGAAGAAAGGTATATATTTTGATGAAATATTTTTTCCTGTTGTTAAAATGACTTCAATTAGGACTATTTTATGTCTATTGGAAGTAGAATATTTGCATATTGAATAGTTATATGTAAAAATGACTTTTCTCCATGGGTATTTGGAGGAATATATTTTTATGAAGAAACCACAAGGGTATGAGGTGAAAGGAAAGGATAATTTGATATTGCAGGTGATAAATATAACAAGAGGAGCACCATAGGCTATATTTTTACTATAGGTGGAACAACAATAAGTTGGATTTCAAAACTACAAAAGGTTGTTGCACTTTCAACACTAGAAGAAAAGTATGTTGATGTTATAGAGTCTAGTAAAGAGATGATTTGGCTATATAATTTCATAGAGGAATTGGGTAAGAGGCATTAGATTAGCAGGTTATATAGTGACAACTAGAGTTCCATTAATCTTGCAAATAACTCAACCTTCCATTCTAAGACTAATAATTTACAACTTAAGTACCAATTCATACGATCCATTCTGGAAGATGGAAAGTTGAACTTGGAAAATATGCATACTATCCAGAATCTTACATACAAGTTAACTAAGGTAAAAACTAGGGAGAAACTAATTTCCTTTTCGGTTTAGTTGGAATTCAATCATGAAGATGAAGATAATAAAGTTGTCAATTCCAACATGGATCACAGTCCAATAGGTACAACAATAATAGAGTTGTTTTGATCAGTCTTGAAGTGGTCGATTATTGGTTATGGATCCTGATAATATTCCTGATGCAACAAACCCCTTGTAAAATGTTATAATTTTGCATTCATCTGGACTGTTCTTGACTTGATCAATAATGGGTTTAGTTAGTGGTTTATGGGCCCATGGTTTTGTGTATCCTATGGTATTTTTCCATGGTTATTATTAGGTCATAGATATGACAGTATAAATTATGTTAGGTTTTTGTTTCCCTAAAAGGTAACCCTCTTTTATGTGTGAGTTAATTGTATTATGCCTATGTATTTTGAAATATAAGCATGACTAAGTGAGAGAGACTATGAGAGATTGAAGATTAAGTTGCAGCTAATGTGTTGCAAGATGTATCCTTTCATTTGGTATTTTATGTAATAGAAAGGACTAGATATTTCTCTGTGGACATAGCCCATATTGTATGAACCCCATATATTGGTGTCTTTATTGTATTGTGTACTTATGTGTTCTATTTCCACAATTTATTTTATGTTATTACTCTTTGCTCCCATTTTTTAATAGATTTTTCTTCCTTCTCCTCCACCATCATTAAGAACAAAAAAAATTTTCTAATTCTTTATAGAATTTATGATGACCTTACCTAAAATTTCTTCTTATTTCCATTTTGAATGTTAGTCCTCCACTTTATCTATTATTTCATTGTCCAACAAAATTCTCTCATTCCAAATTTATGAGAATGTAGATGTAGATTCAAGATAAAAATATCGAGTTTAAATATTCAATTTTTTTACTTTTTCCTTGCTACATTCCATGCAATTTTATTTTGGAGAAAAATTTAAAGAATCTCTAGTTAAATTGGATGATTTTAGGACTTTCCTTGTTTTATGATATTATGAATTTCTTATAGTTAGATTCCTCCTTGAGCCATGTGCATAGCCTCGAGACCCATAACTAGCACTGATAACCTTTTAATGGAATAAATATCCCTACTCATAAATCATGGATACTATCAAGATATCATGTCTAGTTATTTGACCCATTATGGATACTTTTTCCTTAGATTCTTAGAATCTTGTATTATAGCTTGCACCTAGAGTACTCTCCTCCAACCATGGCTAGGACCCTAAGACCCTAAGAAACCCCTAATGATGCACATATTACTAATCTATGTTACACATATCATTGGGAGGTCATATATGATGCTTTTAGTTGTTGATCATGGCCTTGGATTTCTGAAATATTCCTCTAGGGACTAAGGTCTAAGTTTATTTCCCTAACCAGTTCTAGAGCCTTGAGACCAATACCTAGTTCAAAAGTACAATAATGGCACTAATATATTTATTTGTAGGTGAATAATAACCCCAAGAAATCTTGTATGGTGGTTTTAGGTATCATGTTTTTACCTAAATGCCTAGAATATTTCTTTAGGTATTAAGGCTTTGGTTTCCTCTCTCAACCATGTTAAGGCTTGTTAACATTTAGTTGTGGTTTCAGTACTAAATGGTTAATTTGCGAGAAAATTCCATCAACTTGGTTATATTATATGTTGATCAAGATATACATATTGATCAGAGTTATTTCCAAATGCATTGATAGAGTCTAGTACTTTTATTTCTAGTAGTTACTTTTTCCAAGAACCTAAGATTGAGGGGAACATGACATTGATATTAATACATTCATGCTCCTTATAAAAGGAAAATACCATGGTATAATCCCTTATTTTACTCCTCTTCTTACTCATATCCTAGTTCCATCCCCCTTTGTACAAGTGACAAAAATCTATTAGTGTGACAAGGCTAAAAAAAATGGAATGTAGTGAAAATATAGAAAGCTTGCATGAATTCAAGGTTAAATTAAAAAATTATTACAGATGGATGAGAACAATCTTGTTGGTAGAGCTTATGATCATACAATAGGTGGATCTCACTATCAGACTACATTTCTCACAAGTAAGAAGAGGTGGGCTTGATCGACATAGCCTGATTGGTGATAAACCCTACCTAGACAAACAACTAAGTTGTGGAGGCTCAGGTAGAAAATATATTGGACATATTTATATCTTTTAGTATATTTTGATACACTTGTGAAGTAATACATACAAAATTGAGGAATTTTTCATGGCTCTGTATGCCTCAATGTTTTCTATAAAGACAGAAATATGGTATCTTCCCATAAGGTCATTCCTAAATCCCTATGATAGGTACACACTGTTGAAAACCACCTAATGTCACATATATCATCCATCATATGATACTGATACCATTATGATACCCTGTGTTGTTAGTGGATTCCTTATTAGGCTTGAATGGATAGAAAATTCCTCTAGGGATCGAGGTTTAGGTCTCCTCCATTGACCATGTCTAAGGACCCAAGACCACAAAAACTAGATATATATCACCATTGATACCAATGTGAATTCATCCATGGTTCTTTGAGGAATTTTTCATTTCCTTGGATGCCTCACTATTTTTTCTAGGGATAAAGGCATGGTATTATTCCCTAAATTTTCATTCAAAACACCATAGGACACCTACATAATTCTAAAAACCACCTAATTGTACCAAAATTCTCAATCACGTGCTAATGAAACCCTTAGCATACCATTTGTAGTTGGTGAAGGAAACCTATTTAAACCTGAATGGACAGAATATTTTTTAGTGCTAAAGGTTCAAATCTCCTCCAGTGACCATGTCCAAGTCCTTAAGGCCATAATATCTAGATACATAGCTCTATAGATACCACTACAAAGTTATTCAATATGATTCAAGGTAGTGCTCATGCATTTGGATGCTTCAATGTTTTCTTTAGAGACAAAGTTGACATGGTATTCTCCCCTTAAACACCATTCCCAAGGCCATGAGACACTTACATACTTATCAATAACACCTAATGTCATTAACATCCTCAATAATAGGACAATGATACATTCAAGACACTATGCATGGTTAGTGGAGGAAGCCTCCTTAGCCCTGAATGGATGGAAGATTCTTTTAGGGCTTAGCGTTCATGTGTCTTTTGTTGACCATGTCTGAGGCCCTTATATCAGAAACCTAGATACATAGTCTCATGGATACCCCTACAAATTCATGCATGGTTCACTGAGACATTGTTCATGGATTTGAAGGCCTCGATAATTTATTGAAGGCAAAACACATGGTATTCTTCCCTATAATATCATTCCCAAGGCCCTGAGGCACGTATATACTACTCAACACCACCCAATGGAACTAGCATCCTAAATAATAATCCAATGATACCCTAAGGAATCCATATGTGAATGGTGGAGGAAACCTTCGTAGCCTTAGATAGATAGAATATTCCTTTAGGGTGCAACGTTTATCTCTTCCCACTTAACCATGCCAAACATCCCAATTCCCCAAGCTTGGATACATACTACCATGGATACCATTCAAAGTTATGTGTGGTTCTTGATGGCATTATTAATGGGTTTGTATGCCTAAATGGTTTCTATAGGGGCAAAGGCATGGTCTTATTCAATGAAATGTAATTACCAATGCATTGAGACACGTACATATTTATCAAAACCACCCAATGGCACTTACATTAATCATAGGAAAATTGTACCCTTATGATTCCATGTGTGGTTGGTGGGAGAAACCTTATTATCCATTTTTATCTAGAATCTTCCTTTAGGTTCCTAGGTTCAAGTATCCTCCACTCACCATTTTGAAGCTCCCAAGGCAGCAAGACCACCTAGATACATAGTGCCTGAGATAGCCCTATGAATTCATCCATGGAATTGTCCATGGATATGTATGCCTAAATGATTTCTTTAGGGATAAATTCATGGTCTTTTCCCTACAACGCCATTCTGAAGGACTTAAGACACATACATACTACTCAAAAATACCTAATGGAATATGAATCCTCATTCATAGGTAAATGATATCCTCATAAGGCCATGTATGGTTTTTAGGGGCATCCTTTTTATCCCTCAATTGCTAGAATATTCCTTTAGGAATTGATATTTAGGTCTCCTCCCATAACCATGTCTATTCCCCCATGCCCTCAACACTTGGATAAGTAGTGCCATGGTTACCCCTAAAAAGTCATGTATGGTGCTTTGAGGATTTTTTCATGGATTTAGATGCCTCAATGGTATCTCTAGGAAAAAAGGCATGGTATTTTTCCCTAGAATGTCATTCTGAAGGCTTTAACGCACATACATTTTTCAAAACCACATAATGGTACCAAAATAGTCATCATAGGCCAATGAGACCCTCAGAAGGCCATGTGAGGTTGTTATAGGAAATAGTATTAGCCTTGGATGGATGGAAATTTCTTTAGGGCCCAAGGTTTAGGTGTCTTCCATTGACCATGCCAAATGGACCAAGACCATAAGACATAGATACAGAGCACCATGGATATTGCTTCAATGTTATGCATGATGTTTTGAGGCATTTTTTCATGGAACTATATGCCTCAATGTTTTATTTAGGGAAAAAAACATGGTCTTTTTTTCTAAAGCATCATTATCAAGGCCCTAAGACATGTATATACTTCTCAAATGTGCATAACGACACTAATATGCTCAATAATAGGCAACTGATGTAACACCCCGGTTTTGACCCCCTCTGCATTAAAGTATATATGATGTAAATATTGTATTTAATCATGGTGTGGAGCTAAATTCCAAGGCCCCACCATCAATTTAGTGGTTTATGTTTCAACAATTAAAATCGATTTCGATGGTATTTCGTGCTAGCCCGGGATAGTATAATTTGGACATCATGTACATATGCAATTTAATTAAAATACCCACAACTAGCTATGTCAATGCAACATTAAAGAGATGGGGGCATGATTTCCTAAGGAATAGGGGGAGGGATAATTCAAACCTTGAGCCAACAATGTTTAGCAAAATTTCAAAGGGAGAACCCATCAAACTCTCAACCACCCATTTTGTCTTTTGTGCCCAATCATTTATTTATCCCAGAAATTGGTTGAGTGAGTTAATGCATAGGGATGGGAAGAGTATGGTAGCCAAATTCGAATTGGAGAAGCCATCAATTTTTGAAAAACATGTTTTGAATTCTTGGGAAATTAAAAACCCAAAAAAGGCTTCCCAATCCATTATGCATTCATGTTTTCATCTTTCCTCACCCATTCTCATTCATGTTGGGGCTTGCTCATGCAACTGAAGCTTGTTGAGTTCTCTTCCTCACATTTTCCTGCCATATTCCTCATTTTCCATGCCGAGGAAATTCTTTTTTTTGTTTCTGAGTGAATAGCTAGCAAGGATTCATGATTTTGGGGTTCATAGCAGTATTTTTTTCTCATGAAATGCCCAAAATCATTGTTGAGTTCAATTTCTCACCCATGGGTCGATCTCTCCATTTTACCAATACGTTTTTGGTTGAAAAACATTTCTACTCAAACCTAGAACTTGCATTTTGCTGTGTGTGCATCCTATGTATTGGTCTGAACTAGTTTTGAGTGGAATTGGGGAAGAATTAACTTGAAAAAACTAGTGTGAAAAGGAACCTCACACACAGATCAAGAGGGGATGGTTTTTTTCCTTTGCACACCCTAAAGAACACTGGAATGGAAGGCATAACCTAAGGGACTGTGCATCAGAGAAGGGGATGCTTGCTTGTGTTGGGTGTGTAGATGTTAAGAAATCCAAGCCAGATCTTGTGTAGGTTTCCATAGCTCTGTGGTTGAGCTCACTAGCTTAGCAATTCAACCTTCCACCTCCTTAGAATCCTGATAAACCCAAATGTAGTTTTGGCTTAGCTGAATTTTAATATGTCTTTGGCTATGTGTGAGCCTAATGTAGTTCCCTTATTCCTTATGGGAATCATGTGCAACTTGGGGTGGAAGTGTTGCTGAGAGATTGATGAGCACACTGGCCAATGGTTGGGTGGAACATTGTAGCGACATAACTCGTTGCGAGACAAGTTTCTTCTCAACATAAGTATCTCTTTGGTATTTACCTCTGCAACTATATTTTTTTAATGAATTATGATGAACATGATTACTGTGTTGAATGAAATGTATTTTCTTCTATTGTATATTGCATTATTCATCTCTAAATGTTTTATGTTCAATGCATTTTTATTGTTTATGTTCATGGGGCTTATATCCCCTCTTAAATGATAGTAGCAGCGTCGTGGTCATGTCCTCTCCGATGGGAGGGGACGTGACAGTGTAGGATCAGAGCAGTGTTGCAGAACTGGGGCTCAATGGGCCATGAAGAATAGTTGACAGAGGCAGGATTACCCTCTGTTGAGCATAGGCCAGCAAAAAAAATTTCAAATTTTTTCTAAGTGTTGGAGTGTTAACTGTGTTGGCTAAGTTAGTTGAAGTTGAATCAATGCATGTCATCGTGAATGGATGATTTGAGCTGATGCATGTTGGTGTGAAAGGGATGAGTCAAGCCTACAAGAAGAAAAAGGAAAAATTTCCGAAAATTTTATAAGTGTTTGGAAAATCAGCAAAAATCGATGAATTTTGCCGATACGTCGGCTGAGTTTCGCCGACACACCTCAAAAAACTTGGGAAGTTTCAGCCAATATGTGTTGGGTGGAAAGTCAAGTTTCAACCGATACATGTCAGGTGGAAAGTTAAGTTTTCACTGATGAAAGAAAGAAGAAAAAAATTTCAGAATTTTTCTGAGTGTAGAAAATTCCATGTCGGCAAGAAAACCAGAATTTTTCCGACACGCCGGCAGGTTTTGCAAGTTTTTGGTGATCAGAAGAAAATTTAGAAAAATGTGATGAATTCCTCGATCGGAGGAAAACAGAAAAAATTGTGGAAAAAAATATTTTTGACAGGTTTTCAGTGTGATCTGCAGGTGCCATAAAAGTGAAAAATGACAGTGAGGTTATGCGCCAGATTGCGCGAAAATGGAAGCCACAAGGAGGAAAGCCCCCTCAATCCTTGTCGTCCCCTTGAGAAAACTGTTGTTGTGAAAAGAAAATTCTATATTGGGACAAGTCATCAATATAGGATTTTCCCAAATAAAGGTTTGTGATTTATGAATTTATGTGAATGTTAGGAAGCTAACAATTGTGTTATTAACACATTTTGCATAATCATAGTCACCTTCAAAGGAAGCATTCCAAATAGTGCATATCGGTAAAGTTGGTTTGGCTAAACCATGAGAATCTACGACATGTATGATGATGCACAGAACCCCAATGATTATGAGGAATATGTTATGGGGGAAAATGTCCGAGTTGGAAATGCTGAGACGGAGTCTAATGGGAGAAGATTTCAAGATACTCCCCCATATTTTGCAACCACCATGAGAAACCTAAGGGTGGAGATGCAAAGTTACAGGGAAGATAATAAAATATTGGTTAAGCCTTAGGAGGAGCAAAATCAACTAAATGCAGCCATGATTCAAATTTTGACAGACATCCATAGGTGGATGAACTCTGGGGAACATCGGACAGTAAGACTAGAAGGAAGTAAAAGCAATGCCAGAAGAAGAAATAGATCTCCTAGTGGGTCATCTGACTCTGAAGGATCCACTGGCGGTTCAAGTTCTTCTTCCAATAGGAATAAGAGAAAGAGGTGCTACCAGAACCATTCACGTGATGAATTTAAGAAGGAAAGGCCACCTACCTTCAATGGTGAGATAAAGAATGGTCAATAAGCTGAAGCTTGGCTTCTTGGGATGATAAAATATTTCCAAGTCCAAGACTATCAGGAAATATGAAGGCTAGGCTATCCATCTTCAATTTGACTAGAATAGCATCCATATGGTGGGATAAATTCAGGAAANAGCTTGGCTTCTTGGGATGATAAAATATTTCCAAGTCCAAGACTATCAGGAAATATGAAGGCTAGGCTATCCATCTTCAATTTGACTAGAATAGCATCCATATGGTGGGAGAAATTCAGGAAAGTAAAGAAGATCAGTGAAAGGAAGATTGTGTGGAAGCAGTTCCAGAAATATTTCAAGAAGAAGTACATCTCTGACAGGTACTCTGATGATAAGATTAAAGAGTTCCATGAGATGATATTGGGACAGCAGACCATGGAAGAGTATGAAAAAATTTCTTGGAGATGTTGAGGTATGTTCAGTACATCGAAGATTAAAAAGTGAAAATCCAACGTTTCCTGAGTGGATTACCTCAGTCTTACAAAGACAGAATTGATTTTTATGAACCTAGAACTATGGAATAAGAAATAAGGAAAGCTAAGTATTTCTATGAGAAAAGCAAAGGAAAACTTGATTACCATAAGACATGGAAGGACAAAAAGAGTGAGAAGTTTGACCAAAAAAAGAAAGGTTTCAAACCTTCTAACTTTAGGAATCAGCAGAAGCAGCCATCCCAAGTTGAGAAGCAAACAACCGGAGTGATGGGAAAAAAGCCAAGAGATCCACAACAGAACAAAGAACCTATCCAATGTTGCAAATTTGGAGGACCCCACATGGGAAAGAATTTTCCACTTGAGGATGGGAATGCAAGGCCAGCTTACAACATTCAAGAAGCATAAACAGTGGGTCAAGTAGCAAGGGTTGTCCCTAGGATTTATGTTGCACTAGAGGACCTCCAGGAAGACCACCAATCGACTGTAGTTGAAGTTGTAGGTAAGATTGTTGAGAAATCTATTTCTATTTTAATTGACCCTAGATCTACTCACAGTTACATTACTCCTAGAGTAGTTGAGATTTGTGCTTTTAAGAATTTAAAGCATAGAAAATCTTGGTTATCTCACCTAGCCACTGGAACTAAGAGAAATTTAGTGAAGTGGTAGAGAAATGTCCATTGTTCATGAATGGATTGGTCACTTATGTAGATCTGAATGTTATACCACTTGGTTCTTATGACATTTTGAATCGAATGGATTGGTTAGAATCTCACAAAGTAAATCTTGACTGTTACAATAAGAATTTTTAATGCATGGATTAAGAAGGGAACCCAAGAGTTGTAAGAGGCATTCCAAAGGTGATTTTTGTTAGGCATATTTCAGCAATGAAGCTGAAGAAGTTATGTAAGAAAGGTTTCCAGTTGTATGTGGCTCATATTTTGGAGGCAACAGAGAATGAAACTCCTAGGTTGGAGGACTTTCATGTGTTGTAGGAGTTCAGGGATGTTTTTCGTGATGAAATTATAGGGCTTCCTCAAAAGAGAGACATTGATTTCACAATTGAACTTGTGTTAGGAGCAGCACCAATGTCCAAGACACCCTACAGAATGAGTACACCAAAAATTCTTGAGTTGAAGATGCAACTGCAAGAGTTGCTGGAAAAGAAGTACATTAGGTCGAGTGTGTCTCCTTGGGGAGCACCCGTGCTTTTTGTGAAGAAGAAAGATGGTACAATCAAGTTTTGTATTGATTACAGACAGCTGAACAAAGTCATTGTGAAGAATAAATAGCAGTTTCCTAGGATTGATGACCTCTTTGATCAAATGAGAGGAGCAAAGGTATTTTCCAAGATTGACTTAAGGTCTGCTTACCATTAGGTGAGAATTAAGGATGAAGAAATTTATAAGACGGCCTTCAGAACAAGGTATAGACATTATGAGTTTGTAGTGGTACCATTTGGTCTCACAAATGCACCAGCTACATTTATGTGCCTTATGAATAGTGTCTTCAGCAAGTACTTTGAAAATTTTGTTCTTGTTTTCCTTGATGACATTCTTATTGATTGTAAGAATGAGGAAGAGCATGAAGAACATATGAGATTGACATTGCAATTGCTCAGGGATCATAAGCTGTATGTAAAGTTGAGAAAGTGTGACTTCTGTAAAGATAGGATTCATTATTTGAGTCACATTACCTCAAATGAGGGAATATCTGTAGACCCTGAGAATCTTGATTATGAATTGGCCTACTCCAAGAAATGTGACCGATGTAAGATATTTTATGGGACTTGCAGGATACTATACGAGATTCATTGAAGGATGATCCAAGGTTGCACATCCAGTCACTTCTTTGCAAAAGAAGGGAATAAAATTTGAATGGACACCGAGGTGTGAAGAAAGATTCCAGCAGTTGAAGAATATTCTCACAAGTGCACCAGTCTTGAATATTGCAAATTCAGAAAATGATTTTGTGGTATGTACTAATGCATGCGGTCAATGGCTTGGAGGAGTCCTTATGCAAGACAATTATGTGATATGTTATGAGTCAGGAAAGTTTAAGGAGCATGAAAATAACTATGCCACTCATGATATAGAACTTGTAGCCATAGTACATGCTCTCAATATGTGGAGGCATTACTTCATGGGCATAAGATTTGAGCTAAGGATAGACCATTATGGTCTGAAGTATTTGTTTGATCATCCCACATTAAATGCTAGGAAAGTGAGATGGCTGGATTTTTTATGTGAGTTTGATTTTGAAATCAAACACATAAAAGGAAAAGAAAATAAAGTGGTTGATACACCCAGCAAGAAGGTGTAGGAAATGCATGTGGAATCTCTTAGAATTTTCTAATCACATTTGAGACAATAGATTGTTAGTCATACTACTGAAGATGAAATGTATGTTGAGGTAAAAGACAATTTACAACAGTAAATCCTTGAAAAGAAGTATGAGGGATATAAATTGGAAGAAGATGGGCTTCTTACCTATAAGGACAAAATCTATATTCCAAATGTAGTGGATTTGAGGAGAGTTGTTATGGATGAGATCCATCAAGATCCATATTTTGGTCACTCGAGATATCAAAATACAATTGCTACAGCTAGAAAGCAGTATTTTTGGTCAGGGATGAAAAAGGACATGGCTGAATATATTTTAAGGTGCATGAAATGTCAGCAGGTGAAGGTCGAGCATAAACACCCAACAGGTTTGTTGCAGCCTTTGCGAGTTACATAATGGAAATGGGAAGTTATTTCCATGTATTTTATTACAGAATTTCCAATGACTTGGAGACAACAAGATTCCATCATGGTTGTGGTGGACAAGTTGACAAAGGAATCACATTTCATACCGGTTAAGTCCACACATAAGGCTGATGACATTGCAAAAATATTCATGAAGGATATTTTCAAATTGCATGGATTTCCTAAGGAAATAGTATCTGACGGAGATGCCAAGTTCACTTCCAATTTTTGGAAGTGTTTTTTTACAGGTTTGGGTAGCAAGATGAACTTCATCACTTCCTACCATCCTCAGACTAATGGGAAAACAGAGAGAGTGAATCAAGTACTTGAATACATACTTCGCATGTATGTGATGGACAAACCAACCAAGTGGGAATATTTTTTACACTTGGTAGAATTTGCATATAACAATGGATAGCAAGCATCCTTGGGGATGAGTCCATATGAAGCTTTGTATGGTAGGAGGTGTAGAACACCAATGACTTGGGATAATCCAGTGAACAAGATTGTACTTGGTCTAGAATTGCTTAAGGAAATGGAGCTAGAGCTTGCAAAGATCAGGCAAAATCTTAAAGTAGCCCAGGAAACATAGAAAATATATGATGATAAGCATAGAGTGCACAGAGAATTCAATTTTGGGGATCATGTTTACCTCATAGTGAGGGAAAGGAAGAGTTCCTTAAAGCTTGGAAGTTGTGCCAAGTTGTCGCCTAGATATTGTGGGTTGTTTGAAGTGCTTCAAAGAATAGGACCAGTTGCATATAGAATTGAATTGCATGCTAGCACTAGAGACCATAATGTTTTTCATGTTTCGTTGCTTAATAAATATGTACATTATCCTAACCATGTGATAAATTGGGATGTGATTCAGGTGGAACCCAAGGGAGTTCCAAATCGATCCAATGTGCATCCTCCACAGGAAGGTCACAATGCTCCAAAATCAAGCCATAAGAAAGGTAAACGTGAAATGGGAGAACTACGGTCCTGAAGAGGATACATGGGAGCTAGAGGATTCCATGTGATTGGCACATCCATTTTTGTTTAATTCTATGAAGCACTGAGGGTTGTTCCACTATAGCATTTTTGTTCAATTTTGTAAAGCATTGAGGACAGTGATGTTGTAAGGGGGATGGGAATGTAACACCCCAGTTTTTTACCCTATTTGCATTAAAGTATATATGATGTAAATATTGTATTTAATCATGGTGTGGAGCTAAAGACCAAGGCCCCACCATCAATTTAGTGGTTTAAATCTCGACAGTTAAAATCGATGCCGATGGTATTTCGTGCTAGCCCGACACATTATAATTTGGACATTATGTACATATGAAATTTAATTAAAATACCCACAACCAGCTATGTCAATGCAACATTAAAGAGATGGGGGCATGATTTCCTAAGGAATGGGGGGGGGGGCGGGGGGATAATTCAACCCTTGAGCCAACAATGTTTAGCCAAATGTCAAAGGGAGAACCCATCAAACTCTCAACCACCCATTTTGTCTTTTGTGCCCAATCATTTATTTCTTCCAGAAATTGGTTGAGTTATTTAATGCATTAGGATGGGAAGAGCATGGCAACCAAATTCGAATTGGAGAAGCCATCAATTTTTGAAAAATGTGTTTTGACTTCTTGGGCAAGTAAAAACCCAAAAATGGCTGCCCATTACATTATGCATTCACGTTTTCATCTTTCCTCACCCATTATCATTCACATTGGGGCTCTCTCATGCAGTTGAATCTTGCTGAGTTCTCTTCCTCACGTTTTCCTACCATTTTCCTGACTTTCCATGCCGAGGAAATTCATTTTTTTGTTGCTAAGTGAATGGCCAGCAACGATTCACGATTTTGGGGTTCATAGCAGTCGTTTTTTGCTCATGAAATTCCCAGAATCCTTGTTGAGTTCGAATTTCCCACCCAGGGGTCGATATCTCCATTTTACCTATACATTTTGGTTGAAAATGCTTTTACTCAAAACCAAAACTTGCATTTTGTTGTGTGTGCATCCTTTGTTTTGGTCTGAACTATTTTGTAGCGAAATTGGGGAAGAATTAGCTTGATAAACCTAGTGTGGAAAGGAACCTCATATACAAATCAAGAGGGGTTGATTTTTATTCTTTGCACACCCTAAAGAGAATTGGAATGGAAGGCATAGCATGAGGGACTGTGTAGCAATGAAGGGGATGCTTCCTTGTGTTGGGTGTTAGTAAATCCAAGACAGATCTTTTGTAGGTTTCCATAGCTCCGTGGTTGAGATCACTAGCTTAGCAATTCAACCTTCCACCTCCTTAGCAGCCTTATAAACCCAAATGTAGTTTTGGCTTGGTTGAATTTTGATACGTCTTTGGCTATGTGTGAGCTTGTTGTAGTTCCCGTATTCCTTGTGGGAATCATGCTTAGCTCGGGGGTGGCAGTGATGTTGAGAGATTGATGAGAACATTGGCCTATGGATGGGTGGAATGTTGTAGCGACATGGCTGGTTGCGGGACAAGATTTTTCTCAAGATAAGTATCTCTTGTGGATTTACCTCTGCAACTGTATTTGTTTTAATGAATTATGATGAACATGATTAATGTGTTGAATAAAATGTGTTTTATTTCGCTATAGATTGCATTATACATTTGTATATGTTTTATGTTCAACACATTTTTATTGTTTATGTTCATGGGGTGTAGATCCTCGCTTAAATGATAGTAGCAGTGTTGTGGTTGCGTCCTCTCAAACGGGAGGGGACGTGACAACTGATACCCTCAAGAGGCCATGTGTGGTTAGTGGAGATATTTTTCTCATCCTTCGATGGATAGAATATTATTTTTGCGCCAATTGTTGAAGTCTCTTATCGTGACCAGACCCAAGGCATGAATACATAATGAAATAAGTATATTTACAAGGGCATGCATGGTGCTTAGAGGCATTTTTCATGGATATGGTTTCCTTAATGGTTTCTTTAGGGACAAAGGCACGGTTTTCTTCCCTATAACATCATTCCCAAGGTGATGAGACATGTAGATACTACTAAAAGCACATGATGGCATCGACATTCTCAATCATAGGAAAATGATACCATCCATATCCCATGTATAGTTACTTGAGGCTACTATATCAACCCTATATGAACAAATTATTCCTTTAGAGATTTACGTTCAAGTATTGTCCCTTGACAATGTCCATGGCCGCAAGTCCCTAAGACTTGGATACATAACACCATGGATACTTCAGTGAAGTCAATATGTGTGGTTATTTGAGACATTATTCATGGATCTAGATGCTTCAATGGTTTCTTTAAGGTCAAAGTCGTGGACTTATTCCATATAACAACATTCTCAAGGCCTCAAGACATGTGTGTATTACTAGAAACAACTAAATGGTACTGAAATCCTTAATCATAGGCCAATGATATTATTAACATGATATATGTGGTTGATGGAGGGAACCTTCTTATCCCTCAATGGCTACAAGATTCCTTTACAACCCAAATTTTAGTCCTCCTCCACTAACCATGTTGAAGGCTCTAAGAAACCAAGACATAGATACATATTACAATCAATACCCCTATGAAGTCATGCATGGTTATTCAAGGCATTGTTCATGGCCTTGGATGCATCAATGATTTCCCTAGGTTCAAATACTTGATAGTATTCCTTAGAAAATTATTGGCAAGGGCTTGAGTCATGCACATACTACTCAAAACCATATAATGGCACCAACGTCCTCAATCATAGGCTAATTTTACTCTCAGGTGACCATGTGTATTTAGTGGAAAAAACTTCCTTAGCCTTGGATGCCTACAAGATTCCTTTAGGTCCAAAGATTTAAGCCTCCTACATTGACCATGTCTAAGGAACTAAGGCCACATGACCTGCATGCATAGCACCATGCATACCCCTATGAATTCATGCATGGTGCTTCGAGGAATTGTTCATGGATATGTATGCCTCAATGTATTCTTTAGGGCCAAATAAATGGTATTAATCCCTATATAAGGGCCAATGCACTATGATACCTACATAAGGATATTTATTTCTTCCTATGGCTCCATTCAAGGCCTCAAGATCCATCCCATTATTAAAAACCCTTGATTTTTTCCATATCCAACTTTTATCACATAGATCCACTTTAAATGGTGTATATTATGCCTCATGTCCTTGATAACTTCCCATTAGTCAACAAGACCTAGATACATAGTGCCTTAGATATCCCTGTGAAGTAATCCATGGAATTGTTCATGGACAGTGTATGCCTAAATTATTTCTTTAGGGATAAATTCATGGTATTTTTCCCTACAACGCCATTCTGAAGGACTTAAGACACATACATACTACTCAAAACCACCTAATGGAATTTGAATCCTCATTCATAGGTAAATGATATCCTTATAAGGCCATGTATGGTTGTTAGGGGCATCCTTTTTATCCCTAGGTTGCTATAATATTTTCTTATGGATTGATATTTAGGTCTCCTCCCATAACCATGTATTTTCCCGATGCCCTCAACACTTGGATAAGTAGTGCCATGGTTACCCCTACAAAGTCATGTATGGTGCTTTGAGGCTTTTTTCATGGATTTAGATGCCTCAATGGTATATTTAGGAACAAAGGCATAGTATTTTTCACTAGAATTTCATTCTGAAGGCTTTGATAGAGATATACACTTTTCAAAACCACATAATGGTACCAAAATACTCATCATAGGACAATGAGACCCTCAGAAGGCCATGTGTGGTTGTTGTAGGAAATCATCTTATCCTTTGATGGATGTAAATTTATTTAGGGACCAAGGTTTAGGTGTCTTCCATTGGCCATGTCAAAGGGACGAAGACCCTGAGACATAGATACAAAGCACCATGGATATTGTTTCAATGTTATGCATGGTGCCTTGAGGAGTTTTTCATGGAACTAGATGCCTCAATGTTTTCTTTAGGGAAAAACCATGGTATTTTTTCCTAAAGCATCATTATCAAGGCCCTAAGACATGTACATACTTCTCAAATGTGTATAACGACACTAATATCCTCAATAATAGGAAACTGATACCCTCAAGAGGCCATGTGTGGTTGGTGGAGATAGTATTCTCATCCTTCGATGGATAGAAGATTATTTTTGAGCCAATTGTTTAAGTTTCCTATCATGACCTTATCTAACACCCCAAGGCCCCAAGGCATGAATACATAATGATATAAATATATTTACGAGTTCATGCATGGTGCTTAGAGCCATTGTTCATGGATATGGATTCCTTAATGGTTTCTTTAGGGACAAAGGAATGATTTTCTTCACTATAACATCATTCCCAAGGTGATGAGACACGTAGATACTAATAAAAGAACATGATGGCATTGACATTCTCAAACATAGGAAAATGATACCCTCCATAACCCATGTATAGTTACTTGAGGCTACTATATCAACCCTATATGAACAAATGATTCCTTTAGAGATTTACGCTCAAGTATCGTCCCTTGACAATGTCCATGGCCACAAGTCCCCAAGACTTGGATACATAGCACCATGGATACTTTTGTGAAGTCATGCGTGATTATTTGAGGCATTATTCATGGATATAGATGCTTAAATGGTTTATTTAAGGCCAAAGTCATGGACTTATTCCATATAACAACATTCTCAAGGCCTCGAGACATGTGTGTATTACTATAAACAACCTAATGGTACTGAAATATTTAATCATAGGCCAATGATATCCTTAACATGATACATGTGGTTGATGGAGGGAACCTTCTTATCCCTCAATGGCTATAAGATTACGACCAAATTTTTAGTTCTCCTCTACTAACCATGTTGAAGGCCCTAAGGAACCAAGACGTAGATACATATTACAATGAATACCCCTATGAAGTCATGCATGGTGCTTCAAGGCTTTGTTAATGGCCTTGGATGCATCAATTATTTCACTAGGTTCAGATACTTTCTAGTATTCCTTAGAACCTCATTGGAAAGGCCTTGATTCATGCACATACTAATCAAAACCATCTAATGGCGCCAACTCCCTTAATCATAGGCTAATTTTACTCTGAGGTGACCATGTATATTTAGTGGAAGAAACTTTATTAGCCTTGGATTCCTAGAATATTCCTATAGGTCCAAAGATTTAATCCTCCTGCATTGACCATGTCTAAGGAACTAAGTCCACACGACCTGCATACATAGCACCATGGATACCTCTATGAAGTCATGCATGGTGCTTCAAGGCATCGTTCATGGATATGCATGCCTCACTGTATTCTTTAGGGCCAAATAAATGCCATTTTATTCCCTGTAATTTCATTCCCAATGCACTAGGAAACTTACATAAGGATATTTCTTTCTTCCTACGCCTCTATTCGAGGCCTCAAGATCCATGCCATTATTAAAAACCCTTGATTTTTTCCCTTTCCAACTTTCATCACATAAATCCACTTTAAATGGTGTATATTATGGCTCATGTCCTTGATATATTCCTGTTTGGGCGTTATAACATCTAGATTAATTCACCTAATATTTAATTATCAACTGGGGTTGGTAGGCTTAGAGTTGACATAAAATATATGCGAAGGTAGAGGCGTTCCTATGGTGTCATGGAAATATTTTAACAAACAAAAGATCGAAAGATATTTCAAAATGAAAAACCGAGTCAAGCTCCTAAGAATTCAATTATTAAGGTAATTAAACCGGAACAAAATATTAAACTAAATAATTGACAATTTATTTTATAAGTAAATAACTTTAAACTAAAAATGATACTATCAACAACTAACTTTTCAAATAGGAAACTAAGATGCAAGGAAGACCTAACTAACAAGCAAGTAGAAAACTTAATAAAGAAAACTAAATAAAAAGAAACAAGTAGAAAACTTCATAGGAATATCTTTGAATTCTGTCCTACAAGTCTCTTTCAGTAATCACACAATGAAAAAGGAATAACCTAAAAACATACTAAGGATAACACATATAATACTGAATTTTACATGCAAATGGATAAATCAATCCAAAGGCATGAACATGAAACAATACAACAGTAAAAATAAATCAGGAACAAAACATAAAATAGCTCAACACACATTCAAGGTGAAAAGAAGTAAGGTAACTTTTAATAAATAACCTAAAATAATCCAATTTAACTTTAATGTAAAATAGAACTAGCATCTAACTATCTCAATCAAGCATACTTCAAACATTAAAGAAACAAAACTGAAAACAATCTCAAAACACATTGAAAACACTAAAAACAAAACGATGGGCTGATGACAGACTGAACTGTAGGTCTGAAAGGGGTGACTGAATGACAGTTTAAACAGGCTATCCGAATGACAGTATGCACAGTTAAAATGACAAAAATTAACCTAAATGAGCTAATCTTCAGTTGAATCCGTGCAGATGTAAATCTAATGCATTAAGGCAATGAGTAACCCTACTTATTACGCAAATTTGACAGTGAAATAAACTTAAACAAATTCATGAATATAAAGAAATTATTGCATGTGCATGTTAATAAACAAACTGAAATTCAAATTGCATAACTTATAATAGAAAGGAAATAACCAGAGCTAAATCTATTTAAAAGCAATCTATTCTATCTGCTTGCAAATAAACTGAACAGTAATGCAGAAGATAAAATGACTGAAAGAAAATTTAAACAAACTATGCACGCAACTAGCTATCTAATTTCAGAAATAAAATAGATTACAGGAAACAAATGAAATGATAAGAAAAACTGGAAATTAAACTAACTACAACAGAAAATATGAAACAAATAAACAAGAAAAGAAAAGAAACCTCTAGTTGATGAGGGTCCCTCTCAGCAATCAGGGGTTATGCCTGGATAACGCTTACTCAAACGCAATCATCAACAACAAAGCATGCAACTCTTTATTAATGAAGATGGAATAGAAATACAGTGTGCTTAAGAACACAAATCAAAGCATAAACTGGTAAAACTCGCTAGCTAACTGAGCTCTCACATAGAGGCTGGTATATATATTGTTTTACAGGGATGAGCAAGTCAACCATTTAGTGGTCGACTGCTCTCTAAATTTAGTAAATCCATAAAGGTGTCTAACTACTCTAACTCTAATGCATAGGATCATTCCTTCTTTAGCGCGCATCGGCTCTCTTCATTGGATAGTGTAACGTATAGGCTCCCTCTTCAGTGCAAACAGTTCTCTTCAGCGTGTGTGATGTGGTGCACAGCTCCTTCCTTAGCGCAACAGGTGGACTGGTGGTGAGCAGAGACAACGTACACAGACGAGTCTTCTAGAACGTGGGCTAATGCATCAACCCAACACGTGGATTCTTGTTGAGGTGTCAATGAAGGAGGGTGCAGGCTAGTGGATGATTTAGAAGCGGGCTTCTTCATCATCCAAACGCATGGACAACAGGTCGTTTGCAGAATAGTTTCGTGTTTTAATGCCTGGAATCGGTTATCAATAGCACGTAGTCTGGTTAGCGATCTGGATGTAAAGTTGAACAGTGAGCTGGACTGTGAGTAGATATGTTGGGCGTAGATCTAGGATGAATGCGATGTCTATTTGTTAGTGCGCTTAAGGACTATGGTCTATAGTAACAACATTTAAATGCCTGGAAACCTGCCAACGAGTTTCACACAACGAGCTGGATGATGAGCTAGACATGCTATGCACATGGCTAACTGAATGTGTGTTTGTTGTTAATTTGTCCCAAAAATATTATATAACCTGCAAACAAATGTGCATATCAATTAATATATAAAATGTGCTTCAACAATATCAATTTAATCAATAAAATCATAAAATGATAATAATAAATGAATTTTATATAAACCTTAAATACATTCATACCTGGGCTGAATAGTGATCTACGTGACATAAAATATGCAAAAAGATAATAAAACATATGTTTAAATGAGTAATTTAACTGCGAAAAATGATAACAAATCTAGGATCAACACTTCCCAAGAGTCAACAAGACCTAGATACATAGTTCCTTAGATAGCCCTGTGAAGTCATCCATGGAATTGTTCATGGATATGCATTCCTAAATTATTTCTTTAGGGATAAATTCATGGTCTTTTTCCCTACAACACCATTCTAAAGGACTTAAGACATGTACATACTACTCAAAACCACCTAATGGAATTTGAATCCTCATTCATAGGTAAATGATATCCTCATAAGGCCATGTATGGTTGTTAGGGGCATCTTTTTTATCCCTCTATTGCTAGAATATTCCTTCAGGGATTGATCTTTAGGTATCCTCCTATAACCATGTCTATTATCCTATGCCCTTAACACTTGTATAAGTAGTGCCATGGTTACCCCTACAAAGTCATGTATGGTGCTTTGATGCTTTTTTCATGAATTTAGAAACCTCAATCTTATATGTTGTATTCAAGCAGACAGAAGTATTATACACACATTAACCATCAAGAAAGAGCACATATTGGGCCAAGCACTTAACCGATGTATTTATTCAATAGATGGTATTCTTATACATGAAGAGAGAGGTTGGAGTGGTTTCACCCGCTCCAACAGTTCATTTGTTAAGGTTATATAATCATATCATTTAATACATTATAATATATGATTACTTTAGGAAAGGCCTATCATCCCCTTCAACATCTCCCCAACCAACAAAGCCGTTCTTCGTCCCAAAGAAAGATGTATTAGCATCCTGGATTTCTACTACTGCTGAAGTAGTCCTCACTGTGCATTAAGCATGGATATCGGTCTGCATAGGTTCTCATCCGCAACAACCGCTAGCTTGATAGGAAAACACACATGTACAAGGATCTACTGTGACTGGTTACTATTTAGCCTCCATCTTCAATCTAACAATAGTCCATCGAAAGTCTCACCCTCTCACAATGGTGATCGAATTTCCTCTTCCACAACGAGGTCTTTTGGTTTAAATCCTCTCCCTGGATCATCTGGTCGGCTGTTATCAGGAATTATCAACCAGTGTGGACACTACTTGTTCCTCTACAATGTAAAACACAACTATAGAACAAAAAGACACATCAACATATCCTTTCCTTGAATAATCAAATCAATTAAAATAAAGCACAATATACCTCAACCTTGGATCTACTTGTCTTCTCTCCAGAAAGTCCTTGCAATGGTTCAATATCTGCAAAATACATCACCATACAGACAAAAGGGATGAGAGCATCATGATAATTGAGTATCCATATTGGTGATCAAGGAATCCAATAATATTTAATTACAAACACTACAATCAAATATAGGAAAGGGAAATGTCTTTGTATTAATATATGGATGAGAAAGAAGTACAACAAAAAAGCCTTCATGTCCATGGCTTCTGTCTCAACAAGAATGTCTACGATCTTGTATGACTATGAAGACGTTTCCAAACACAAGCTACCTCTACTTTGCCTCTGATTCAGACTTCAAACCAGCAGATAAGGATACTTTTTTGGCCTCCCCCACTCTCCTCATGAAGGCTCCATTTATAGGCCTAGAACCCATAAGAAAGGATAGAATGAGATCCCTATAGGTGAGGGAGGTGAATTCCACCTCTCACAGGCATATATCAACTAATTCCATGAAGGATTCCGTACAGAAGCTTCTAGAAACATTTTTTTTCCTTTTTACTGACCACCGGTGCTTTTAGCAGAACTGTCAAGAGCATCGACCTAGGGTTTTCAACAAAGAACAAGGAAAACAACACCTTTTGCTCAACTGAGATAGGCGTCGCCAACGCTCTGTGAAAAACACAAGAAGGTGCCATCCCTTCTAGGTCAAGGAAAAAAGTGTCCAAGGTGACTCAATTCAGGCTTTCTGAGAGGTTGGATGGCAAAGTGAAATTATCATGAAGGCTACTAAGCAATGTGAGATTTCCAGAAGCAACAGAATTCCCCCAAAAGTATGAAGCTAGAAGAGGGTGATAGGTGAAATAGTTTGCAAATTTTTTCATCTGATACGAAGGCAAAGAGAGACGAACTCATACAGGACTAGTAACTGACTTCATTCAAACCAAATCATAGCTGTGGACCAATACACTGTAGATCTATGATGATGACCACATCATGGCTACCAATGATACACTATAGATCCATGAAAAACTACTATAAGAAGTAGGACATAGCTACGGAATATACAAAGTAGTTCTATGTCTCTTAACCTCAAAGCGGAACACAACCACCAAACATACAATGTGGATCCTTGTCATAACTCTGAATGATCTTGTTATAGCTGATTTTACCACTCCAGGTGAATCACACTTTGTATGGCCTTCCCCTATCCCTTTGCAGACTCCTTAGACCCCGTGGACCATTTTTTGTCCTTTGATGTTTCCTTGACCATCCCTAAAAACATGTGAAAAATGATACACGCGACTTTTAAACTCTTAATCACGTATATACGTGAGTTTGACCTCTAAAACCGCGTACATTGGGATGTGTACAAAATCCAAATCCTTTTGGAGTTTTCCATGACATGGATCCGACTCACTTGACTCTTGGACTTCCCTATGCCTTGAGGTCGCTCGTATTCGACCTTTCATTACCCCTTTGAAAAGCTATATAAGGAACTCTATGGTACATTGAAGGCATATGAGAGAATTGAGAGCAAAGAAACTATAGTCCATTGTTGCTGGAACTTATGCTTGAGTCTGCATCCCTTTGTCCCTTGGAGCACTTTTGTGTTCTCCCCAAGCTTGCATTTTGCTTGTGAGCTTGGTATCGAGAGATGGAGGATTGAGGTGGTGGAGGCCCAAGTGAGGGATAACTTGTTAGGTTTGTGACAAGAATAGGTTATGAGAAATGAGAAGCATTAAGGATATTCTGAAGGAATATCAAAGCAAGCCAAGGTAGAAAAAGATTTAAAGGGAGAATGTATGATGAAGATAAAGTATTTGAAAGAAAATAACACCAAGGACAGTGTACCTTTAAGGGGGGGTGGATGTAACATCCCCTATGGTACTCCTATTCTTCAGTAACAAAAATTACAAGTAAATATAAATAGTTATGGATAAAGAAATGATTTTTGGTTAGGTTTCTTTCTCTTTGTTGTATCTATATTTAGGATGGAATAACCACCCAATTAACTTCTTTCTCGTTATGAGAAAAATTCACAAATACTTTGTTATTGACGATAGAGGGGATCCTCCATTACTTCATGCTCTAGTAGGATGATATTGATAAGGGCATATACTCAATTTGCATTCCTAAGAAAATTTTTGTATGATATGCAAGTTCTTGACTGATGGATGAATGATATCCGCTTATGTGCAAAGTCCCTTGCAGGAATTATGGAGGTTTTCAAATCCTGATATGACGCTCTCGACTGAACAGTGAAGCAAAAATGTGTTGCAAGTCTTGACACCTTCCCGAAATACCACCCTAGAGGGGCGTCATAGGACCACCATGGTGAAACCCATCACTGGATTGGCGAGTCACACCCTATTCTCTTCATCATATCTTCCACAACCTAGCTTTGCAATACAAAGAATGACTGGATCTTGAACTCGTGAAATTTTGGAAGCATTACTACCACATTCGACATGTATTCAATGTAGTTGTTTTCAAATATTTCTATGGCACTAAGGAGAGCCGAAGGACTCTTGATTAAAGAAAGTTCGGAGATACTTGAATAGCAAGTGTGTTGTGGTAACCTCCACACAAAGGGAGAAGACCCAAAGCTTATTACAGTTATTAAGGTGATCCTCGGAGTGGTATGGAAGTTAAATATTATAGAAAAACTATCATGCTTTGTGCAATGGTGTAGGTTCCATATAACTTCAGAGTGAACTTCTAAAGGAGATGAGTCTTGAGATATGTTTCTTTATATGGTTGTAGTTGAAGAAACACCCGATCCACAACTTCAAAGAAGTGCTCTAAGTGATAGTGATCATCTTTTTTCTTCATTATGTTTGGGGAAATAATTAGATTGTATTTAAGGGTATAGAAAATTCCAACCCTAGTGCAGAGTAGATCATCCACCTCCTGAACCTATGAGGTACCTGGTATGTAGGAAATAATTGATAAGGGTGTTTAGTCATACATTGCTTCATATAGTGTCATCTTTGTGGAACTATGATAAGTGGTGATACAGCACCATTGGGCCATAGGAAGCCAATATTCCCATTGATGTAGCTTAGCAGACATAAAGTAGTGCAAGTAGGTTTCTAGGCACTTATTGACTTCTGTAGTCTGACCATGCCATGTTGATTCAACTAAGTAACTTGAAATTTGAATAGCTCTTGACAAAGCATGTTGGTAAAAGTGGGCTCAAGATCCATGGATTTTAAAAATTTAATCCAAGAAAACTTTGGCCACCAAAGAGGGTGTAAAAGTGGGTTTTAAGGCACATAACTAGGAATATATTGTCATATTATCTACTACCACCATAATGATTGTTTTGTTTCATACCTTAGGAAACCCCAGAATGAAATTCATAGAGATGTTCATTCATATAATACAGTAATGGGGAGTAGCTGTAAACTCTTGTTGACTTCATGAATCACCCTTATGGCATTGGAAAATGTCATAGGTGACAACAAAGTTATGGATATAATTTTTCATTCCTTCGTAAAAGAAAGAGTTCTCAATTTTTTCATAAGTTTTATAAAATCCATAGTGGCCTACTATGGATGATGAATGTAATTCCACAAAATTTCTTGGCTTCAATGTGGAATTTGATGCGAGAAATATGTGATCCTTGTACCTCAAAATACTTTTGGTTCCATGCATACCTAGGTGGAGGATTTGGGTCTTCTTGAATCCTTTTAATGAGATGGAAAATAGTTTCCTAGTCCAACAATTCCTATCATGCTTCATCTAGCCATCATGGGACTAACAAGGATAAGGAGAAGAATGAATATTCCTCTTTAAATTTGCCTAGACAACGCATCAACCACGCCATTTTTGTTACCCATATTATATATGATTTCACAATAATAACCTAACATATTAGTTACACATTCATGTTGCTATAGTAATAAAATACATCATTCTAGGAAATACTTGAGACTGTGATGGTTTGTATTGGTCTCAAAATGTGCATTTATTAGACAGGGGCTCCATGTCTCAATTGCATGAAGAATAGCCACCATTTATTTTTCATAGGTATTATTTTCCAAATTTCTATCACATAGATGCTTACTAGTGATGGACAAGGGACATCCTTCCTGGGATAAGATGACTCCCTATCCACAAGAAGAGGCATATCATTATAAGATGAAATATTAGTGAAATCTGGCATGCCTAGCACATGCATAGTACACATGGCTTCCTTGAGGGATGAGAAAACATGTTTTGTTGTTTAATGCAAGGAAAAGGATTTTTTTTAGCAATTATATAGGAGCTATAATCTTCCCACGGTTTTCCACAAACTTATGGTAATAGGATGTATGGACAAGGAATCCTCTCAATCTCTTGAGAATGTTGGGGCATGGCCAATTCTTCATAGATTCCACTTTCTTGGGATCCACCCAATCCATGTCCTAACTCACAATATGGCCCAAGTATTCAACCTCGATCACCCAAAAATAAAACTTTGTACATTTCAAAAGTAATTGTTGCTCTTGTAATAAGAGAAAAGTACAGGAAAAATGTTGGAAGTGGCTTTCTCGTATGGGATAGACCAAGATATCATCGAAAATAAACAAGAAATAATGGTGTAAGAGGGGAAAAATATTATTCATGAGACTTTAAGAAGTGGATGGGGAATTCTACAGGACAAAGGGCATAACCAAGAAATCATAATGATCTTCATGAGAGCATAATTTTGTTTTGGGAATATCCACCTCTTTCATCCATATTTGATGGTAGCTTGAATGAAGGTCAAGTTTCGTGAAGAATTTCACACCATGCAACTTGTCCAAGATATAATCAATGGATGGAATAGGAAATTTGTCTTTGATAGATATTTTGTTGAGAGCTCAAAAATTAGGTCACATGCACCAATCACCTTCCTTTTTAAGGACCATAACCATAAGAAAATAATAAGGGCTAATGCAATTAGGATGAATAACACTAGTGAAAAAAAACTGAATGATATTTTCAATTTCATTATTCTGGAAAAAAGGGTGGTGATAAGAGAGGACAATAGGAGATTTATTACTTGGAATCAAAGGAATGACATGGTCATGTTCCCCATGGGATGGAATTAAACCCTTGGGCGCATCAAAAAACCGTTAGTACATAAGAAGAACCTGTTGCAAGTTGGGGTGAATATATGACAAAAGGGTGTCTTCAACTTGTATGGCATGCAATTGCGCAATAACATCAAAGTGGCCCTTCTTGAATGATTTCTCCATGTGGTGGGAAGAGATGATTTCAAGTGAACCTATATTTATTCCTTGAAGGTGATGTGTGTGCTCAACTTGATTAAAGTGGAGAAATAGTTTGCATAAATCCATGGTGACAACATTTAAGGTCCTAAGCCATTCAAAACCCAAAATGATATCATATCCACTCATGTCAATAGAAAACATATGATTTTTTAGAAGGGAGTCTCTCATTTGGAATTTTATATTCTCACATCGGCCACCACATTTCATTGTACCCCTTTCCTATTAGAATTTTGAAATTGGAAATGGGGCGGATATAGCAATGTGTGTTTCTTGTCACATGTCTATTGATGAAATTATGAGCCATTATTGGATATTCACATAGAGAAATTGTTGGCACCCAACAACTCCCCCTTTATTCTCGCAAAATCAAAATGACCTCGTGTAAATTTTATAAATACTTGGATTTTAGTTTTCTTTTATAAAATTTGGTCACCAAATCTTTAATATTATTTATTTTCTAAATGTTAAATAAAATAATAATAATCTAGATAACATACCATAAACATAATCTTCCTTATCCTTAAGGATATCCTCTTATATCTTGAAAAGATCATTTGAAGTTGGCAAAATATTAATGGCCAAGTCCTTAGCTAGAAAGATTTTATGGCTTAGAGTAATCGTGAAGAAAGTCAATATGGTCCTCTTTCATAAAATTAACTATTTATCTACGATACCATCGAATAAGCTTTCGTGCTTTAAATTAAAATAGTTAATTATAATGTTAAATTTTAACACAATTTTAATGAGAATCTTATAACTTTATTGGTCTTTTACCTAAAAGGGAAGTTTTGAGGTCTTGTTACAAGGCCCGAATTAAAATTATTGAATTTTTTTGGGAGGATATATGTGAGTATTGAATAAAGGAAATTTCAACTTTATTTTTATATACATTATCGTCAAAGTTGATATGGATGGATTTTCGGATATATGTGAGTATTGAATAAAGGAAATTTCAACTTTATTTTTATATACATTATCGTCAAAGTTGATATGGATGGATTTTCGGATATATGTGAGTATTGAATAAAGGAAATTTCAACTTTATTTTTATATACGTTATCTTCAAAGTTGATAAAGATGGATATTAAAGTATTCATTTCAATATTTTATCTTTCCTTTTATTAGTCCATGCTTATGGCGATAGATTACTCGCCAAACTCCGTTGACTTGTTAAAAGAATTTAACTAATGTTTATTAAAGTTTTTCAAATTTGTATTATTAAAATGAATTTGCTGAATATCAAAAATAATTTTATAATTTTTCAAAATTATTTTAGCTGTTTTTTTTATTGATGCAGTGCAAAGATTTGACAAATTTTCCCTGCTGTGCAAAGTATTAACTGAATTATAAAAATAAATTAAAAATATAAAATTAAACAAAAAATTAGAACTTGCCACGTACCATCATATGTGACAAGTTAACATGGCGTTGATCATGCATTTAATTCATTTAATATATTGATATAATATATCAGTAGATTTAACATCAAATATTTTTTTAAAACCTAATGCATTAATATAATATATCAAATATTTTTTAAAAACCTAATGCATTAATATAATATATCAGTAGATTTAACATCAAATATTTTTTTTAAACCCAGTTTTGTACTAGGCATGGATACTTATGTGATCTGATGATTCCACATGAGATTGTTTCTTTTTCAGCTGCACTTACTGAACTGACATTCACTGAAAGGAAAAGAAAGTGATCCACACAACTGTGTGAATCCATTAAAGTTGGAAGCATGCAATTTGGTAGCTTTTCAATTGATTTAAAGCCCCCTTGGGCTTTGAACATACGCAATTCTTTCCTACACCCGCGTTGATTCATTATTTCCTCCCCTGCTGTTTGCTGCTCTTATAGTATATAAATCTATGGCCATTCAAATATCTACCGTTTCCATATTTCCTCCATTGATTCATTATTTCCTCCCCTGCTGCTTTGCTCTTATAGTATATAAATCTATGGCCATTCAAACACCTACCGTTTCCATATTTCCTCCAATTTTAGTTGGAGAGTGGGGTGCCGTGTACCGGATTAGATCTGTGACCTCTGGTCTGGCTGAATATTGTGAATTGAGAAAATATGCTTGCAATTTTATTAGTCCCTGCTGCAGATAGCCAAACAGTTGTCGCAAGTACAAAGCAACTCGAGCAAATCTTTGTTAGGTTCGAGTTGCTTTGTAATCTAGGGCTTTTTATAATAAAAAAGCTGAAAGAAGAAATCCATAACATTTGGCAGTCCCTGGGCTAGGCGTCTATGATTGAATATCAGTTCAATTTCGAAGTTTGGAATATGTTGGTTTTACGTTAACCAGGTCAAAAACTCATGAAAATTGTACCCATGGAGTATATTTTGCTAATGGGTAGACTATTCCATCATTTTGCAGAGCTTAGCACACCATGAATAAGCTTTCTCTGAGGTGATTTGTAGTGTAGTTTTCTCATAAATTTTGGGTAGTTACATCAATTCACTCTGAATGTGGGTTTATTTTTATTATGCTTCATTATCCACGAACATAGTAACTAATTATATCTATGTATTTTCTACATTTATGTATTTTCAACTGATTTATAGGTTTGAAATAGACCTGTTAAAGAAATTAGCCATGAGTTTGCCTCACAATCTCATTCTCATTATCTTGACTCTCCTGATGTTTGTTGCCATTATCTTGACTCTCTATTCGCAGAGGTTAGACTCGCGCTTCTGTAACCGTTCCAGTTGTTGGTTCCATTATTAAAACCGGGATTTCCAAAAATCCCTCCATTGTAAAGCGACGCTGCAGGATAGGATTCACGCTGCTAAATAAAATGCGAAAACTCATATTAGAGGAACCCTAAGAGTCAAATTCGCACAATCACATACGAAAATAACAATATAATTCGCTCATTAGAATTAGCCAACCATTAGAGACCTCCCAATTGTAAATTCATGTGGGCAAGCTAAATGTTAAAGGGAAAAGGAAAGATACAGGGAGATTCAAAACCTAAACTCATGGAGTTACCAGCTCATCCAAAACCCTGCGAGGGGAAGGGACTTCCTTTCTGTTAGAATAATCCGTCAGTATTATTGTAAATAAATAATAGGAATATGAATAGATAGGAAGGCGAAAAGGCTGGTAATCAACCGCCTCATGAAATGTATAAATATAGGCATTTGCATTTGAATAATCAATTGGAATCGGGAGTTATTACCAACAAGTGGTATCAGAGCAGGTTGTCTGCCATAACTCCTGCTGCATTTCTGCGCCCTCCTTCCTGCCATTCTGCTTGCCATTCCATTGCCAGACTGCTCCATCAGTCTGCCAGTCGAGTCGCATGAAAATTCCTTCATGATTAAGTGTGTGTGCTGGGAAACCCTAATGAGTTGAGCGTTTCGGTGATTATCTTGCATAGAGTTACCTGAGATGCTACCTCTCATATCATTGCGACCTCTCATATCACTGCGTGTTACCTAAGCCTAACCCTAATTTGTAATCAAGCTCCTTTACCAAACTAAATCGAACGTTTCTTCGCTCGGCTTCACTCCAAATCGATTCACTGCTCTTAATTGCGCCGCGCCCACTTGGATTGGATACCTGCGCTCCAAAGCCAGAATAAGTGATTAGAAGAATGGTTTTTGTCCAAGACTGATATATATACTGCCAAGACTGCCGCGTCCTCCATCCTATTTGACTGATATGTATATGTGTGCTGCAAACTGATATATATACCGCCAAGACTGATATATATACTGTGCTGCGGCCTGCCTACAATACTGCTGCGTGCCATTGAAATGGGTTGAAGACTGTTGATGGTGTAAGAGAAATAAAATTCTGTTTATACCTGCGTGAAGAGTTCCTTCACGCGCTGGAGGAGACAGCTGCGTGGTGTTGAGAGGAAGATTGGAGTATACGTTTTGGGCCTGCGTTGAACTATCAACTGTCCCACACCACATTCAATCCTTTTGGAAGTTGCAAACTTCCTCTAGAAAGTGTTGATAGGCTGCGTGGTGGAGGGTGCTGATGATTTTGATCGTAATTAAAGACTGCGTGGAGATTGAAAGGCTGTGCGTGGAGCCTACATTTTTTTATGCTGCGACCTACCTGGAGAGACCGCTGGCCGCGTGGAGAGATTGTGCAGTGGGAGACTGCCTGCGTGAAGCCTGAAGAGCCCGAGCTGTAATACTGTGGAGAAGAAACAATGCGTTGAAGCCTGAATGGTGAAGGTCATGAATGGTGAAAGCTGTGTGCACAATTAGAGACTGCGAATCATTTTAATATATTGTGATTTTTGATATATTGTGATATATGTTGAGAACCAGCCTGAACCCTAATTTGTTGAAGTATTGCTGCCTCGTGTTTTTTCTCTCTTTGGAAAAGATATCGAGTTACTGCCTAGTGTTTTTCAAATTTCTGCATTGAAGTGGTTATTGGAATCGATATAGCTTCACTGAGGATCCCTATGTTACGGCAAGCTGCTGCTATAGCTCCGGTTGCTGCCTGCGACTGCGCAGATTGAAGAGAACTGTTCACAACATAATGTATGCTGAAGACCAGCGTTGGAGGGGTCGTGAAGAGCCCGCGTTGTGATGCTGCTGTGCTGAAGATTAAAGACTATCCGTTGCTCGAATCCTTGGTCTCCCTTTTCTACCGGATTGACTCTGTGAAGTATTATGACTGCGTGAAGTCTATCCTTTATGACTGCAAAGACAGTTCTGCCTGTCAGTCCTGCGTGGAGCTGCATTGAATTGCTGCCTCTGCATATTATTTCAAAGACTAATTTGAAACCATTTATTACTTGCTGCATCTGAAGCTGCGTTTTGATTTGCATGAAGCTGTGCTGAAATCAAGTTGAAGGCTGCGCTGGAGATGAGACTGCAATGCAATACTGGAGCTGGAGCTGAGTACATGTACTGCGTTGAAGAATGCCTGTGGTATTGCTATCTGATATATATATGCTTTGATCATATATATGCTGCGTGAATCTTGAAGTGACCCCTATTTTTTTGTTGAAGTAAACCCTAATTTTGCCCTAATTTAGTGCTGGAGAGTGTTGCGATTTGTATTTGCTATCTGCTGCGAGCTACAATAGCTGCATTGAAGCACCAATACCGCGAGCTGTAAGTTTGTATGTGCGTTGAGTATATTGGCTGCTGAATGTTGGAATCATTCTGATATGTTCCTTTGAAAACTAGCACTGTCAGGTGACATGAAAATATTGTTGTAAACAGTTGTAGAGCTTATTATTTTTGAACAGTATTGCTGCTGATTGTAAATCACCTTGGCAGAGACTGTAGACCTGCAAGGTTATTAGTTTTTTTCTATTTCTCTTTGTCATAACAAGTTTATTATTATAAATTACACTTACGGTTGTAAAGATGCACTCTTTGGCATCTAGTATTGGTGTTGCCCTAGCTGGCAAAGACCAATCCAAAGACCCTTTCAAGGGAGATTGCGGCAAAGAGAGAGGCAGAAGAAGAAGAAATTTCAGAAGCAGAGGGGGCAGAAGCAAAAGATCAGACTTGCAGTGCAAGCGTTGCGGAAAGACTGGGCACACATCAGATCAGTGTTGGGCTTCATGGGAGTCCATCAAAGACATGCATAACCAGAAAACACATGACCAAGATGCTAGTAAATTTTCTGATTCTTGTATTGTTGCACATTGTAATCTTGGATTTAATGAAATGACTTCTCTTTCATCTTATAAAGATTGTTGGCTGCTTGATACTGGTGCAACATCACACATGACATTTAGAAAAGATTGTTTTGAAAAACTGAATGAAACAATCGATGGCATAGTGTACTTTGCAGATAAGTCAAGTATTAAACCAAAGGGAATGGGCACCATTTGACTGGAG
>LPNX010702781.1:9130-76357 GCA_001517045.1 Pseudotsuga menziesii | reverse complement strand
AATAGATAGGAAGGCGAAAAGGCTGGTAATCAACCGCCTCATGAAATGTATAAATATAGGCATTTGCATTTGAATAATCAATTGGAATCAGGAGTTATTACCAACACTTTCGATCATGTTTGCGAGGGTAAAGGACATCCTTTCGATCATGTTTCCAGCAACTCATTCCAGAGAAAATCGTATGGAATTGAACAATTTCTGTAGCGCAGAGTTCTGAAAGCTCTCTTTTTAATTATGAGAACTACATCTGTCACTCTCGGACGGTTTTGCTATCGCCATAGATTTTGGTTTGAACTACATCTGTCACTCTCCAACAGTTTTGTTGCGGCAATGGATTTTGGTTTGAGCGGACGGTTTTGCTGTCATAACTCGAGCGAGTTCAGGTGCGCCAAGGTTTTCATCAATTCACTTCATACAACTCTCTATGCATCGGTTCAGCTACTTCTGCATCTAGGGTGGGTGGTCAACGGGGCCTTGGTTCACTGCCACCTGTCTCTTTCCTTTCTCACAAATCCTAATTGTACGTGGAAAACTGTAGTCCCTCCAGCTGATACTATAGCGCACATCCTCCATTATCTGTCCAACGCAGGTAATACTTCTTTTGGTCTCCCATTTCCTGAAAACTGTTACCCCTGCGACTCCGAAAGTAATAAACCAGATCATAGTTAATTTAGTGACACCTCCTAACAAAGGTGGGGTATATAAACCAATGATGGATCACTCAGTCGAGAGTGGCATACATTTCCCGTTACAGTTAAAGCCATCTTCCTCTGCAATAGAACAACAACTATTTATCTGACCATTGCATGTTCACTAGCTTTAGATCTTGCTCTCCATCCTATAAATTGTTACCGCTTTGGCATCGATCATTGCATTATTGATTGTTTAACATATATTGTGCTAATATATTCTGGACTATGCATGCATTGAAGAGAACTGAGACAGTTTTGTTGTCGCAATAGATTTTGGTTTGAGCGGACGGTTTTGCTGTCGCAAAAGATTTTGGTTTGAGCTGGGTCATCAAGTGAGTGGTGTTTCTACGGATGCATGTTTCTACGATGATTCCTGTCTTAACCATTCAGTTATTACATTGTTCCTTCAGTGATTATATTCTCTCGCCTTTAGACCCCCGTACCAGAGGTTTGCGAGCTAGGATAATTGAAATTTTATAAGGGTCAGTTCTTTTCTTTATGACGAAGGCAGTGCAACAGATCAAAAAGAAAGTTTTAGATCTGCCTCCTCTTTCTTTGCCGACAGGAAATGGTCAGATGATCATTGAAACAGATGCATCTTCATCCACTTGGGGTGGAGTATTAATTGAATCATTTGATGGCAAAGAGAATCTTTGACAGGAAATGGTCAGATGATCATTGAAACAGATGCATCTTCATCCACTTGGGGTGGAGTATTAATTGAATCATTTGATGGCAAAGAGAATCTTTACGGATATGGCTCTGGTTCCTTTAAATTACCAAAACTCAACTATCCTTCTAGCCATAAAGAAATCCTTGCAGTCAAGAAGATTGTAAACCATTTCATTATGTTCCTTAAGACTGTAAAGTTTATTATTATGACAGATTTGAAGATCATGCCTGGTATTTTCCGTAATGAGAATTTAATGGCTGAAAATAATAGTAGGATACTTAAATGGTTTATTTGGCTAAATAATTTTGATTTTGAGATTATCTATAAACCAGGGTATCTAAACTGTCTTGCTGACATGCTCACCAGGGAGCATAAGACTACACCAGCCTTGAACATGTTTTCCACAGGAGCTTCAAGATCTGGCTTGTGCCAGACCAGAGAAGATAAAGGCAAAGCTCCAGCTGCTGAACCAGAGCTAAAAGCTAAAGAAGGGTCGTTCCTCCTCCCTTGGGACACCTCTCTACCAGAAGATATACGTACCCAGCTTCTTGAGTATGCTTCCAGGAATGAGGCTTTGACAAATGGACGGAGAGCAACTAACAACTGATCGGATCGATTACCTATGAGTCCCTCCACTAGATCCAGGTAGGTTTAGATGCCATAAATCCATCCAAGAGTCGATACAACTTGTGATCGTATGCCAGGTGCCTATGTATTCTTGTTTGTTTGTGGACTGATAAAGAGCTCGCCAATAGCCGCATTTCATTAAGCCTTTGCTATATGTAATAATCATGAATTAAAGGCCTTATCCAGGCAGCACTAAGCGTAGAGACCACGGAACACTAAGAAACTTTATTCCTTAATTGGGTGATTAAGAACTAATCGGGTGAGACGGTTTCTTCGGGTAAAATGGGTAGTAGGGACGGTAAGTAAGGAAGGTTCTGGTTTGAAGATTTTTCCTTTTTCATGATAGAGTTATTCTTTGAGTCATTCCTCCTAAGATAAATTATTCTTTATTATTATTCTTTCTTATTAAAACCATTCACTTGGGTTGGTAGCTTCAATGTAAGATTGCTTCCACTAAAATTTGTTGCAATAGATTTTAGTTTGCCAAACATAATGACGGATTAAACCAGAATATATAGTTTAAATGGTCATAACATAAATTTGAAAGAAAACGACCACTTAAAGAACTATGGTACCACCCAATAAAGCCCTTGGTTAACTCTTTGTAGGGTTGATCCTTCATCTATCAACACAACTCATAAGGATCCTTTTGGAAGGGTGGGTCTTCGATTAAGTTGGCCAATAAGGTCCTATTCAACATTTTAAGGTCTTGTGTAAATAAAAACTCATTTTAAGCTATGGTCTAAAAAGGCTTTCTTTGGTCTAGTGGTGATTTATGGTCTAAAGAGGCTTTCTTTGGTTCAGTGGTGATAATGAAAGGGTTGATAGTTTGACAAAGAATAATTGATTGAATTGATGATAGAGATTCATTAAGAATTTGCTTAAGCACTCACTTGTGGATTTGGTTGTTGTCTTTGATATGCATGTTAGTATAAAGGTATTGGTGCTTGATGCACATTACAATGGAAAATATTTGGAACGAATTAAACTTGGGAAGTAATGTTGTGGTATAAACACACTAGTATTCTTTGTCACACACTTGTGGTGTTGTGACCAGTTACATAGGCATAAATTTCAATCATATGATATGCATTACACAACATAATGCAGTATTAACTTAGTTTTAAATAAATAAATAAATTGTATAACAAATATTTATATAGTAATATTTTCTGTTTTTATTGAAATAAAACTATATATAATTTTTTCTATTTTTTTAATGATTTAAATTTATTAAAAATGGTTCATGAAGTCTTTGATTGAGTTGAGCAATTGCTATATCTATTTGAATTTTGCACAAACATACTCTTTCACATCTAATTTGTTATTAATAACGCTTTCTGACTTTTAATTTATTTATTTTCTTCTTTTTCTTTAATATTAAAAACATTCTTTAATATTAAAAGCAGAAACTTGCTGCACTGCAGCTATTTATCTTGTTTAGTTAACCAATCATACAAACTTTCCTATCTTTTAAATGATTGTTATTCGCCTTCACATTAACCATTGTTATCATTTGAGAATTTCAAATTGACTTCGGAATTTTCATTAAGTTTTTGGGTTGAAAAGGATGCCACACCGGTCGTCTATAATCTAATCCAATTGGCTTATGCCAAGGAGATTTGTGTATGAATACAGAATATAATCATGCTACGATATTCAAGAAGTTATCATATTATGGCATTCAAATAAATCGCAGCATCAAAATTTTAATTGAATTCACTAAATCAAATGTAGAATGCTTAGGGTGTGATTAAAAGAAAACAAACAAGCTGTATAGTCGGTTGGATATCTAATGTCACAGCAAGTTGAATTAATTCATGAGTTAAAACAGCCTTGTTCGTTTCTACTTTACTCGGTTAATTCATAAGTGAAAACAACTTTGTTATTTTTTGAGTAATAAGAAATAGGCTATTTGTTCTGTTTATCATGGTTCTTAATAAAATTTTCAATTATGTTTGATTCATGTTATCATAATCTTTTAAAATTTATTTTGGAAGATAATGATTGCATTATAGTTTCATCTGTTAACAAAGAATTGATTTATTTTTGCATAATTAAAAGTATCTCACAATTTTTCATGATTTTAATAAGTTAATTCACATGAGCTTTTAAGCTACTTAGCATGTGATAGTTTGATTGTAAGGTTTGTTTTCAACTTAGAATCATTACATGTTTAACTTTTAAATGCAAAATGAGTCAATATTAGTTAAAATGGCTCTCCGCTAAGATGGGATAGATTAGGTAAATCTAATTTTAGTTTTCAAATTAGAGTTTTGGTTTTATTTTAATAATTGAAAGCTACAGTTTGAGAGTTGTTAAATCTGTGTGATTTAGCAGCTGCTAAATCTGTGTATCTACAATTATTGAAATTGGTATTACAATTAGTTATCTTTCATATTTTTAAGCAATTCTAATAATAGCACTTGAAAAAAAAAATTAAACAGAGACTCTCCTTAAGAGAAAATACCATAGACTAGATATAAACAATTAGTTTTCATTTAGTAGTTGTTAAATAGAAATTTTATTGTAGATAGATTAATATGGTTTGTAGATAATTAATTAGTTTTAGTTTAGTTTTTTTAATTAGAATTTAGTTTAACTTGTAATTTATTAATTAGTTTAGGACACACTTTTTCTAAGTTTAAGTGCTAGGACTCTCCTTAAGAGAGTGAAACTTAGATGGTAGAAGGACCACAACCTGCGAGAATCAACTAATCCAAACACACCGGAAGCTGTAGTAAGCGACTTGTGTGGGATGATTCTTCTTAGTTGGCCTCATACAAAAAATCCAGCCAACATAAACCTATGTGGAATTTTTGTATTCTATGTACATTTTAGACTGCAGAGTTGTATTCAGGAGGATGGAACAAGAGGAAATGGCATCATATATGTATCACTCCCCAATTTCTAATTAGCAATCTTAGTTTTAATTCCGGCTGGAGGATAGCCAAACTAGAAATTAACAAGATGTGTATTGAAATAGGGTTTTCTTTTGTTATCTATAGATATCTTATCCTTAAGATTATGTAAAATTTGTTTCCAGGATTTGTTCAAGATTAATACATCATCCATGTTGAATGTTTGAGGATGCTTTTCAATTTTCACAACTTCATGAATTTTCCTTCTATTGTAATGATCTTCTATGGCAATTACCTTAGTGACTTTGATCATATATAATGGTTTAGTTTCTTAGAATGATCAACAACAATTGATTTCTTCATTCTGATGTGATTCATATTTTCACAAAGTTATTTTGCCCTAGTCATTATTGAGTGACCTTTCTCACCTATATATACTCCACCATAGGAACAAGGGATTGAATAAATACCTTTCTTTAACTTGGGATCGACTAGGTATTTATATTTTTCTAGTAAATTTCTTAAGGAGTTTGGAGCGAAGATTATACTTTTAATATCTTTCCTCTTCAAAGCTTTCGCAATGTTATTAGTTGTCTTGTGAATGTATGGGATAAAAACTATCATTTTCTCTTCACTTCCTTATTCTTTTGTTTAGATTTTGGTCTTAGAGCCTTGTTCCTTCTTAAACGTATTCTTCATGTCTCTTGTTTTATAACCATTATCTCGAAACACCTTCTTAAGATGATTTAGTTCTTCATTAAGATGGTATGTGCAGAATACCAATATTTTGAGAAGAATGATGATGAGAGTTAGCATGCAGGTATTTGTCTGTGTGGGTTTCCTTTCTATATACTTGGTGAGCCAGAAAATCATCTTCCTTATTTATTATCAAGACATACATAAAGGGAAGTTCATTATTCTCTTGTATTTCCATAGTAAATTTTATGTGATTTGACCGGCTATTTAAATGGATGAGGAATTTTTTAGATTATATTTCCCATGTGGTCGAATGATGTAAGTGTCATCAACGAAACCTTTCCATTTTTTAGTTTTTAGGTTTTGTACTTGGATCAATCTCTTAGGGAGATAACTAAGGAGGCTCAATCATGCCCTTGGTCATACTATCTGACTACCCAAGTATTCAAGAGTTGTTAGAACTAAAGTTTTGTAGGTTCATCACACCTTTGGATTTTCTGTAGATAATCAGTAAAAATACTAGAATGAACTTGTTGGGGAGTCTATTGAAGGCTCGAATGAGTGGTTGATTGATCGTTCAACTAGATAGTCAATAAAGAAATGGTTGGATCATCTATACTAATTGAATCATCAACGAAACATTGTGGACTTTTTGGAAATGTTTATAAGTAGCGACCCTTAATTATGGACAAAATTTCCCTCACTTCAAGGAATTTTGTTAGATTTAGAGACTATAAAAGAAGGACCCTATGGATTGTACTATTGATACCAAATGATGGTGATTGATTATATGATATAATGCATTGTGATGTTCTAATAATAATGCATTGTGCTTAAGTGTTCTAAATGGCATCTTTCAACACCATCTCTCTTCTCAGAATATCTTTATCCATTCTGCTATTTTTTGTTATTTGTTTTGTTGTCCAAAGGGTTTTTCCAACATCGTATCAAAACTATTGGTTTTGACCTAGAATATTTTCCACATATCATGTTGAGTTGGATCTAGGAATGATTAGACTCTAGGCTAAAGATTTCTCTATAGATGCCTTTGAACTTGTATCATATATGTTTCATATCAAAAGGATGATTTCCAAGATAGAATCTATTGTTTTGAATGGCCATAACTATGCAATTTGGGATCCATATATGGAAACACTACTGAAGAGCAAGGGAGTTTAGAAATACACCAGGTATTTTATTCCTGGTCTTATAGATGATTAGGATAATTTTGTCATCGACAGAAAGAAGGATGAGACTACTAGGGTCATTATGGCCTACATTTCAAGGGAGATTCACTTTCATACAAGTGTGATAGGTTGTATTCATCATTTGAAAAGGTGAATGAAAGTCATGTAATGAATATAGATAAAGCGTTGGTCCCTCTAAAAACCCATTCCTTGAAAATGTTGAATACTATTTGGCTTGTATTAAAGAGCTACAACTAAAATTGGGTGAATGTGGGAAATTTTTTCCAAATGAGGGATAGTTCATTGAGTTGGTCCTGATGAATATGAATATACCTTATGATGTGCTCTACTCCTTCTTTCATGCTAGTTGCATGTCACGCAAGGAAGAAAATAAGTAATTTTTTATAACTTCTATGATTTATTGATTAAGGATCAATAAAAGTTGCTTAATGAAGGGAAGCTTGGTAGAAAACACCAAGATCGCTGTCTCAAAGGCAAGGTCAAGCAAAATTATAAAGAAAGAGGTGGAATGGACACCTTGAATAAATGAATAGAGTGTATCAACCAACCAACTAAAGGAAATAGTATTGAGTTGGCATTTGCCAGGAAGAATCGAAAGAAGGAAACTTGTCACTACTATGGAAAGGTGTGACATGAGGAGAAAACATGATAGAAGAAGAAAAAGGATTTGGAAGAAAAGTTCAAGAATATTGAAGAGGACGTGTCGGATATTCGATTGATCAATTGACCTACATATAATTTTACTTTGTTGTCAACACTACCCTATGCATTACATTCCCACACTACTTATACTGAATGGATAGCTAATTCTCGGTGTACTCTTGATATGTATAAGTATTATTCTATGTTATCTTCCTCAAGTGGAGCTCCAAAATAGAATATTTATGCAGTTGGTGATTATTCCCTCATAGTAATTGGAAGTGGAGATGTTAACTATCGACATGGTAGAATATCCAATGTATATAATCTTCCTATCTTGAGTGTAAATTTGTTGTTGGTTGCTCAACTCACTCATACTGGTAATACTATTGTTTTTTGGTCATATTGCTTTATCATAAAGGATATGGCTTGGGGTCACATCTGTTGCTATAAGCTGTTTAGATCCTGAAGACCAACTATATAAGTTATGTGATTCTCTTGCACATGATTCTGGACCAACTACACTCATTTCTCAAACCAAAAAAATAAACCTACTTTGGCATGAACAACTTAGACATAAAATTTTGAAGGTTGAAGAGGATGGTAATGAAAAATATGGTTACTATTATACCAAAGACTATTCCACTTGAAAAAGTTTGTACGTGATGTTTGCTAGAAAATCATCCTTTTGCACCCTTTGATTTTGGGAAAGCATGGCAATCCCAAGACTGACTAGAACTTGTCCACGTGATCTTTATTCCATGAATAAACCCTTGTTAGTAGGTGCAAAGTATGTTTTAAACTTTATTGATAATTTATCCAAGTTTACATAGCTTGGTTCTATTTCTTGAAGAATAAGAGTCATGTATTTAAAATATTCAAGGAATTTTAGGAATTAGATGAGAATAAATGTGGTCAGCCTATCCAATGCTTGAGATTAGACAATGGTGGAGAATATTTGAGTCAACAGTTTGAATATTACCTAGTATAGAATGGTATCTCTTAGCAGATATTTTTCCCTCACACCCCTCAATAAAATGAATTGTCAGAAAGGAAGAATATAACTTCGTTGGAAATGGTTCAATTTCTATTGTAAGCCAAATACCTTTCAACTAAATTATGGGTAGAATTTTCCTACTTATCAAATTATCTCCTAAACTTTGTTCTAACAAGAGCTGTTAATGACATGAATCCAGTTAAGAAGGGGTGAGGAAGGAAACCGTATATCAAACACCTCGGAATATTTGGATGTGTTTCTTGGAAACATATTAGTGACAACTATAGGAATAAATTATATGTAAAGAGCCATGATTGTATCATGAGGGGTTATTCAAATGAATAAAGAGCATGTCAGTTGTTTAACCTTGTTAAACAATAGATTATCTTGAGAACAAATGTGAACTTTAATGAGAAAATTTCAAGTATTAAGTTATTGAACTCCCCCTCTGGCTTGTTTCATAGTGATCCTTTGGATATTCTTGAAGAATATGGTTCAATTGTACCCTCCTTTGAAATTTAAACCCAAAAGTCAATATTTGTCCCTAAGTTGGCCAGTAGTCGGTTTACATCGACTGAAAAATGTTGGCACCCCTAATCGACCTCCTAAAACAATTGAATTAATTTACCAACGTATATTCTACCTCAGTGGCATGTGAAAACAAATGAAGTTGTTTGACCTAATGTTGGTGGTGTCAATTTTGGCCATTATGCCTGTAGCTAGAAACAACATTTGAGTGCTTCCTTAGTGACTCGTGTTCTTGAAACTTGTGATCCTAATACCTATGTTGATGTTAAGGGATTACTTCAATGGGAAAATGTTATTTTTGTAGAAATTGATTCCCTGTTGATGAATCAAATATGGGAATTAGTTCCCTGAACACAAGGAAAAAATGTTTTGAAGTGTCTATGGGTCTACGAAACCAAGTTTACCTTAGAAGGTATTGTTGAATGTACACCCATAGACACCTTTTCTTATGACATTCAACAATACCTTCTCTTGTTCATACCTTTGCAAAAAGAGAAAAGGTTTCAGTATGACATAAGGTTTTCAATAATACCTCTTGTTGAAACCTTTTCTTATGTCATACTAAAACCTTTTCTCCTATTGCAAAGATGAATTTAATTCGACTGATTCTTTCACTTGTTGCTCACTTTGGATGGTAACTTCATAAAATGGAGGTGGAAAGTGATTTTCTTCATGAATATTTTTCTAAATAAATATACATGGAATAACTTCCTAGTTTTTGGGATGATTACAATCTGGTATGTTGATTAAAGAAGTATTTTTATGGTTTGAAACAAGCTCCACATTATTGGTATGAGAAGATTGATATTTTTTTTATCAATCCTAAATTTCAATTATTTGATTATGATCACAACGTTTATGTATTACATGTTCATGGTGATAATTTGATTATGGAATTCTATGTTGATGATTTAGTCATATATGGAAACAATGTCGACTTAATTTCTAGTTTGAAGAAATGAGTTCTGAATACCTTTGAAATGACTAACCTAGGTATTTTACATTTCTTTTGGGCATCCAAGTAATACAAATCAATGATGGTATCTTTCTTTCTCAACCAAAATATGATTTGGATGTTTTGAAATGATTCAAAATGGATGATTGTAAGTATTTTTCTACACCTTATCAGTTGGGCGTTAAATTGTCGAAAGATTGTGACTCTCCCTAGTTTGACACCACTCTTTATCAACAGTTGGTTGGTATAATGGTATAATAAATTCACAACTAGCCTAAATTTTTCTTTGTTGTTAATATGGTTTCTTGGTTCATGTGAGATCCTCAAGAAAGCCACTAGAAATTTGCAAAAAGAATTGTTCGATACATTAAGGGTACTTATCAGTTTGGTAACAAATGTTGTCACCATTCAAATCCACCAAATTGTTTTACTAATTCTAACTAAGAAGGTGACATTAGAAACTGGAAATACACTTATGGCTATGTGTTTCAACTTAAAACTAGACCTATGGTATGCTTGTGTAAGAAACAAAATGTAGTCTCTCTTTCACCTATAGAAACAAAGTATAAGGAGATGTCAATACATGTATAGAGGTAGTTTGGATCTACCAATATCTAGAGGATATCGGTTTTCCTATTTAGGCCTCAACTATTATCTATTATGAAAATTAGAGTGCAATTCAGGTTGTTTATATTCTTGTTGCACACATAAAATGTTGAACTTGATATCCACTACTTGAGACAATTGATACATGACAATGTTGAAACACTTGTTTGTTGCAGGATAAATGATCATGTTGATAATATCTTTATGAAAACTTTACCATAAGATAAATTTGTTAAAATTCGATCTATGCTTGGGCTCCAGGAAATTGAAATTATGGGGCCTGTTTAGAGATCATAAATTTACCTCCTAAATATCTAGAGAATTATGCAAAATGAGGGTTGTTGGAACCAAATGTTATGCAGGTTTATCACAGCTCTATATATTCTAGAGACATTCAATTAAAAAACTACAGTCGACTAGCTGGGAATTCGAATGAAGCCTTGAATAAGTGGTTGATTGTTCAGTCAACTAGATGGTTGGAAAAGTAACGGTCAGATTGACTGGAATAACTAATTCATCAAGGAGAAATTGCATACTTTGTATAAATGATCAAAACTGATGACCCTTATTTGTGGACCAACTTTCATCCTCACTTCAAGGAATTTTGTTAGATCTAGAGACTATAAAAGAAAAACCCTATGGGTTGTACTATTGGAATTGAATGACAATGATTGATTAAATGAGATAATGCATTGTCATGTTTTGATCATAATCCATTCTTCTTAAGTGTTTTGAATGGTGTCTTTCGACACCACATCTCTTCTTGGAATATTTTTATCATTTATTTTATTTTTTGTTATCTATTTTGTTTTTCAAAGGGTCTTCCCAATAGGATTATATTCTTGAGTGTTGATTTTGATGCCCCCATAGCAACAAGATAACCACAAGATAATTTTAGGTGATTTATGGGACTTCCCATATACCTGAGGGTATGTAGAAGTGATTCCATGTGCATGTATTATTTGATGTGGTACTAATCTAAGGGGTAAAAACATGAGTAACAACAATGTCCAACAATTGCACAAAATTAGGGTACAATGTGACTAAGTACCAACTATATTCCCTATATGTATTTCTCCCCAGCCACAACTTTATTCGCTAAATTATGACATGTCTCTACAATTAATTTCAAATGTGGGAACATGTGTCTAGCCTAAAAAATAAATTCTATCAATTATCAGAGGCGTGTTGTCTCAATATCATGGCTCTAATACAACTTTCAATGATCCTTACCCCTATAACTTGAGAATCACAAAATATATAGCAATATTATCATGCAATAGACCATAAATAAGCAACACAAAACCAAAAATATGAGACAATAATAACATTATATGAAGAAAAAAAACTTTGTTATTATGGAAACAATGTTCATGGGCCTCTTATAGTAAGGTGATCATTCACTTGAGTGGATATCCATTAACACCTCATAGCCTTGAATCTTCTTTAAATAGTCTTCAAATGTCCAAAGCCCTGACTACTTGGAATGGTAAAAATAGAATTTCCTAATGGGTATTAATTAATAAAGAGGCCCTTTTTACATTGAATAATCAACACTAACGTTTTTTGCCTTGTTGCAAAGTCATGTCCTTATACTATGTATGATTAATTCTTAGAGTAAGGCGAGATAGGGTAGGACCCTAACATTTTCCCTTTGCATGTTGAAAAATTCTTAAATGTTTGACCCATTTCTTAACATCCTTATCCATTCTTGGCTAATTATAGTGCTCCTCAACTAGTGGCTTGGTAGAATTTTAGCACAACAATTCCCACTTAAACCTCCATTATTCATCTCTTGGATCATATTTTCCCTCATAGATTATCTAGAAATACACAATTGATATTTTTAAATATAAATCCCTCTTGAATTGAATAATTAAGGTATAATTTCTTATCATAGCTACATGGCTCTTTATTTTCCTTCCATGATTTAACACAATTTTGTTCATATTCATATAATTTTTTCATCTCTTCTAATCATCTTACCTCCACTATCATGATAAACAACAAGGTTGATGTCCTAATCAAAGCATCTACAACTCTATTTGCTTTTTCTTCTCTATGCTTCAATACAAATGTATAGATTTGCAAAAATTGCGTCCACCTCATATGTATTTTATTTAATTTACACTATTTGTTTAGATACCTCAATTCTTGATGATTAGTGTACAAAATAAACTCTTTAGGAAACAAGTAATGTATCCACTTCTTCAGTGCTTGAAAAATTACATACAAATCTTGGTCATAAATAGAATATTTTTGTTTAGATTCATTCAACTTTTCACTAGATAAAGTGATTAATCGTCCCCCTTGACTCATCACTACTCCAATAATTGTCTCACTAGCATTGTAATCAACCTAGAAAAAACTTACATAGAAGTTTGGTAAATCCAACATCAACCTTTCAATAACCTTTTTCTTCAACAATTCACATCACTTTTATGTAGCAACATTCCTATTGATTTCTCCTTTCCTCATGCAAGTAGTGAAATTTACACTTATCCTACTAAAATTTCCTATGGAATTCCTATAAAAAGTATCTACTCCATAAAAACTTGTCACTTCAAATGCACTCTTAGGAATTGGCTATTCTATTATTTATTTCACTTTTTAAGGATCTGTATTTAAATTCTCTTGAGATATGAAAACCTGAGGTATACTAATTCGTATTTCATGAAGGTACACTTATGTTATTATGAATAATTTCTCTTTCTTCAGTCACTCTAACAAGTCTTGTCTTAAATTATTAAGATGCTCCTCTCTTGTCTTGCTAAAAATTAAAGTATCATAATTAAACCACAACAAACCCTAATTAAGGCTTAAAGAAACACTTCATTAATTAGTCTCATAAAAGTACTTGGAGCATTTGTCAAACCAAATGGAATCCCCAACCATTTAAAGATCCCTTTTTGTTCCTAAAAGTTGTTTTCCATTCATTCCCTTCACAAATTCAATCTAATGATACCCACTCTTTATATCCATATTTCTAAAATATATTGCACCACTTAGAGAGTGCATCAAATCATCCATCCTAGGTGTATGAAATGTGTACTTATTGGTAATTATGTTAAAATCCCTATAATCAATGCACATTATCCACTCTTTTTTGGTGAAATCACAATAGGTAGTGCACATGGGATTAAGATTTCTCTAATCATACCACTTTCCAACAACTCATGGATGTTCCTATTCAAATCATCATCTTCATGAAGTTAACATTTTCTATGGGTCCTTGTTAGGTAAACTTGAACCTAGTACAAAATCTATTTTATGGTAAATTATCTTCATAGGTGGAAATACCCAGGGAAACTCCTTTGAAATAACATCATTAAATTTAGTCAATTTTCCTTCTACTTTAGCTGGAATCTCCATTTTTTTCACTTTTAGACTTGGCATTTTTGGAATAATAGAAAACCAATGTTACATTCCTCCTTTAAAATATATTTTCCTAAACATAACATTACTCTTCTACCACTAGTGTAGTTATTCCCATGATTTTTGTCCCCTTTTTCTTCCTTCATAGTTATAATTTGAATATTCCTTCCATCCTAGTCTAACATTAAGATATTCTTCACACTATCATAGACAATTTTCATATCATATTTTGAAGGCTAACCCAATAGAAAATGGATTTAACATTCATTGTCAGAAGATTAGGCATCACTTTATCATAATATGTTCCAATATGAAAACTAATAAAACAATGTTTGGAAACATTTACATGTATCCCTTTTGCATCAAGGTGCAGCCTACATTTAGGTTCAAATTCTTAATGACCTTTGTGGATACTAAAATCCATATGCTACCTACATAAAGAGTTAAAGAACAATTCTTTACCTCCAATTTTACAGATGGTCTTGAATATTGATTTCCTTTTGATTCAACTCCTTTTGTATGTAGTTTTCTATATTTGGTAATGATGTTCTAAACATCAAATTTTCCCCTTGCCCTTATTAAAATTCATTAACATGTTATCTACAATTATAGAATTATATGTGCTTTCAATGCCTTGGGTAACATGAGACTTTCCTGTTGTATGTTAGCACACAAATTTTCAGGACATTCACAAAAAAAATCCTTGGTGTTTGGAATTTGTAAAAAATCATCAAGGATATTCCAATCCCTCTTATAACTAATATTTCCTCATCCTTCAAAGCTTCATCCACCTCTAAAAGCCTCATTACTTCTCTCGTATCTTTGTTTTGCAATGGTCACACAACTACCCTCTTCTTCCTTTGCTCCACTAATGTTCCCTCTTCTATACATACCTCTGCCTCTACTTCTAATTGTTTTCCCATTAGTACTTTCTTGCTTTCTTGACAATTTCTCATTGACCTTCAAAGAAGATGATAGCCTTCACCAACAATGCCAATCCTCCTTATGCTTATATCATCTTGAATGACATACCTCCAACAATTTACATACCTAGCCACAACTCCTTCATCACTATGCCCATACCTACTTAAGAAATTATAAAATTCAAGTATATATAATCTTTTACTATCATCTCCTTTTTCCTAAGGCTCTGAGATTCCTATATGTCAAATTCAAAGTATAGTTAACAGACAAAAACTTGCCTTTGAGTTTAGCCACTTGTTATAGTGTGATTTTCCATGCTTGATATATCATGTTTTTATGGCCTATCCATGTCCCTATGCAGACTCTTTATACCCCATTTGCTCAATATTATTTTGATGCTCCAGAAAAACCCCTTAAAAAGTCATATTTATGGGTATATGCAAGTCACCAGTCTACTCCTCGAGTGTACATTCAACTTGCTCCATTATGACCTGCATACATCGAGAAATATGCTCAAAAATAAATATTTGGAGTTTTTCCTGATCAAGTAATGAATAAATTGACTCGTGGCCTTCCATATTCCTGGAAACGCTCCGACTTGACCCTTCACCTCTCATTGAGGGATATATATTTAGCTACTTGGAAGCATTGAAGGAGAAGGACTTGTGAGAGTAAAGAAATTATAGTGGATTTGTGCTCTGTTCTTTCATACTTGAGACTACATCCCTTTGTCCTTAGAGCAGTCATTGGTGCTCTTTCCCAAGATTAATTTTTTATTGTGAGCTTGCCTTGATATGGATGATTGAAGTGGTGGAGGACCAGGTGGAGGACTCGGTTTCTCAATTTCGACGAGGTGTCGACAGAGGTCTCTATTTACATTTAATAGAAATATCCATTTCTCGTCCCCTATATGTGCAACTATGAATATTTGTATCCATGGATGTAGTTTCTTTCATTATATATTGGATTTGTATATGCTAGAGTAGGCTCTAACACTTAATATCTATCACGATTCTGTGTTTCATTGTTGTTGAGGATGAAATATAGGTACAAGTGTGATTGAAATGTCAATGAGGATATTCTATGAACATCCAAAATAAGGTACGCTTCTCATACCTTAGTGTTCATCTTGTTTATCTCTTTATCATATTGGAAGTGTATTGATTTCTGGAGTCATATTGTTTGTTGTGTTCCACCCCAAGCCATAGGAAGTTTTCTCCAAAATAGAATGGACAAATTCGCTAGGTACTTTCCTTTTTGTTGGGGTTTGGGTGCATGATGTACTTGATTTGATCTCTGCCTCTCTGTGTTTATGTGTCACATTCAGGAGTGTGTTAGACCATTGTCATGTCCCCTCTCGTTTACCCAAGAGGGAACGCGACCATAATGCTATGCTATCAAATACGGGCAATATAAGCCCCATAACGTAATCTAAAATGAATTTAACTTAAAGAAAACATCCACATGTTTGTATAACATGCAATATACAACGAAAGAATTCAACACATTAGACATGTTCATCCTATTTCATCAAGAAAATACAAATGCATATATTAACACAAGAGATACTTATCTTGAAAGAAGCTTGTCCCGCAACCAACTACGTCGCTGCAACGTTCCACCCAACCATAGGCCAATGTGTCATTAATATCTTAGAAACACTGCCACCCCCAAGATGGGCATGATTCCCACCAAGAATAAGGGAACTATATCAAGCTTACACATAGCCAAATACACATCATAATTCAGCCAAGCCAAAACTAAATTTGGGTTTATCAGGCTGCTAAGGAGCTGGAAAGGTTGAACTGCTAAGCTAGTGAGCTCAACCACAGAGCTAGGGACTCTTGCACCAGATTTAGCTTAGCTTCTAAAACATCCACACATCCAACACAAGGAAATATCCCCTTCTATGCTACGCAGTCCCTCGGTATGCCCTCCCTTCTAGTGTTATTCAGGGTGTGCAAAGAAGAAAACCAGCCCCTCTAGATCTATCTGTGAGGTTCCTTCCTACACTAGGTTTATCAAGCTAGTTCAAACCCAATTCCACTCCAAACCAGTTCAAACCAAAACCAAAATATGCACCCATAGCAAGATACAAGTTCTAGGCATGGGCAAAAACGTCCTGGAAGCCAAATTCAATAATGGTGAATGGGTAAAATAGCCCTAGGAGCCAAAATCGATTTCAAAAAACTTTCATTGTCTTCATGTGGGTAAAAACAGCCTCAGCAAACACCCAAAAACCGTGGTCTCCTCTCCAATTCGTTGGGAATTACCAAAAAATGATTTCCAGCTTGGAAAATAATGAGGAAAAGTAGCAAAATCATGGGGGAGGCAACCCAACCATTGATCATTACCAAAAACGATTTTCTAGCCTGAGGAAAATGAAGAAAACGTCTACCCATGTGAGGGAAAACACACACAGCAGACAAAAACGTGAAGAAGAGAGATCTCCAAGATTCCATTGCGTGAGGAAATGGAGGACGTGGGTGAAAAACAACCAAGGATGATTTTAAGGAACCATACTTATTTAAAAGTGTATAAATGTTGGCAAATATTACCAATTCTTAAAACGCCAACTATAAAATGATTGGCGATATTTTTCAAAAAATATATTAATTCCCAAGGATTTTATATCGTTTATATAATAATTTGGCGATTTTAGTGTGAAAAAAATTTACCCCATCAAAATTGGGAGAAACAGGGCTTCAAAAAATGCAAAATGGCGAATGTTTTTTGGGAGAAAAACATGGAAAAATAGCCCACTGGGCTAAAATTCGCCCCTAAAATTATCCCTAAAAACAACATGGGCATGCATTTTTGGGTGTTAACTTTCCCCAAAAGTCAACATCGTGTTTCCCAAAAACTGATGGCTTTTCCAATTCGAATTTGGACTGCCATACTCTTCCCATCCCCATGCAATAACTACCTCAACCAATTTCTGACATAAATAAATGATTGGGTGAGTAAGACAAGAAAGGTGGTTGACAGCTTGATGGGTTTTCCCCTTGAAATTTGTCTTTTCCCCATTTGCTCAAGGTTTGAATATCCCCCCCCCCCACCTTATCCTTAGGAAATCATGCCCCCATCTCTTTTAATGTTGCATTGACATAGCTCGTTGTGGGTATTTTAATTAAATTGCGTATTTACATGATGTCCAAATTATAATGTGCCTAGCTAGCACAAAATACCATCGGCATCGATTTTAATTGTTGAAACATAAAACGCTAAATCGATCGTGGGGCTTTTTCCTTTAGCTCCACACCATGATTAAATACAATATTTACATCATATACATTTTTAATGCAAACGAGGTCAAAATCGAGGTGTTACAACCATTGTGATTCTTTTGAAGTAATCTGAGTCTTGTTCTACCTTTTTACCACCTATCTCTTGCTATATGCGGGTCATAGAGGTGACGATCGTGTATACATGCGGGTTGTAGTACTTATAGTCATGTATACACGTGGGTTTTCTGTGAAAAATCGCATTCATCCATCTATGTGATTGAAATCTTGATGTTGGGGAGATTTTGGGTGGGTTGTGAGTGTTGATGAATCTTCTTGAACTCTTGTGGTGCTTTTTACTACTTCTGTGCAGACCAGAGACATCTTTTTCTTTGCTTTTCTTTAAAAGTTGTTCTTTCCATTTATCTCCTTTTGGTTTTGCTATCAGTGCATTAGAATTCTTGGTCTCAAAGTATTTCTTGGCTTGTGTTTGATACTTTGTACACGTTCTGGGAGTTTATAGAGTCTGTTTGTTGCATTTTCATATCATTTATAATCAAAATACAAAATAGTATGGTTATTTTTGGCATGTTTTGCATTATGCATTTGCATTGAAATGGTATTTGCATTAGGTTTTCTTAGATTAAATAATGTTCATGATTTCATATAGGAATGATTGAATTGGCATTTGAAGAAGGAATTTGTGCATTTCATGTAATGGCATACCCCCTTTTTCATATTTAAATACAAATTGAACTTGGCATTGTTTTTTAGGTGTGCATATTTATTTCATTGTTGATTCATAATATTGCTAGTTTCACTTTCATTACCCTTGAGTAATCACAACCATTAAAATTAATGCTTAACTTAAAATTGATTACACTTTTTATTTGATAGAGGTGCACCAACAAGATTAGGCTGTAGAGTCTTGGAATAGGGTGTCATGAGTAAATTTTTCCAAGAATATGAAACAAAACAATTAGGTGTTTGTACAAGTGATAAGTGAAATCCTTGGTATAACTAGTGTTCTTAGGAGGCTCCTCTTACACAGGAGTTAAGCACAAGGAAATGCACATGTTAGTGGTGGGGATAGCCCCTTGCCACTTTCTTTTGAACGCGGGAGATATTTCTAGGATCTTACTTGTATCTGAACACTTTTGAGGTACCTTTGGTGCTTTCAATTTTTGATCTTTGTTACCCTTCCAATATGGTATATCCCTCCCATGAATGTCCTCCTGAGCATTGGTTATATTGGGGTGACCTTAGTTTCCTTACCTAAGTATCACAGGGGGTACTTGCAGAGGTTATTTGGTGAGTGTCCTGGCCAGATAGGGCTCATAAAACATAGACTCTATATGCGTTGAACCTGAGGACCACTGTAATTGGTTACACACCTCCACTTGTAGTGTATGGGAGTCTCAGGACTCTCCTAGGTCAGGTGTACCTACTGCATTCGGGAGCTCACTTATCCTCCCTCTTGGCTTGTTTGCATATGACTTAGATTTACTTAGGGGTAAGATTTTTCTATGCTAGCTTGATTTAGGGATCGTAATATTTTGAGTCTTGTGGATTCATCTTGGATCGATTTATGGTGCTCTATCAATCTCAAATTTTAGCTGGGATTTCTCCTTGTGACTCTCCTACTCCTCCTCAGAAGAGGGATAGGAATTCTAGGTGAACTTTTATACATTGTGACTCACACATTGTTCTCACCATGAGTACTACATATGAGATCCCAAAGATCCTCCTTATCCATCCTCTGGAATGGGGAATGCCTGGGACTTCGATTGAAGCCAACCCTCATAGGGATGATACTTCCTACAATAATGACCATAACTGTAAAAATTTGCAGTTACCTATCAGATGCCTTCCATGGGAATTTCGAGTAGTGATACTAATCACATTCCCTATAGAACATGTCCTTTCAGGATTGGCATTACAAAACTTACCGACACTATCCCTTCATCTGTCATTGATCTTGTTATAGATCCTGGTGTTAGGCCTAGGGGAATTGTAGACCCTTTTCTCGCTAATATATTTGGGAGTGATCATATTGATCCTTCCACTCCATTAGTGGGAGAAAGTTTTCCGGATATTAACACTAGTGTTCCCTCTTATGGAGGTGACCATAGACATTGGAATGTTGGAGGCACAACTTACATTTTATCTTATGCCCCTTCATCCACCATGCATGTTTCGTCAAATTCCTTTCTTATGACACACCCTCCTCATGTCCCACATGGACCTTTGGAACATAGTGTTGCATCTAACCGTGTTGTTCTTTCGTCGGCTAGTGTTGTTTTGTCGGGAGGTTACATACCTCCTTATATGTCCGGGGGTAAACCTTCCATCAATCCTATTACTATGGTTATACAGCGCCTCATTCTCAAGGTATACCAAACTATCACATTCCCATGCATCCTTTTATGGGTCATGCAGGAGGGTTTTATTATCCGACTAGCAAAGGCCACGGTCTTTATCGCAATCAACCTTATATTAATCAACCTTTTTAGGGAGTATGGAACCAGATGGCACAACTTAGGATCCCTTTCTTGGATATGTTGAATTTTCCTTATTATTTGAAGTTGACCAATGATCATGTATCTCATGATTCGATGTGGCGGGTTGTCCCCGCCAAGCTTCCTTCAAACATTCTAAATTTTGAAGGTAAGAGTGGTGAGGACCCTGGAGAGCATGTGACTACTTTCCACCTTTGGTCCTCTTCTAACTCATTGAACCATGACTCTGTTTGTCTACGACTATTTCAACACACCCTCATGGGTCCTACTATGAAATGGTATATAGAGTTTCTTGGGGCACATATCAGACGTTTAATGATTTATCCATGATATTTCTTAACCAATTTTAGTTACCGGTATGTTATGATGTCGACACCGAGATCTTGTCAAAATTTTGGCAAGATAAAGCCATGCACATCTCTGATCATATTCAAGAGTGGTGTAGATGAAAGCGGTTGATTAAGGCCAAAATGTTTCCTAAATTTTTGTTGGAATGGTTCCTCAAATATTTGTCACCTTATATAGTGAAGGATGTTTCGACATCCGGAGTGATGAATGAGGAGTAGGATAACTTTAGATCTTAGTAGATGGACTTGATTTATGCTCAGTTTGGGCTCCGTTATGAGATTATCCATAATGCACCACGGTCAAACTTTGAACCTAAGTTTAAACCTGGGCCACATGTTGATGGTATTGTTGTCTCCTCGAGTACCAAATTCATAGACGAGGTTACGAATCAAATGCGGAGTTTCTCTATTAATCAATATGCGATTGGACAAGCTATGACTTTGTCCCCTCTCACCCAATCGATGGATGTGGTATCGGTGCATTCGTCAAACCAGAAGGGTAACCAACAACCCAGAAGGAACAGAAGGAAGGGAAGAAATAATAAAAGGGGTGGAAATAGGAAGGAGAACCAGAACGATGACAAGAACAAAGAAGATATTGGGCGGGGGCGGGGGGGTGGGGGGGAGAAACCTAAGCAAAAGGTTAAATTCCCTTGCAAGATTAGTGAGGGAAACCATCTCACATACTTGTGCCCTCTTATTGAAGAGGCCTCAAAGTTCATCGCAAAGATCCCAACTATGTTGAATAATCCTTTACCGCATAATCAAAATATGGATTTGAGGAATATGGACACCGAAAGTACTTTTGGTGGGAATCAAAACCCACCAAATGTAGAAGGTGGCCATGGTTGTGTCAACATGGTTTCAGCCACTAATGTTGTGACTCGCGCAAAATATTATGGTTTGTCAAAACCCAACTTGGGTAAAGAGCCTGCACCTCCCAAGAGACCTTTGCATATTGATAAGCTTGAAGTTGTACCTTGTATACCTTGAGCCACCCAATGTTATTCCATTCTTGAGGGCTTAGGTCAAAATCCCTGTGCAATGTTAGCTCTTGAAGTTCTTCATATTTTTCCTTCGCAGAGGAGATCGTTGTTGACTTCTCTTGGGGTGGTTGATCCTAACCCTTCCAGAGTAGTTAGATTTGAAACCCACAAGATCTGATCTAGCTTGCCTTACCATGTGGCTTTCTTATTCCATGTCGAGTGTCTGAATAACACGATCAAATGCAAAGTTGTTGATGAAGGTTTTGCAGCCTCTATGATGTATATGGACTGTTGGAAAGGCCTTGGCTCACCCACATTGTCAAAATCTATAACCATGTTGACCATGTTCGATGGACATTTATTTCATATGCATGGTATCCTTCCCTCTTTTCAAGTCCATCTTGGAGGGAAGACCATGTCAATCAAGGTTGAGGTGGTTGATGCACCCCTTGACTACAATATTTTACTGGGTCAGAACTAGATTTATGCTATAAAGGATATTTCATATTCCATTTTTCATGTCATTTTCTTCCCTTTTGAGGATTGGATTGTCATGATCCAATAGATGCCATTCGATAATTCCAGTTCGACTGCATCGTTGAGATCCACCATCCTAGATATTTACATTCTCAGCTAGTGAATGTGTTGGGATTATTAATCCTCCCTTATCCAATTTGGTCATATGTCTAAATCGGGAGTCCATCTAGTCTAGTTTTAGTCACTAGCACCATTGGGTCCACTTGGCCTAATTGGGGCACATGTTTCAGTTACTAAAGTGTGGGGAACACAAATTGAGTCCTACTACCACTGATTGCACTTGCATGGATCAGTTCAGGAGCCTCCTAGACCAATCCCTGGGAGTGTCGATACCAACCAAGGTCAGTTGAGTTGAGTTGGTGACTAGTCAAGCTAAGTTAGGAGTCAGTTACATTCAGTTCTAGCCGTCTACATTCATTTAGCACTAGGTTTGCATGGATGCATGCAGGAGAGGCACATTTCTCACCTGAAACAGTCAGTTAGCCTCAGTCAACACTGAATTAGACACTTGAGTTGTGTTTTAGAACTCCGATGAACTCCGATAATGATTTAGACAAGGTCTTAGTTACCTACAGTCAAGTAGAGTCTAATCAATTCAAATTTCCTCATGTGGATTCGAATTGCATGTGGCTATTTAGCCATTGTATTACATTGTAATTGATTATCTAATTACTTTTTTTATTAATCAAAGCATTCACAGTTGCAAGCCATTTTTGCATTGTTTCATTCTTCAATTGCTGAGTAAATTGTGTGAACTATCTTGTGAGTTTTGTTTTTGTCCACATATCTATGTGCTCAATTTAATATGGTATCAGAGCCTTGGTGGACAAGGAACCTCTCCTCCTCAGATCTCCAGCTAGATCATTTTTTTTAGCAATTTTTCCCATTCCTACTCTACACCAGAAGCATAAGGTTTACCACTTAATAACCCAAGTTAAGGAAATGTTGATCAATCTTGCTTGATCAATTATGTTGGGTGTGATGAAAACCTGAAATGTGCGGGTAGTCGACCTTATTTTGTCTGTTTCATTGTGTGATTTACAGGTTATCAGTTCTTCTCACTACATTCGCTACAAGCAGCTCTTTCTCCTCACTGCATTCACTATAGCAGCTAAATCTTCTTCAAAATGGCCTCTCCAATAGAGCCCCTCAATCCTTTCAATTACCACCAGTGGAAGGAATACATGGAGATGCAGCTTCACTCCAAACAGCTTTTTAGGCTCACAATGAATAGAGAGGCAGAGCCGGTTCTTAATCATGACAAAGAAAAATATTTCAATAGGCTTGATGTAGCATATGGATGCTTGTGCCTCTCAATCTCTTGAGATCTTATTTTCCACATCAAAGGATTGAAGACTCCCAAGGAGGTATGGGATAAGCATGCTTCATTGTTTGATAAGTAGTATGATCTAAGGGTCTATTAGCTCACGAATGAGTTGATCTCCCTTCATCCATCCAATTTTGAAACACTAAATTATTTCTTTACAAAATTCAAGAGCTTGGTGTTCAAATTGAAGCTATGCAAGGTTGAAAAGGAGGATGATCAACTTATTCTTTCCATCCTCTCAAAACTTGGTGCATACTATTCACTCTTTGTGTCAACCTTTCATTCAGTGAATCTCACTACTCCAAACTAGAATATGCCCACTCTTAACAGCTTCATTGGATCTCTCACTCATGAGCATGACAAGTTTATCCAAATGGGGATCATTCGATCTTCCAAAGATCAAGCACTGGTTGCAAGAAGAGGTAAGGTAGTGAATGATAATGGAAACAAAAGAGATGAGTCTCCTGTGAAGAAAGAGTAGTCATATGAGCCTTCAGGTTTGAAGAGAAGCAAGAAGAATGGCAAAGGGAAGACACTTTGTTCCTACTGTGGAAGGGGCTTTCATCCAGATAGCTCCTGCATGAGAAGACAAATTGATGAAATGAATCTTCTTCTGAAGAAACATAACATTACTACACCTTCTAGCACAAGTAAGGATGAACACATAGAATACACATAAGTCACAAAATATTGCTTCGAAAGAGGTCATGCATTGAAGGCCAGCTTCTCAACGGCACCTGCCTTCCTCATTGATTTTGGAGCTTCCAATCATATGGTTGCATCCAGAGAGTCATTCTCCTCTTTAAATTCTTTTGATGGTCCCAGTATTCAGCTGGGAAATAATATTAGAGTTAAAACCAAATGGAAGGGCTCTATTAAGCTTGAACATGGAAGGTTCAAAGATGTGCTCTATGTTCCCTCCCTAGCTTCAAACATGTTATCTGTATACCCGATGAATCATACTGGCTCTCCAAAGCAAGTGATCTTTGGTCCTGACTCAATGGACATCATAGATATCTCTACTAGAAACATCATAGTGAAGGGTGTTGCAAATCATGCCTCCAAGGCATATGAGTTCTCACACTTCATGCCATTTTCAAAACCAGTGCACTCTCAGCAGCCACTTGAAAGGGAAGGTAAAATCATTTCATCTGCTTCTTTTGTTGCTTCCACTAGTATTGCAGATCTAGTTGTATTAGTTTATGATATTGAGATTCAGGGTGATTCAGATCTAGATCCAGTCCCTACTTCCAAACTGGAAGCTAGGAAGATAACCGGAAACCCACTTGACACTCAGAAGGGAAAGACCCTTGCGCTATGTCATGTAATCTTACCTCCTTCAGAGAGATGCAGTAGAATCCTTGTAAGATGCTACATGGAAAGGTCTCAGTATAACTACATTCAAAAGAATAGAGTTAATCATACACCTCTTCATCCAACAAGAGACAAAGGTTACATTCCTCCTTCCTTCCATAATCATTTTCGGAAAAGAAGGAGAAGTCTACATGCCAAGCCCCAGGATACCTGTGCATAGAACATCATGCATGCTACTCCGCTACATCACAGAGATTGCAGCAACACATTTTCATTTTTTTCAAACTTGAATCCTGATTCTATCTACTTAGTTAGAGGGGGGATTTTTTTCCCATGTGTTTTTTTCCCCAACTCCTTGTATTGAGCAGTTACTTTACTTTACTTGATGTAATGGGTGACCTATGGTATTAGTTACCAGGGCCCATAGATTGTCCAAGTTATAATTCAGGGGGGCTGTTAGGATTATTAATCCTCCCTTTTCCAATTTGGTCATATGTCTAAATCAGGAGTCATGTCTAAATCGGGAGTCCATCCAGTCTATTTTTAGTCACTAGCACCATTGGGTCCACTTAGCCTAATTGGGGCACATGTTTCAGTTACCAAAGTGTGGGGAACACTAATTGAGGCCTACTACCACTAGTTTCACTTGCATGCATAAGTTTAGGATCCTCCTAGACCAATCCCTACAATTTAGGAGCCACTGGGAGTGCAGATACCAACCAATTAGTTCAGTTGAGTTGAGTTGGTGACTAGTCAAGCTAAGTTAGGAGTCAGTTACATTCAGTTCTAGTCCTCTAAATTCAGTTAGTGCTAGGTTTGCATGGCTTCATGTAGGAGAGGCACATTTCTCACCTACCACGGTCAGTTAGCCTCAGTCAACACTGAATTAGACACTTGAGTTGTGTTTTAGAAATCCTATAATGATTTAGACAAGGTCAATTAACTATTGAGTCCTCTGACAATGATTTAGACAAGGTCTTAGTTACCTACAGTCAAGTTGATTCAAATCAATTCGAATTTCCTCATGTGGATTTGAATTACATGTGGCTATTTAGCCATTGTATTACATTGTAATTGATTATCTAATTAATTTTTTATTAATGAAAGAATTCACATTTGCAAGCCATTTTTGCACTGTTTCATTCTTCAAGTGCTGAGTAAATTGTGTGATCTATCTTGTGAGTTGTGTGTTTTTTCATAGATCTATGTGCTCAATTTAATAGAATTAGAATGTTTGTGTTGGAATGTATTTGTCGTTGATGGAATCTTTCAATATTTTAACAGCAATCCTAGCTATTGGTTCCACTCTTGGTAGTGATTCGTTGTCGACGAGTTTGGTCCCATTTCACACCAGGTATTTGGATGACCCTTGGACTCTCCATTATCTGAGCACTTCGGATGAGGACCCTAGACCTACCAAGATGGAGATGTCATTATATATAGTGGAGGTTTCTTATTAAGCTATTCTTGATCTTGTTGTAGATCCTGGTCCTTCCTCTTTGCATACGAAAGAGGAGGATCTCTTTGCACTTCCTACTTGGACGGTTGTGTCGTCACGCTCGCATGATTTCCTAGATGATTTTTTCCCTTTAGACGGATCGATTATCAAGGCCATGAATGGTCCAAAACAGCCTTGGGAGTAGTTGCACCATCGCTCTTATTTCCTACTGGAGCTTGAACGGATCGACCATGATGACTTTAGGATGACCCTTAGAGAGAATGTTGGTTATCCCATGGTCCCACTAGGCACTCATGATGTATATGTTGAAGGGAACATGGTGAATCTATCACCTATGATTCCTATCAACATTTCTTGGATTCCTAGCAAGATTGAAAATGTCCACATTGGGGTAGATTGTTCTCCCAACGAAATTAAGATATACACCAATATTTTTAAATAATTTCGTGATGTTTTTTCTTGTTCGTATGACAAGATGCCGGGAATAAACCTTTGTATTTGTTGAACATGAGATTGAAACATATCCTGATGCTAAACCTATTCGATAATGTTGTCACACGATGAACCCTCTTAAGGAATCTACCATTAAGGTTGAGATAATAATAAAAAGTTACTCAAAGTTGGATTTATCTATCTGGTTCCCTTGACTGAATGGGTATCCAATCCTATTCCGGTAGATAAGAAGCAGGGAACCATTCGTGTATTCATAGACTTCAGATACCTGAATAAGGTTTGTCTAGAAGATAATTTCCCCACGCCATTCATAGACCATATCCTGGATGAGTGTGCCAAGAGAGAAGTATTCTTGTTTATGGACAGTTTTTCAGGGTATAATAAAATCCAAATTAAACCTGAGGACCAACATAATACTGCTTTCATTTGTCCTTGGGGTACATTTGCATACCAGAAGATGCCTTTTAGCCTTAAAAACATCGGAGCTACCTTTCAGTAGGCTATGACCTTTTATTTCCGTGACCTTAAGCACAATATTATTGAAGTTTATCTGGACGATTTAGCTACTCGCTCTCGTCTAAGAGTGGATCACACAGATCATTTGCGCTTGGTTTTTTAAAGATGTCATTGTTATCAAATCTGATTAAATCCTCAAAAGTGCATATTTTGTGTGAAAGTGGGTCGGTTATTAGGGTTTATCATGTCCAATGAGGAGATTAGGGACTATCCTTTGAATTTTGAGGAAATACTACAGTTGTCTCCCCTGTGCACGATTAGACATATTCAAAGTCTCCAAGGGATGGTTAAATGCTTATAGATATTTGTCGTCAATTTCACCGATTTGACCAAGGGTTTCATGCCCCTTTTGAAGAAGGATACTCCTTTCATATGGGATGAGTGATCCCAATATTCCTTCGATGAACTTAAGAAATCCTTGGCATCAACCCCCATGCTTAGTCCACCTGACTATAGAGGTGATTTCCTATTATACATGGTCATGTTTCAAGAGACGATTGGGATGGTTCTGATTCAAGAGGATGACGAGCTCTAGGAGAACGTTATATACTATCTTAGCTAGATTCTCATTGATGCAAAAATTCAATATAGTCACGTCGAGAAGCTAGCCTTAGCGACAGTTCATGCATTAGAGCAGCTGAGACATTATATACTACTTCTCCATACTACAGTCGTAGCTCATATCAATCCATTTCAGTTTGTCTTGACTAAACGAATGATAGGGGGGGAATACAATAAATGGATTGTTATTTTTTAGTAATTCGATCTCGAATTTGTTTCAGCAAATTCGAAGAAGTCATTAGTTTTTGTTGATCTCATGTCAGATCTCCCTAGTCTGGATGAATATGGAATCCATGAGGATTCGTTTGTAGATGAGCATATCTTCCTCGTTTCGACTATGGACCCTTGGTATGGTGATATCATCATCTATATTAAGACTTTGAGGGTTTCTCCTAACCTCTTATGGGATGAACATTGGCGTTTACGACATAATGCTAGGAACTAGCTTATTATCGATGACACATTGTATCATCATGGGGTGGATTCCATTTTGCATCATTGATTGACCCATGATGAGGCTGATACTGTGCTGAATGATTTCCATGGTGAGGTGTGTGGTGGTCATTTATCTAGGATTGCTATAGCTCAAAATATACCTAGAGCGGGTTAATATTAGTCGTCGGTCTTTAAATATTGTGTTAGTGCAGTCAAGCGATGCCACCCTTGTTAGGTGTTTGCACGAAATGTGTGCTCGCATCCCACCCTATTACATCCTATTATCATCATCGGTCCCTTCACCAAGTGGGGGGTGTACTTTATGGATTGCAACCCAGCTTTGGCTGGGGGGGCCATCACATTATAATGGCCATGGACTATTTCACAAAATGGGAAGAGGCTATTCCTACTATTGAATTTGATGGTGAGATGGATGCTCATTTTTTTTCAATCATATTATCACTCAGTTCGAGATCTTGAAAGAGCTTGTCACTGACCATGGAAGTCACTTTCAGAACAAGATGATGGATGAGTTAGCTTCGAAACTCAGGTATAAGCAAGAATACTCTTCTTAGTATTACCCTCAAGCGAATTGTCAATTCGAAGCAGTTAATAAATCCCTAAAGGCCATTCTGCAAAGAACCATTACAAAAAGCAAAACCAATTGGCACATTATGATTTACCCTACTTTGTGGGCTTAGCGAACTGCGGTTAAGACTACCGCCTGTTTTTATCCATATCAACTAGTACATGGGGTGGATTCGGTTTTACCGGTTGAATGTGAAATTCCCTCGTTGAAACTAACCATAGATATTTTACCAGAATTTTCTCAATTGGAAGAGCGTTTGGTCCACTTAGATCACCTTGATGAGCAGTGTCAGGATGCCATAGTGGCTCTAGATATTAATAACTGTTGTATTAAGGATCAGTATGATAAGTGTGTCCATCCCCATAGATTCAATGTGTTAGATTTTTAACATTAATCTAGCATAACATTAGGATCTTTAACTGAGAGAACAACAAGTACAACAATCAAACACAAGAGACAATGAACATGGTGTTTTTCCTCTGGGAAACCATAAATGGAGAAAACCCCACAACTTCCTCAGAGATAGAATCAGCACCAAAAGTGAAACCCAAAAACAGTAAGATGATCTCCCAACAGCAGTAACCTCTTTCTTCCTTGCCCCAATGTCTTTCTCTTCCTCAGTTATGTGCTACAACTAAGTGTGAGTGAGTGTGTGATAAATAGAGAGGCTATCTCTCTATTTATACTAATTCCCAACTTGACTAAACCCAACTAGGGCCGACTTCACTAGGTGAGTCTAATAACCCTAGTGCCCCGGAACTGTTGATGTATTTGTAACTTCGGAATGTATTCATCTATTTATCTTATGTATTGTAACTCGATGTTTATTCTGGGATGTATATATAATGTAATTCAATCATGTTTTCATGCCTCGATGTTCTTATCAGGAGGATCAATAATGTAAACAAGTCATGTCAAGTAATTATAGGTAACCCTCTGATTGTCTAAGGGTTAAATTCCCCGCAGTTCCGGGGCACTAGGGTTATTAGACTCTCCTAGTAGAGGTCAGCCCTAATAGGGTTTTAGTCATGTCGGGATTAGTATAAATAGAAAGTTGGACTCTCTATTTAACATAAAACTCATACACACTCAAGTGTAGCGCATAGTTGAGGAAGGAGAAGGCACTGGGGCTAGACAAGTAAAAGGTTACTGCTATCAAGAGATCACTTATTGTTTTGGGCCTTTACTGTTTTGGTGTTGATTCTATCTCTGAGGAAGTTGCAGGGTTTCCTCCATTTATGGTTTCCTTGAGGAAAAACACTATGTTCATTGTCTCTTGTGTTTGATTACTATACTTGTTATTCTCTCAGTTAAAGATCCTAAATAATGCTAGCTTAATGTTGAAAAACTAACATGGTATCAGAGCTAATCTAAGAAGAAGACACTATGCAGCTACGAGAACTAGGGCTTCATATTTTGTGGATCTTCCTCCACATATTTTAATCAAAAGTAAGGTGGAATAACTCTCTGCCTTAGGGCGCATCTTTCTGTCGAAGCAGAACCCAATTCTGAGGTTTTTCAGTTTTGGACCCGACACTACTGCCGAAAATTAGGGCTTTTCACAGAAGAGGAATTTTTCAGTGAGCCATGGCCTAGATTGATCTCCTCCCCAAAATAAAAGTTAGGGATAAATTTCAAGGCATTTGGGTGGACAGATCTCCGAAAAAGCAAAACCCTAATTTGCTCCTGATCCAGTGCTGTGGGATTTCATCGTCAAATCCAAATCTGACATCTTGACCTAGTAAGATCTAAATCTCCTGTATTTCAATTTGAGGTTCTTAGTTTAATATGTCTCATCATACCAAGCTTGATGAAAAGCTTGAGGGAGCTGATAACTTCCGAGCCTGGAAGTATAGGATCTCCCAGGTCCTGGAAGAAAATGAGTTGGACTTCTACATCCATGAGGAGGTTCCAGTTCTAGAGGGAGATGAGGAAAAGGCCTTACACAAGAAGAAGATGGTTATGGAAAAGAGGATCATTGCTGATTCTATCAAGGATCACCTTATCCCATAGGTGTCCTCTCTCAAGACACCTAAAGCTATGTTTGATGCCCTAACCAAATTGTTTGAAGGGAAGAACATAAACCGGAAGATGACTCTGAGGAATCAATTGAAGAATGTGAAGATTTAGAATGCAAAGACCATCCAGTCTTACTTCACAAGGGTTTCTCAGATCAAGGAACAATTAGAAGCTGTAGATGAAGAAGTGGAGAATGCAGAGATTGTGATGACAACTCTGAATGGCCTTCCTAGGTCATGGGATTCATTCATCCAAGGAATCTGTGCCAAAAATAAGTTAGTCAAATTCAGCAGAATATGGGAAGAATGTTCTCAAGAAGAAGCACAGATAGCATCTCGAGAAGAGAAGATGGGAAGTGAAGATCAAGCTCTCACAGTTCACTCCAAGAAAGGCAGAAGAACAGCTCATCACCCCAAAGGTAAGAATCCTCATCATAGAGACAACAGTAGAAACGACCTATCTAGATTAAGATGTTATACATGTGATGAAATAGGACACTTTGAAAAATATTGTCCTAAGAACAAGGTCCACTCTCATAAGAAGAAGGGGAACAAAAGAACACATCATGCTCATGCTGTAGAGGATGATGAAACATCCAAGTAAAGAACCAGATATGAAAGTGAAGATTCTTCAAACAAGGATGAATATGTTTTGATCTCTGCTCTCATGGGTAACATTACTCATGGAAGTGATGATTGGATTATAGACAGTGGGGCTTACAAACATATAACTGGATTCAAGGAATCCTTTGTGAGACTATCAAAACATGAATCACCTCACAAGGTGAATCTAGGAGATGACTACCAATATCCAATAAAAGGTAGTGGGGAATCTTCCTATAAACTAGACTCTGGAAAGTCTCTAACAATGAAGGAAGTATTGTTTGTGCCAGGACTCAAGAAGAACCTCCTCTCCATATCTGCACTAGATGCAAAAGGAATGACGGTTGCATTCATAGATGGTCAAGTCATCATGTGGCCAAGAGGAAAGACTATCGATGATGCGGTGGTGATTGGAGAACAAGAAGGAGGATTGTACAAATTAAAGGGCCATCCAGAACAAGCATTGGTCCATGACACAATAGATCCAAGTGAACTTTGGCATAGAAGGCTTGCACATGTGCATTACAGAGCACTGCCAATTGCAAGCAAAGCTGTTGAAGGTCTTCCAGAATTCCAAGCAAAACATGATGGGGTCTGCAAAGGATGTGCGAAAGGAAAGAATACAAAGAAGACATTTCCTAGCAGTGAAAGCAAAGCCAAGGGAATCCTAGAAATCATCCACTCTGATGTATGTGGTCCTATGTCATCAAAATCACTAAGCGAGTATGCATATTATGTTTCTTTTATTGATGATTTGTCTAGGATGACATGGGTTTACTTCATGAAGAACAAAGATGAAGTATTTAACAAATTCAAGGAATTCAAATTCTTGATCGAGAACCACACTAAAAAGAAGATCAAGAATTTTCGATCAAACAATGGCACGGAATTCACTTCAAATGAATTCAAAGAGCTATGCAAAGAATCATGGATTAAGAGGGAGTTGTCCACTCCTTATAATCCACAACAGAATGGGATTGTGGAACGGAAGAATAGAACTATCATGGAAGCAGCAAGAGCTATGCTTCATGATCAAGATCTTCCTATGCATCTTTGGGCTGAAGCTGCCAGAACAGTAGTGTATGTACAGAACCGTACTCCACATAGAGTACTCAAAAACAAGACTCCTGAAGAAGTATTCTCTGGAAAGAAACAAAAAGTTATCTATCTCAGAATATTTGGTTGTCCTGTGTACATACACATTCCAAAAGAGAAGGGAACAAAATTATATCCTTCCAGAAAGAAGGGTATATTTGTGGGATACTCTGAAAGCTCAAAGGCTTACAGAATATATTTCCCAGGTTACAAGAAGATTGAAATCAGCAGGGATGTGACATTTGATGAAGACATAGCTTACAACAAATCCAGAAAGAGACCTGCTGAAGAACCTGAAGAAGCAGAAGCACCCAGAATACATGATACAACCATGAATGAAGAAACTCAAGAAGAAGATCAATATTTCGAAGAACCACAAAGACTTGTAGATCCACCTCTGGAGAAGAATCCTCATAAGAGGAAACCTGCTTGGGTACGAGAACTTATCCAAGGTGCAATGAGATATGGGGCTCCATAAGAGAATCACAGAGAAAGAAAGAGGACCAGATCTTGCTTCAGGTATGTAGCTTTACTATGTGATTTCATTGATAAAGAACCTTCCATTTATGAAAAAGTGGCAGAACGGAAAGAATGGAAGGATTCTATGATCGAATAATATCAATCAATCATGAAGAATGATGTTTGGGATTTTGTTTCAAGGCCAGAAGGGAAGTTAGTTGTGACTTCCAAATGGATCTACAAGATCAAACATGCTATATATGGTATCATCGAAAAACATAAGGCAAGATTTGTGGCTCGGGGTTTCTCTCAGAAGGAAGGAATAGATTATGAAGAAACCTTTTCTCCTGTATCCAGATACACTTCCATCAGATTGGTACTTTCTCTGGCTGCAGTGATAAAATGGAAAATACACCAAATGGATGTCAATACTGCTTTCTTGAATGGTGTAGTGGAAGAGGAAGTGTATGTAGAGCAACCACTCGGTTTTGAGACTCATGACAGGGAGTCTCATGTGTGCAGATTGAAGAAAGCCCTATACAGTTTGAAACAGGCACCCAGGACCTGGTACAGCAGAATTGACAGCTTTCTATCTAGTTTGGGCTTTACCAAGAGTAAAGCAGATTCCAACCTTTACTACAAGGTTGAAGATGGCAACCCAATGATACTTCTACTATATGTAGATGATCTATTTGTGACAGGTACGGATGGGTTGATTGCTGATACGAAGAGAAATCTTGCTGCTGAGTTCGAAATGAAGGACTTGGGGACGATGCATTACTTTCTAGGTATGGAGGTGTGGCAGAGTACAGATGGAATCTTCCTTTGACAAGGGAAGTATGCAATAGAGATCCTGAAGAGGTTTGGGATGATGGATTGCAAGGCTCTGGCCACACCTATGGCATCGAAACTGAACCTCTTGAACGATGCTTCATCAGAGTCGGTTGATGCTATGATGTATCATCAAATGATTGTGTCCTTGATGTACCTGACGAACATGAGACCAGACATTTGCTTTGTTGTGAACACCTTGAGCTAGTTCCTGATAGATCCGAGACATGTTCACTTGATTGTTGCAAAGCATATTCTGAGGTACCTGAAGGGTACAGTTGATTATGGGCTCAAGTACGATGTGAATCAGAAGATTAACCTGGAGGGTTATGTTGATTCAGATTGGGTATGCAGTGCCGTCGATAAGAAGAGCACTTCAGGGTGTTGTTTCAATATGGGATTAGGTGTGATCTCTTTGTTTAGAAGGAAGCAATCTTGTGTGGCACTAAGTACAACTAAAGCAGAGTATGTCACAGCTTGTTCAGCTAGTTGTGAGGTAGTATGGCTAAGGAAGCTACTGTCTGATTTATTTGATCTCCAGTTAGATGCTACTTGTATACATTGTGACAACTAGAGTTGCGTAAAGTTGTCAGAGAATCCAGTGTTCCCTGACAAGTCGAAGCATATCGAGATCAAGTACCACTATATCAGGGATATGGTGCAGAGGGGAGCAGTGAAGCTCCAGTATGTTGCGACGGAGGAACAGATAGCTGATGTATTGATGAACCCATTGGCTAGGCTAAAGTTCGATTACTTCAAGGAGAAGCTTGGTGTTCTCCAGATCAAGGTTTCCTCCAAGGGAAAGTGATGAGACCCATAGCCATTCTAACATGGTGAGAGGATTGGTTCCTTCCATGGTCAAATGTAAGGGCTGATCCATTCTGTCATGGTGAGAGGATTGGTTCCTTCCATGTCAGATATGAGTGCTAGCCATTCTATCAAGTAGGACAGATGTAAGGGCAAGTGCCATTCTGGGAATGGAGGTACCTGGTCAGTTACCAAGAAAAATCAATCTAGGACTGAGAAGCCATTCTGATGTGATAGAGGGATGTGTTCCCACTTGATCAGATGTAAGGGCTGAACCATTCTGTCATGGCTAAAGGATTAGGTTCCTTCCATGTCAGATGTGAGTGTTGGCCATTCCGACGAGCAGGTCAAATGTAAGGGCAACTGTCATTCTCTAGGAGAATGGAGGCACCTGTTCAGTTACTAGGTAGCTCAATCGAGGACTAGGGGCCATTCTGATGTGAGTGTAGGAATGGTTCCTACAAGATCAAATATGAGTGCAAGCCCTTCCATCATTGTGTGCAGGATGTGTTCCAGCCTGGATGGATGCAAGGGAAAATCCCTTTCATCATTGTGGTAGGATGTGGTTCCAACCTGGATGGAAGTATGAAAATATGCCATCATTGTGGTAGGATGTGGTTCCATCCTAGATGAATGTAAGTGCAGAGATCTTCTATCATTCTGTGTAGGATGTGTTCCAGCCTGGATGGAAGTGTGGAAATCTTCCTTCATTATGTGCAGGATGTGTTCCAGCCAAGATGGAAGTGTGAAAATATTCCATCATTGTGTGCAGGATGTGTTCCATCCTGGATGGAAGTGTGGAAATCTTCCATCATTTTGTGCAGGATGTGTTCCATCCTGAGTGGAAGTACAGAACTCTTCCATCATTATGTGCAGGATGTGTTCCAACCTGGATGGATATGAGTGTTGTTCCTTTTTGACAAGTAGGTCAGATATAAGTGCTAAAGAAGACCTACATGGAGGCTAGGCCTACAACCAGCATGAAAAAGGGCTGGCTCTGTAGAACTTCCTGTGACGAGAAGAATCATGAGATAGCACCCGTGATGATCTAGTTTGAGTGATGATCTAGATCCAGTGATGATGATCCATCAGTGATAATCCAGATCCAGTGACGATCCAGATCCAGTGATGATGTCCAGTGATGATCCAGATCTAGTGATGATCCAGATCCAGTGATGATCCAGATCTAGTGATGATGTCCAGTGATGATCCAGATCTAAAGATGAATATGACTTAAAGATGAAGATGACGAGATGATCCAGTTGATATAGAGAAGAAGACCAGTGCTGAAAATTGTGTCGAAAGAATACTTTCCTAGTTAAGAGGGAGTGTTGATGTATTTGTAACTTCAGAATGTATTCATCTATGCATCTTATGAATTGTAACCTGATGTTTATTCCGGGATGTATCTATAATGTAATTGAGTCATGTTGGCATGCCCAGATGTTCCAATCGGGAGGATCAATAATGTAAACAAGTCATGTCAAGTCATTGTGAGTAACCCTCTGATTGTCTAAGGGTTAAAGTCCCCATAGTTCCACGACACTAGGGTTATTAGACTCTCCTAGTAGAGGTCGTCCCTGGTAGGGTTTTAGTCATGTCGGGATTAGTATAAATAGAGAGCTGGACTCTCTATTTAACATACAACTCATACACACTCAAGTGTAGCGCATAGTTGAGGAAGGAGAAGACACTAGGGCTAGACAAGAAGAAGGTTACTGCTGTTGGGAGATCACTTACTATTTTGGGCTTTTACCGTTTTGGTGATGATTCTATCTCTGAGGAAGTTGCGGGGTTTTCTCCATTTATGGTTTCCCCGAGGAAAAACACTGTGTTCATTGTCTCTTGTGTTTGATTACTGTACGTGTTATTCTCTCAGTTAAAGATCCTAAATAATGCTAGCTTAATGTTGAAAAACTAATAGGAACTATGGGGACTTTAACCCTTAGACAATAGGAGGGCTACCCACCTTGAATTTACATGACTTGTTTACATTATAGAAACTCCCGACAGGAACCTCGGGGCATGACATGACTCAAGTACATTACAAATACATCCCAGAATAAACATCGGGTTACAATATATAAGAAATACAAGTGAATACATTCCGAAGTTACAATTACATCAACACTCCCTCTTAACTAGGAAGGTATTCTCTTGACACAATTTATCAGCACAAGTCTTCTTCTCTGTATCATCTGGATCATCATCAAGTCTTTGTCATCTTCACCTTCAATCCATATCTATCTTCAATTCACCTTCATCTTCAAGTCATCTTCACCTGGATCTGGATCATCACTCGATCTGGATCATCATCACTGGATCTAGATCATCCCTCGATCTGGATCATCTCTGGAGCATCATCACTGGATCTAGATCATCCCTTGATCTGGATCATCTCTGCTGGATCATCATCACTAGATCTTCATGGGTGCTATCTCATGATTCTTCTCGTCACAAGAAGTTCTACAAATCCAGCCCTTTTTCATGCTGGTTGTAGTCCTAGCCTCCATGTAGGTCTTCTTCTAGCACTTATATTTGACCCTAAGTCAGAAAGGCACACCCAGGACTCACATCTAACCATGTGGGAACACCTCCCACAACCCTTTCATAAAGTCCCGGCACTCACATCCATCAACCAATGTCGAAAAGGCTTAGCACTTACACTCGGCCATGCAAGGAACCAATCCTCCACGCCGAAAGGATCTACACTTACATATGACGACCAATGTCAAAAGGGCTTAGCACTTATATTCGACCATGCAAGGAACCAATCCTTCATGTCGAAAGGGATCTACACTTACATCTGACAACCAATGTCAGAAGGGCTTGCACTCACATTTGATCATGTAGGAACCAATCCTACAGTCATATCAGAATGGCCGCTAGTCCCAGACTGAGCTACCTGGTAACTGACCAGGTGCCTCCATTCCAAGAATGGCATTCAGCGCTTACTTATGATCATGTAGGAACCAATCCTACAGTCACATCATAATGGATCAGCACTCACATCTGACATGGAAGGAACCAATCCTTTCACCATGACAGAATGGCTCAGCCCTTACATCTGACCATGGAAGGAACCAATCCTCTTCACCATGTCAGAATGGCTCTGGGTCTTATCATTTCCCCTTGGAGGAAACCTCGATCTAGAGAATACCAAGCTTCTCCCTGAAGTACTCAAACTTCACCCTAGCCAATGGCTTTGTCAACACATCAACTATATGTTCCTTCGTCGCAACATACTGGAGATTCACTGCTCCCCTATGCACCATATCCCTGAAATAGTGATACTTGAACTCGATATGATTCGACTTGTCATGGAACACTGGATTCTCTAACAACTTTATGCAACTCTAGTTGTCACAATGTATACAAGTAGCATACATCTGGAGATCAAATAAATTAGACAGTAGCTTTCGTGGCCATACTACCTCACAACTAGCTGAACAAGCTGCGACATACTCTGCTTCAGCTGTACTCAGTGCCACATAGGATTGATTCCTGCTAAACCAAGATATCACACCCAATCCCATACTGAACCAACACCCTGAAGTGCTCTTCCTATCAATGGCACTGCCTGCCCAATTTGAATCAACATAACCCTCCAAGTTAATCTTCTGATTCGCCTCATACTTGAGACCATAATCAATTGTACCCCTTAGGTACCTCAGAATATGCTTTGTAGCAATCAAGTAAACATGTCTTAGATCTGTCAAGAAATGGCTCAAGGTGTTCAAAGCAAAGCAAATGTCTGGTCTCGTGTTCGCCAGGTGCATCAAGGTCCCAATCATCTGATGATACATCGTAGCATCAACCATCTCTGATGAAGCATCACTCAATAGCTTTAGGTTCAATTCCATAGGTGTGGTCGTGGCCTTGCAGTCCATCATCCCAAACCTCTTTAGGATCTCTACTGCATACTTCCCTTGTCTCAAGGAGATTTTATCCGCATTCTGCCACACCTCCATGCCTATAAAATAATGCATCATACCCAAGTCCTTCATTTTGAACTCGGCAACAAGCTTTCTCTTTGTATCAATAATCAACCCATCCATACCTGTTACAAATAGATCATCTACATACAGTAGGAGCATCACTAGGTTGCCATCTTAAACCTTGTAGTAAAGGTTGGAATCTACTTTACTCTTGGTAAATCCCAAACTGGATAGAAAGCTGTCAATTCTGCCGTACCATGTCCTAGGTGCCTGTTTCAAACCATACATGGCTTTCTTAAATCTGCACACAAGAGACTCCCTGTCATGTGTCTCAAAACCAAGTGCTTGTTCTACATACACTTCCTCTTCCACTACACCATTCAAGAAAGCATTCTTGACATCCATTTGGTGTATCTTCCATTTCATCACTGCAGCCAGAGCAAGTACTGATCTGATGGAAGTGTATCTAGCTACAGGTGCAAAGGTTTCTTCATAGTCTATTCCTTATTTCTGGGAGAAACCTCAAGCCACGAATCTTTCCTTATATTTCTCTATGCTACCATCTGCAGCATGATTGATCTTGTAGATCCATTTGGAAGTTACAACTGACTTCCCTTCTGGTCTTGGGACAACATCCCAAACATCATTCTTCATGATCGATTGATATTATTCCTTCCATTATTTCTGTTCTGTCGCTTCTTCAGAATTGGAAGGTTCTTCGTTGATAAAGTCACATAGTAAAGCTACATATCCGGAGCAGGATTTGGTTCTCTTTCTTTCTCTGTGATTCTCTTCTGGAGCCCCATATCTTTATGCACCTTGGATAATTTCTCATACGCAAGAAAGTTACCTCTTGTGAGGATTCTTCTCCTAAGGTGGATCTACAAGTCTTTGTGGTTCTTCAAATTCTCGATCTTCTTCTTGAATTTATTTGTTCATGGTTGTATCATGAATTCTGGGTGCTTCTGCTTCTTCAGGTTCTTCAACAGGTCTCTTTCTAGATTGGTTGTAAGCTGTGTCTTCATCAAATGTTACATCCCTACTTATGTCGATCATCTTGAATCCTGGGAAATATATTCTGTAAGCCTTCGAGCTTTCAGAGTATCCCACAAATATACCTTTCTTTCCTGGAGGATCTAATTTTGCTCTCTTCTCTTTTGGAATGTCTATGTACACTGGATAGTTGAATACTCTGAGATGGTTAACTTTTGGTTTCTTGCTGGAAAAGACTTCTTTAGGTGTCTTGTTCTCGAGTACTCTGTGTGGAGTATGGTTCTGTACACACACCATTGTTCTGGCAGCCTCTTCCCATATATGCATGGGAAGATCTTGATCATGAAGCATTGCTCTTGCAGCTTCCATGATAGTTCTATTATTCCTTTCTGCAACCCCATTCTGTTGTGGATTATATGGAGTGGATAACTCCTTCTTAATCCATGATTCTTTGCGTAAGTCTTTGAATTCATTTGATGTGAATTCTCCGTCATTATCTGATTGAAAGGTCTTGATCTTCTTTTTTGTGTGGTTCTCAATCAAGGATTTGAATTCCTTGAACTTGCTGAAAACTTCATCTTTGTTCTTCATGAAGTAAATCCATGTCTTCCTAGAAAATCCATCAATGAAAGAAACATAGTATACATACCCGCTTAGTGAACTGGATGACATTGGTCTACATACATCGGCGTGGATGATTTCCAAGATTCCTTTTGACTTGATCTCGCTACTTGGAAATGTCTTCTTTGTATTCTTTCCTTTTGCACATCCTTTATAGATCCCTTCATGTTTTGCTTGAATTTCTGGAAGACCTTCAACAGCTTTTCTTGCAAGTGGCAGTGCTCTATAATGCACATGTGCAAGCCTTATGTGTCAGAGTTCATTTGGCTCTACTGTTTCATGGACCAAAGCTTGTTCTAGATGGCCCTTCAATTTGTATAATCCTCCTTCTTGTTCTCTAATCACTATTGCATTGTCAATAGTCTTTCCTCTTGACCACATGAGGACTTGGCCATCTACAAATGCAACCCTCATGCCTTTTGCATCCAGTGCTGATATGGATAGAATATTCTTCTGTAGTCCTGGTAAAAAAAAGACATCCTTCATTTTCATAGACTTTCCGGAGTCTAGCTTGTAGGAGGATTCACCACTATCTTTTATGGGATATTGGTAGTCATCCCCAAGTTTCACCTTATGGGGTGAATTATGTTCGGATAGTTTCTCAAAGGATTCCTTAGCGTCATCTTCCATTTGATGTTCTTCCCTCCAAACAATTTGGTTAGGGAATCAAACATGGCTTTAGGTGTCTTGAGGGAGGACACCTGTGGTATGAGGTGATCCTTGATAGAATCGGCAATGATCCTCTTTGCCATAACCAAATTCTTCTTATGTAAGACCTTGGCCTCATCTCCCTCTAGAACTGGAATCTCCTCACTGATGTAGGAGTCCAACTCATTTTCTTCCAAGACCAGGGAGATCCTATACTTCCATGCTCGGAAGTTATCAGCTCCCTCAAGATTTTCATGAAGCTTGGTATGATGAGACATATTAACTGATAAATTCAAATGGAAATACAAAATATTTAGATCTTACCAGGTCAAGATGTCGGATCTGGATTTGGAGCTGAAATCCTGGAGTGCTGGTTCAGGAGTAGATTAGGGTTTTTATTTTCTGGAGTTCTGTCCAATCAAATGCTTTGAATTTGATCCCTAACTTCGATTTTGGGGAGGAGATCAATCCAGACCTCAGCTCACTGAAAAATTCCACTTATGTGAAAAGCCCTAATTTTCGACAGTAGTGTCGGGTCCAAAACTGAAAAACCTCATAATTGGATTCTGCTTCGACAAAAAGATGCGCCCTAGGGAGGAGAGTTATTCCACCCTTATTTTGCTGAAAATATGTGGAGAGAGATCCACAAAGTAGGAATCCCTAGTTCCCGCAGCTGCATAGTGTCTTCTTCTTAGGTTAGCTCTGATACCATGTTAGATTTTTAACATTAAGCTAGCATAACATTAGGATCTTTAACTGAGAGAACAACAAGCACAACAATCAAACACAAGATACAATGAACACGGTGTTTTTCCTCGGGGAAACCATAAATGGAGAAAACCCCGCAACTTCTCAGAGATAGAATCAGCACCAAAAGTGAAACCCAAAAATAGTAAGATGATCTCTCGACAGCAGTAACCTCTTTCTTCCTTGCCCCAGTGCCTTTCTCTTCCTCAGCTATGCACCACAACTAAGTGTGAGTAAGTGTGTGATAAATAGAGAGGCTAGCTCTCTATTTATACTAATTCCCGACTTGACTAAACCCAACTAGGGCCGACTTCACTAGGTGAGTCTAATAACACTAGTGCCGTCAAACTGCGAGGACTTTAACCCTTAGACAATAGGAGGGTTACCCACCTTGACTTGACATGACTTGTTTATATTATAGAAACTCCTGATGGGAACCTCGGGGCATGACATGAATCAAGTACATTACAAATACATCCTGGAATAAACATCAGGTTACAATACATAAGAAATACAAGTGAATACATTCTGAAGTTACAATTACATCAATGTAATGAAGGTGACTTGGTACTCTTGTATGACCAAACTAGTGAACTATTAGGGGTTGGTAAGTTCAACCCCATGTGGCATGGGCCTTACGTGGTAAAACATGACTTAGAGAAAGGCACATATGAGCTAGAATATTATGAAGGGAAGGCCTTGGCGGATCCTAGAAATGGGCTCTATCTCAAAAAATACTATGCCATACATTCATATACCTAGGATTTACAATCATGATGCCAATTCTTATGCAAATTACATTTTAGACTGAAATTTGTCACATCAATAATGAAACATACACATTCCATTCACATTTAAACATACATGTAAATACATCAATTCAGTCACTATAATTTTTTTTATTTCTGTATATAGTTCAAAATGGTGTCACAGTACAAAATATCACGATACAAAAATGGGGCTTCAAGCCGCCAAAAAATACACGGTCGATACAAAAAGTCTTTCTAGGAATCTATGCCTGTGGGCCTGGGTGATGATCATGATAACAAACAACTTCATTGGCCAACCGCCGAAATAGTCAAACCCACAGATGAGGTACCTCTACTATGTGTCTCTGCATAGCCTCAAGAAATTCCTCGACTTGCTCCATGGGTACCCTATGTGTCAACCTGTAGAAGTTTCCATGTATGTTTTGGAACGTCTGCTTCGCATCTGCACCGATCATCTCATCCCCTTGTCCCCTCCAATGATGTCAGGGGATTCCATCCAAATATCTCGGAACCACGTCTGCGCACACATGAAAAATGTTGGTATGTGATACCACCAAAAGGATGATTATCCTATATATCAAAAATATAAAAAAATCAAATAATTCAAAACACAATTGGGAATTTTACCTATATCACCATATGCGGCGCTCGGTTGTAGTGGCATGTCTAGGTCTCCATGGAATTCGCTCCCTGCATAGGGATATTCATCCACATCCATGATCTGTCACTTCCACCAATGGTATAAGTCTGGTGGGAAAGGACTGGGTGTCCGACCTCCCCCTAACCGTCGCATCACCTCCTCCCAATGGGTTTTGGATGGATCTCATATACTATGTGGAGGAACCTCGCATCTAGGGCAGAGGCACGGTACCCTCTTGAAGAAGAAAGTACTAAGTATGTTGGTGAACACGAATTTGTTTATCATGCCCAGCTTGTAGTCCGTTAGTTGGTGTTTCATAGCGCTTGGCAATTATGTGCTCCTTTCATACACTCTACTAAATAGAACATCAGACGCCTGGAAGCCTAATGGAGTGATTTCAGACCTTCTATCCTGGCTAGTACCAGAACTATCACCTTGACACTAAGGCTCTGGATGGAGTTCACCAGAACCTGACTTCCGATCTTATTTGTATCAGGGAGGAAATATACTGTTATATACTCCTCGATGGTGAGCCCTCTACCCACTCCATGATCTCGTAATTTTACTACCTCACCTCAACGGGATAGTCCGATAATGAAGTAGATGTCATCTACTTCTAGTTTCAGTGGCATATCATCTGGCTGAAAAGCCTCTATGTCTGGGTCCCAGTAGTTAACAAATATCTAAAGAAGTCTTGATTGGGCCCTCAAACCCCCAAGCTTTCAAAAATTGTACAATTCACATCTTTTTAGAGCTTGTTGATCGTTTATGCCTCGATGGAATTCCCTATCCACATCCTCATGCTCACGCTACCTCCATTCCAACACCATCCTACCAAAAACATTCAAGTTTTGTGATAATTTTCCATTAAATTGGGGATGCCCTGCCCTATGCATGACTTTTCTTAGTAACAGTAGCATATGTATGTGGCAGTCTTTTTTTTTCCCATGTACATCAGGCCCTATACATAACCTGATAGTCTGTGACCCATGTGGGCTAGGATACCCATTTATGGTTTCTCTAAGATTAAAAATAAACCATGAAAACCAAAAATAAATGCATAGAATAAATGAGGAATGAGATGAAGAACTGCTTGGTCCTGACGGCTCATGATTCCGTTACCCCTAGATCCCGAAATCAACGTTTGAAATTCGTAATCCAAATGGCTCCAAATGCACTATTTGTGGTAAAAAACAAAATGGTATGGTAAAAATGTCAATTTTTACTATTTATCAAATTTTTTTAAAATTTTTATCCTCTTAACCTATAGTTTGGACTTTTATTAACTCTTTTTAGTTGTTTGGCCTAATATTGGTGTGTAGGGACTCATTTTGGGTGCACTTTTGCCGAGGTTTTTACCCTCTTAACCTATAGTTTGGACTTTTATTAACTCTTTTTAGTTGTTTGGCCTAATATTGGTGTGTAGGGACTCATTTTGGGTGCACTTTTGCTGAGGTTATGAGTTTTTTGAAAATATTGATGATTATAATTTTGTTGAAGAATTTGATAAGATTGTTGAAGATTGTACAGAAGTTGCAGCGAATGAAATAGATAAAGTACAAGCAAAAGGAATTTATAATGACGTTGGAATGTTGATGATTCAGTGATTGCAGAAGTAGTGATATAAAAAGAGTTGCATAATAATAACACTCAAAATGTTGTATGTTATGTTGTAGACAGAGCAACTAAAATAAAGTATGTTGTTCTTGATAAACAGTTGAAATTTTTGGAAGAATGGCTTGAAAATCCAAGATATGATGATAAAGATAATAGTCTTGTTGCAAAAGCATAAATGAAGAAAGTTGATTACCTTGTTGCAGCTACACAAGAATATTTGAAAGGAGAGATAGTGACAACTCTCAGAGAAGAACAAAATGAAAAGAACCAATATGGTTCACAATATTATAATTTATATAATGTTGACAAAATGTTTGAATGTGCAAGTGAGAAACTAATCAAAGATGAAGAATCCATTGAAGATGATATTGGAAATGATGAGTTTGATTTGAAAGAAGAAAATTGCACCAAAGATGAATTGGTTGAAGAATCAGTTGAAAATATATTCATGTCATGGTGTCCAGAAGAAATTGGGCATTATTATCAATTAATGTGTCTACAGAATGACATTGAACTAATTACTCTCAGTAAATTCAAAGATAGCTTGTGGGATCTTTGTATGCCCATGTTGCAGTATTCAGAAGAAAATATTTGGATTGAAGTCCTTAATTTAAAGGACATTGAAAATTTGAATGATGATAAGAAAATTGAAGAATGTTTTGCAGTTGAAGTTGAACATAATGGATTTGTGGAATCAAAGAAAACATTGATGGTAAAGAAGAAAGTGAAGATAAAGAATCAAAAGTATTTTTGTATAAAGTTTGGCGTTCTAAGCCAAGTAATGATGAAACCGAAGCTGAGAATGATGCAATTGAAATTATAATTAATGATTGATTTGCAAAGGCCAAGAAGATTGAATGCAATGGTCTTCATGTTGAAATATTATATTTTGAGGAGAACAAGTATCGTGGAGTTTCTAAACAAAAGGAGTTCAGATTATTAAGATACAAAGTCAAGATGAAGAAATGGTTGAAGCCACGAATGAAGCAAGAGCTAAAGAAGATCAAGGTAAAGATGAAGATAAAACAAAAAACAAAGTTTACATACTTCAAAGTTTGCAGTCGAAAGAAACAGAAAAAAAAAATGCACTAGTATGTTCCAACAAAGAATGTGAACAAATTTTTTGAAGTTGTTTTGATACTGATGTAAGCCTTACTGAGACTTAGACCAACAAGCATTATAGTTGAAATGTTGTTTTGTAAAAACTGTAGTTGTTTGTGATTGATATATTTTTGTTTGTAGTAATTAAGGGGGAGAATGTTGGTAGTGGTTAATTACTCCATCGTCAAGATCGATTGCCTACTGAAACATTGAAAAGGCAATGTTGTTCAGATCGCTAAACGCTAGAGTTCTGAAATGTCATTCACCGCCCAGATTTGTGGTCACCGTAATCCTGAAGATTTGCAGCACCGCCACACCGCTTTGATTTTTCCATGTTGTCAAGATTTCAAAGGGGCAGCACACCACATCGATTTCTGAAGAAGCAGTTACAGGCTCTATCATAGCTCATCAAATATTTATTTGAGTCAATCAGATCGTTGAAGGGGCGTTCATCATTCCGGTTGTAGCTCATGAAAGGGTAGATAATTAATTAAATTCTCATAGATATTAAAATTATAAATCATGAAAATCCAATTTCACTAATCCAACAAAGTATCTCTAAATTACTGAAGAGGCGTCACAATTTTATTCTTAGACTGTAGCATAGCATTTGCAGACAATTATATTTTTGTATAGCGAAAGGTCAATTAGCAGATAATGATCGACTTAGATAAATATGCTATAAATACCTAGCTTGTGATCATGTTTAATATACGAAGAAGTATGCTGAAAATACATAGCAAAGAGTGAAATAGAAACAAAGTTGAAACTCTGATATTTTCTGTGTAATTTATTTGACTTTGTTTTTGAGTTGAAAAACTCATTTTTATATTTATGATAGTTTGTTGTAGCAGCTTGAGTTTTATTTGATGTGAATGTTGATTATTAATTCAGTAGAATATTTAGGTTCATTTTACAGACCCAGGGGTCATCTGAAACTTGTTAAAAGGTCAGTTGTAACAGATTTGTGAGTGAGCTGTGAGTGACTGTCAGTAGTCACAGCTAGTTGAAATAATTGTTTTAATTGATGTGATTTGTAACAGCCAGTTGCAACATCATCTGAAGTAAATTGTAAGCTGTAGCATCCAAGCTGCAACAATCCCATAGGTGCAGGGTTGATTTTGATAACTCTGTTAGTGAGTTACAGGAAAGTTGTACATTGCTCAGGAGAGTTGTACATTGCCTGTAAGTGTTATTTTGAGTTGTGCATAAAGTTTTTAATGCTACTAAGGAAAGACCGGAACTCCCCTGCCTTCCCCTCAAATTCAAGCTAACTATATAAGTTGTAAAACCGAAGAATGTTATACATAGTGTTTTTCCATTGAAAAGCTAATATATTTTCCACTTGAGTGCATGAAATTTTAAGGACCTCTTTTGATTGTATAAAATTTTGAATAGTGTTGCATGCTTTGGATTTTCTCTTTGAAACCTAGTTATATAGACTTCAAATTACACTAGTGAAAAAACCCAGTTGAAGATGAGGATAATCTTGTCACCTAGTCTTCCAGACCTATCGTTACTCCACTGGGTAAAGCTTTTGGAACATATTTATCAATAATGGTTTATAGTGCTTCAAGCAACAAGCCCCTTTGTTTATAAGTATGCCTTGCTAGAACCAGGGTGTCGACCTTTTTTGCAATTATTGCCATAGAAGCTACTTCAATAATAGTTTTAGTTTTAGGTGTGTAAATAATTACATTGATGAATTTATGGGCCATTACAAGCAAAAAGATTGAATGTTTGGTATACAAAATCACACCTCCTTCTCCAAATATTAATCTTGTTAAAGGAAAACTTTTTAATTAGTTCTTAGTTGCAATAATATGAAATAGTTAATAGATAGTTCGAGTTTTAGGTAGCCATTTTCCAATTTGTATATCAGAGGCTATAATGAGTGGATTTCATATTGTTTATAGCTTGTTATAAGCAAAGTAGTGATGGAAATTTCTGAGATGGTAATGTTTTTTTTGGTATAAGCATGCATTTAAGTCACTAGCTTGTTATTAAAAAATAATGTTTTGGATTGTGTTTGCTATTATAAGAATTGATAGTCAACAACATCATGAGTTTGGGTCGTGTGATAGTATTACCATCATGGATGCCAATAAATATTGAGGTGAGCGTTGGGATTAGATGAAATTTGTGTCCATTGCTTAAGATGAGGACACAAATGGCATGACAAACTGTGTAATTTGTAACACGCATAATTCATTTCTTGGGTTGTAATTTGTAATCATAGTGGAGGATTTCATATCTTCTTATTCTTGGTCATGGAAATTCTCTCGATGTCATTTTTTGCAACTATATAAATCTCAAAAGGAACTTGCACAACTATGTAGATACCATAAATCACTTGCATTGGTGGAACATCTTGTTTATTTTCTTGTTTGGAATCAAGATTGAGTCTCAAGAATCAAATACTCTAGGTTTTAAACTAATTTATACTTCCACAATGTGTATCAAGTTGTTATATAATTCGGACCATGAGATCCTTATTATAGTTCATGTTTGTTTCCATGCTACATGGTTTCACCTAGATCTCTTATCTCATTTTTTCTTTCCATGATATAGATGCACAAAAATATAGATGCACATTTTGTGCAGAGAACAAGATAATCATGCTGTATGTTAAACAACTCAAACCTTTCATGTTTCAAAATGAATGTAAAAATCTATGCTTACATCTTCCTATATATCTATGTAAATGTCCAAATAAAAGGTGATGTATCGGTGACCAATCAATCATTCATGTGTTGGTAACATAATCAAGGGTGATGTCTTGATAACCAATCATAATTATCTTGGTGGAAGTAAGTGATTCCTCGGTTACCAATCAATCATTCATGTGTTGGTAATTACTCAAGGGTGATGTCTTGATAACCAGTCATAATTATGTTGGTGGAAGTAAGTTGTCTTATATGATTGTCATAAGACCAATATTTTGGGATGAAAAACTTATTTTATTTTTGGAAAGTAAAGGACACCATGTAAAAAGTGGTGGAATAACTCATGGTGGAATGACATTGCTTTCACAAGTTATATGGGAAGGGTATTGTATTAATGATTTTAATTTTGTTTAAAATTTTATGATTATTTAAAAAAATAAATAGGGAACATATAAATTCAGTACAATATTAACTTTTAATTCATTTAAATGTCTAGATGTTCGAGATACAATCAGAACAACTAATGAGATAATTCACTTAGTGAAAAAGGGGCATAACAAGGCCTTTGTATAAAAAGTGAATCTAACAAAAGCATTCCATAGAATCAATTAGATGTGCCACCAATGATTTCTCATGTAGGTTGGTTTCTCCCCCTCCATATATTATTGAAGACTATTATAGTTAAGCCACTTATGTAGTTTTGGTTAAAGGTTCAACCATTGAATTATTCCATTGTCCCAAGGCATTGAAGTAAGGTTACCCCTACTCTTCCTCCCACTAAATCATAAAGGACTTAGCTTTCATATATTCTTATTATTGGTCATGGAAACTCTCTCGATGTCATTTTTTTTCAACTATACGAATCTCAAAAGGCACTTGTACAACTATGTAGATACTATAAAGAACTTGCATTGGTGCATATTTTTTGGAACATCTTGTTTATATTCTTGTCTAGAATCAAGATTGAGTCTCATGAATCAAATAATCTAGGTTTTAAACTAATTTATACCTCCATAATTTGTATAAATTTGTTATATAATTCCCACTATGAGATCCTTATTATAGTTCATGTGCGTTGCCATGCTACATGACTTTACCTAGATCTCTTATCTCTTTTTTTATTTATGTGATATAAATCCACAAATATATAGACACACTTTTTGTGTGGAGAACAAGATCTTCATGTCATATGTTAAACAACTCAAACCTTCGATGTTTCAAAATGAATGTCAGAAGCTACACTTACTTCTTCCTATCTAGATGTAAATGTCCAAATAAAAGATGATGTCTTGATGACCAATCAATCATTCATGTGTTGGTAATGTACTCAAGGGTGATGTCTTGATAACCAATCATAATTATGGTGGTGGAAGTAAGGGATGTCTCGGTCACCAATCAATCATTCATGTGTTGGTAATGTACTCAAGGTTGATGTCTTGATAACCAATCATAATTATGCTTGTGGAAGTAATTTGTCTTATATGATTGCCATAAGACCAATATTTTGGGATGAAAAATCATTTTAAATTGTGGAAAGTAAAGCACACCATGTAAAAGGTGGTGGAATAAATCATGGTGGAATGACATTGCTTTCAAAAGTTATTTGGGAAGGATATTGTATTAATGATTTTAATTTTGTTTAAAATTGTATGATTATTAAAACAAATCAATAGAGGGCATATAACTTTAGTAAAATATGAAATTTTAATTCATTTAGATGTTGAGATGTTCGAGATGCAATCATAAAAACTAATGAGATAATTCACTTAATGAAAAAGGGGCATAACAAGGCCTTTGTATAAAAATTAAATATATCAAAATCATTCCATAGACTCAATGAGATGTACCACCAATGCATTCTCATGTAGATTGGTTTCTCCCCCTCCATATATTAGATTGAAGCCTATTATAGTTAAGCCACTTATGTAGTTTTGGTTAAAGGTTCAACCATTGAAGTATTCCACCCTTCCAAGGCATTGAAGTAAGGTTACCCCTACTCTTCCTCTCACTAAATAATAAAGGACTTAGCTTGTAATAATCCCTATGAGCATTAGCATAATGAGTAAGAATATGGTAAGTTTAGTAAGTGTATTTTCTATTTCATTATACTTTAATAATACAACAATAATAGTCACACTTGGTTTATATCTCCCTAGGCGCATCATGAGGGTAGTGAACCAACTAAAGTAGAATAGGGAGAGTAAATTAAATATATTGTTTAAAGGAATGCTAATTGTATTTATCCCCGTGCCTTTATATTTTTGTGTTATGTTCCATATTCTACTTTCCAAGCTTTATGGAGGGGCATATGGACTCTCTGCAAGATTAGAGTCCATACAAATATCTAGGAAGGAAACCTTTGGGGGAGGGACTCATTAATTCATTTATTATACAAACTTCTATAAAGGTATCCTTTTGGGTATTGAATCATTGATTTGTTAACTATTCTGGGAGAGGTATCCATGAGACTGTGACTTAGTTCAATGGTCATCTAGATCAAATTTAAGTTATCCATATCAAAGGAAGGGATAACAACACTTTTTTCTTCCTCCAAAAAGCTATAATCTGAAGAGAATACACCTTCATAGTCAAAAAATAGCATATGGAATTTAAACATGTTGCTAATTTATGCCTATAAAAATATCCCTGCCTTCCCTCTAATTGATTTCACTCATTTAGATTTACAATATTGTATTTATGCATAAAATATAAACTTGTTAATATCTCTCCATTGTAATTACTTAATTCTTCTCATGGTTCGGCTAGTATTCAATTGGGAAATAACAAGAGTTAAAACCAAAGGGAAGGGCTCTACCAAGCTTGAACATGGAAGGCTCAAAGATGTGCTCTATGTTCCCTCCCTAGCTTCAAACTTGTTATCTGTATACGAGATGACTCATAATGGCTCTCTAAAGCGAGTGATCTTTGGTCCTGACCCGGTGGAAATCACAGACATCTCTACTGGAAACATCCTAGCGAAGGGTGTTGCAAATCATGCCTCCAAGGCATATGAGTTCTCACACTTCATGCCACTTTGAGAACCAGTGCACTCTCAGCAACCACTTTCAAGGGAAGGTAAAATCATTTCATCTACTTCTTTTGTTGCTTCCACTAGTATTGCATATCTAGTTGTATTAGTTTATGAGATTGATATTCAAGGTGATTCAGATCCAGATCCAGTCCCTACTTCCAAACTGGAAGCTAGGAAGATGACGGGAAACCCATCTGACACTCAGAAGGGAAAGACCCTTGCGCTATGTATGCAATCTTACCTACTTCAGAGAGATGCAATAGACACCCTGTAAGATGATACATGGCAAGGGCTCAGTCTAACTAAATAGAGATGATCATACACCTCTTCATCCAACAAGAGACAAAGGTTACATTCCTCCTTCCTTCCATCATCATTTTGGGAAAAGAAGGAGAAGTCTACATGCCAGGCCCCAGGATACTTGTGCACAGAACATCATGCATGCTTCTCCGCTACATCACAGAGATTGCAGCAACACATTTTCAAGTTTTTCAAACTTGAATATTGATTCTATCTACTTAGTTAGAGGGGGGGATTTTTTCCCATGTTGTTTTTACCCTAGCTCCTTGTATTGAGCAGTTACTTTACTTTACTTGATGTAATGGGTGACCTATGGTCTTAGTTACCAGGGCCCATAGATTGTCCAAGTTTTCATTCAGGGGGGGTGTTAGGATTATTAATCCTCCATTATCCAATTTGGTCATATGTCTAAATTAGGAGTCATGTCTAATTCGGGAGTCCATCCAGTCTATTTTTAGTCACTAGTACCATTGGGTCCACTTAGCCTAAATGGGGCACATGTTTCAGTTACTAAAGTGTGGGGAACACTAATTGAGTCCTACTACCACTGATTGCACTTGCATGCATCAGTTTAGGAGCATCCTATACCAATCCCTACAATTTAGTAGCCACTGGGAGTGCCGATACCAACCAAGGTCAGTTGAGTTGAGTTGGTGACTAGTCAAGCTAAGTTAGGAGTCAGTTACATTCAGTTCTAGCCCTCTACATTCAGTTAGTGCTAGGTTTGCATGGTTGCATGCAGGAGAGGCGCATTTCTCACCTACCACAGTCAGTTAGCTTCAGTCAACACTGGATTAGACACTTGACTTGTGTCTTAGAACTCCGATGAACTCCGATAATGATTTAGACAAGGTCAGTTAACTATTAAGTCCTCTGATAATGATTTAGACAAGGTCTTAGTTACCTACAATCAAGTTGAGTCTAATCAATTTGAATTTCCTCATGTGGATTCGAATTACATGTGACTATTTAGCCATTGTATTACATTGTAATTGATTATCTAATTACTTTTTTTATTAATGAAAGCATTCACAGTTGCAAGCCATTTTTTCACTGTTTCATTCTTCAATTACTGAGTAAATTGTGTGATCTATCTTGTGATTTGTGTGTTTTTCCATAGATTTATGTGCTCAATTTAATAGAATGAGAATGTTTATGTTGGAATGTATTTTCCGTTGATGGAATCTTTCAATATTTTAGTAGCAATCCTAGCTATTGATTCCACTCTTGGTAGTGATTCATTATCGGCGAGTTCGGTCCCATTTCACACCAGGTATTTGGATGACCCTTGGACTCTACATTCTCTAAGCACTTCAGATGAGGACCCTAGACCTACCAAGATGGAGATGTCATTTCCTGTGGCATAGGTTGCTTATTAAGCTATTCTTGATCCCGTTGTAGACCCTGGTCCTTCCTCTTTGCATACGGAAGAGGAGGATCTCTTTACACTTCCTGCTTGGACGGTTCTGTCATCACGCTCGCATGATTTCCTTGATGATTTTTTCCCTTTAGACAGAGCGATTCTTGAGGCCATGAATGGTTTGAAACAAACTTAGGAGGAGTTGCACCATCGCTCTTATTTCCTACTGGAGCTCGAACGGATCGACCATGATGACTTTAGGACGAACCTTAGAGAGAATGTTGGTTATCCCATGGTCCCACTAGGCACTCATGGTGTATATGTTGAAGGGAACATGGCGAATCTATCACCTATGATTCCTATCAACATTTCTTGGAGTCTTGGCAAGATCGAAAATGTCTACATTGGGGTAGACTGTTCTCCTGATGAAATTAAGATATACACCGAGATTTTTAAATAATTTCATGATGTTTTTTATTGTTCGTATGACAAGATGCCAGGAATAAACCTTTGTATTGTTGAACATGAGATTGAAACGTATCCTGATGCTAAACCTATTCGACAACAATGTCACGCGATGAACCCTCGTAAGGAATCTGCCATTAAGGCTGAGATAAAAAAAAGTTACTCAAAGTTGCATTTATCTATCTGATTCCCTTGACTGAATGGGTATCCAATCCTATTCTGGTAGATAAGAAGCAGGGAACCATTCATGTATCCATAGACTTCAGAGACTTGAATAAGGTTTGTCTACAAGATAATTTCCCCACACCATTCATAGACCATATTTTGGATGGCGGTGCCAAGAGAGAAGTATTCTTGTTTATGGACAGTTTTTCAGGGTATAATAAAATTCAAATTAAACCTGAGGACCAACATAATACTGCTTTCATTTGTCCTTGGGGTACGTTTGCATACCAGAAGATGCCTTTCAGCCTTAAAAACGTCGTAGCTACCTTTCAGCAGGCTATGACCTTTTATTTCCGTGACCTTAAGCGCAATATTATTGAATTTATCTAGCCGATTTAGTTGCTCACTCTCGTTTGAGAGTGGATCACCCATATCATTTGCACTTGGTTTTTTAAAGATGTCGTCGTTATCAAATCTAATTAAATCCTCAAAAGTGCATCTTTTGTGTGAGAGTGGGTCGGTTATTAGGGTTTATCATGTCCAATGAGGAGATTAGGGTCTATCCTTTGAAGTTTGAGTAAATACTACGGTTGTCTCCCCCGTGCACGAGTAGACATATTCAAAGTCTCCAAGGGATGGCTAAATTATTACAAAGATTTGTCGTCAATTTCGCCGATTTGACCAAGGGTTTCATGCACCTTTTGAATAAGGATATTCTTTTCATATGGGATGAGCGATCCCAAGACTCCTTCGATGCACTTAATAAATCCTTGGCATCGACCCCCGTGCTTAGTCCACCTGACTATAGACATGATTTACTATTATACGTGGTCGCGTTTCAAGAGACGATTGGGATGGTTCTGATTCAAGAGGACGATGATATCTAGGAGAACGTTATCTACTATCTTAGCCAGAATCTCATTGATGCAAAACTTCAATATAGTCACGTTGAGAAGCTAGCCTTAGCGACAGTTCATGCATTAGAGAAGTTGAGACATTATATACTACTTCTCCATACTACAGTCGTAGCTCATATCAATCCATTTTAGTTTGTCTTGACTAGACAAATGATAGGGGGAAATACAAGAAATGGATTGTTATTTTTCAGTAACTCGATCTCAAATTTGTTTCGGAAAATCCGAAGAAGTCGTTAGTTTTTGTTGATCTCATTTCATATCTCCCTAGTCTGGATGAATATGGAATCCATGAGGATTGATTTGTAGATGAGCATATATTCCTCATTTCTACTACGGACCCTTGGTATGGTGATATCATCATCTATATTAAGACTTTGAGGGTTTCTCCTCACCTCTCGTGGGATGAACATTGGCATTTACGACATAATTCTAGGAACTAGCTTATTATCGATGACAGATTGTATCGTCATGGGGTGGATTCCATTTTGCATCAATGTCTGACCCATGATGAGGCTGAGATTGTGCTGAATGATTTCCATGGTGAGGTGTGTGGTGGTCATTTATCTACGATTGCTACAGCTCAAAAGATACTTAGAGCAGGTTATTATTAGTCGTCGGTCTTTAAATATTGTGTTAATGCCTTCAAGTGGTGCCACCCTTGTTAGGTGTTTGCATGGAATGTGTGCTCCCATCCCACCCTATTACATCCTATTATCATTGTCAATCCCTTCACCAAATGGGGGGTGTACTTTATAGATTGCAACCCAGCTTCGGCTAGGGGGGACCATCACATTACAGTGGCCATGGACTATTTCACAAAATGGGCAGCCTACTAATAAATTTGATGGTGAGATGGATGCTCATTTTTTTTTTTCAATTAGATTATCACTCAGTTTGAGATCTCGAAAGAGCTTGTCACTAACCATGGAAGTCACTTTCAAAACAAGATGATGGACGAGTTAGCTTCAAAACTGGGGTATAAGCAAGAATACTCTTCTTAGTATTACCCTCAATCGAATGGTCAGGTCGAAGCAGTTAATAAATCCCTAAAGGCCATTCTGCAAAGAACCATTACAAAAAGTAAAACCAATTGGCACATTATGCTTTACCCTACTTTGTGGGATTACCGAACTGCGGTTAAGACTACCACTTGGTTTTCTCCATATCAACTAGTACATGGGGTGGATTTGGTTTTACCAGTTGAATGTGAAATTCCCTCGTTGAAACTAACCATAGATATTTTACCGAAAAATTCTCAATTGGAAGAGCATTTGGTCCACTTAGAGCACCTTGATGAGCAATGTCTGGATGCCATAATGGCTCTAGATATTATTAATAAGTGTTGTATTAAGGATCAGTACGATAAGTGTGTATGCCCCCATATATTTAATGAAGGTGACTTGGTACTCCTGTATGACCAAGATAGCGAACTGTTAGGGGTTGGTAAGTTCAACTTCGTGTGGCATGGGCCTTACGTGGTAAAATGTGACTTAGAGAAAGGCACATATGAGCTAGAAGATTATGAAGGGAAGGCCTTGGCGGAGCCTAGAAATGGGCTCTCTCTCAAAAAATACTATGCCTAACTCTTAGCTAAGGTTAATATCTTATATATTATTGTACACTTTGCATATTTTTCTTTTTAGTCCACTTGTAGTGGTGTCGGTTTGTTGACATGCTTCCCTTTTTGCGACAAACGTCGAAAGAGTCTTTGGTATACTTAGGATTTGTTGATGGTGTCAGCCACCATACCCAAAACTTAGCTTCGACTTCTTAGGTCATCTATAGACCTAAGGTTCATGCGGTGTCTCAGGATGTGTGTGTCTCCAGCCATCATCAAACAATTTTTTTGAATATAGTGTCATGATTGAACTACTATGTGATGTCATTTCCAATGGTATTCAATCTCTTGAGGTCCTCCTTGACTCAAAGCTAGTTGTGTCATAGTTAAATTGAGTGTATCATATTAGGGATCCTACATTATTATGAAGTTTATTACGGGTAAGATTGTTGGAACAACAATTTGACTACATAAAATACATTCATATACCTAGGATTTACAATCATGTTGCCAATTCTTATGAAAATTACATTTTAGACCGGCATTTGTCACATCAATAATGAAGCATACACATTCCATTCACATTTAAACACACATGTAAATACATCAATTCGGTCACTATAAGTTTTTTTATTTCCGTATATAGTTCAAAATGGTGTCACGGTACAAAATATCATGATACAAAAATGGGGCTTTAAGCCGCCAAAAAATACACGGTCGATACAAAAAGTCTATCTAGGAATCTATGCCTATGGGCCTGGGTGATGATCATGATAACAAACAACTGCATTGGCCAACCGCTGAAATAGTCTAACCCACGGACGGGGTACCTATACTACGTGTCTCTGCATAGCCTCGGGAAATTCCTCGACTTGCACCATGGGTACCCTATGTGTCAACCTGTAGAATTCGCCATGTATGTTCTGGAGCATCCTCTTTGCATATGGACTGATCATCTCATCCCCTTCTCCCCTCTGACGATGTCGGGGGATTCCATCCTACTGTCTCGGAACCACGTCTGCACACACATGAAAAATGTCAGTATGTGATACCGCCAAAAGGATGATTATCCTATATATAAAAAATACAAAATAATCAAATAATTCAAAACACGTTTGGGATTTTTACCTATATCACCATATGTGGCCCTCGGTTGTAGTGGCATGTCCAGGTCTCCATGGAAGTCAATCCCTACATAGGGATAGTCGTCCACATCCATGATCTGTCACTGCCAAAAATGGCAGAAGTCTGGTGGGAAAGGACTGGGTGTTCGACCTCCCCCTAACCGTCGCATCACCTCCTCCCAACGGGTTTTGGATGGATCTCATAGACTATGTGGAGGAACCTCGAATCTAGGGCTAAGGCACGGTACCCTCTTGAAGAAGAAAGTACTAAGTATGTTGGTGAACCCGAATTTGTTTATCAGGCCCAGCTTGTAGTCTGTTAGCTGGTGTTTCATAGTGCTTAGTAATTATGTGCTCCATTCATACACTCTAGGTCTCATACACTCTACTAAATAGAACATGAGAATCCTGGAAGCCTAATGGAGTGATTTCAGACCTTCTATCCTGGCTAGTACCAGAATTATCACCTTAAGACTAAGGCTCTGGATGGAGTTCACCAGAACTTGACTTCCGATCTTATTTGTATCAGGGAGGAAATATACTGCTATATACTCCTCAATGGTGAGCCCTCTACCCACTCCATGAGCTTATAATTTTACTACCTCGCCTCGATGGGATAGTCTGGTAATGAAGTAGATGTCATCTGCTTCTAGTCTTAGTGGTATACCATCTAGTTGAAAAGCCTTTATGTCTGGGTCCTAGTAGTTAAAAAATATTTGAAGAAGTCTTGATTGGGCCCTCAAACCCCCAAGATTTCAAAACTTGTACAATTCACATATTTTTAGAGCTTGTTGATCGTTTATGTCCTAATGGAATTCCCTATCCACATCCTCATGCTCGCGCTACCTCCATTCCAACAACATCCTGCTAAAAACATTCAATTTTTGTGATAATTTTCCATTAAATTGGGGATGCCCTGCCTTATACAAGACTTTTCTTGGTAAGAGTAGCGTATGTATGTGGCAGTCTTTTCTTTTCACATGTACATCAGTCCCTGTACACGACCTAATAGTCTGTGACCCATGTGGTCTGGGATACCCATTTATTGTTTCTCTTAGATTAAAAATAAACCATGAAAACTAAAAATAAATGCATAGAATAGATGAGGAATGAGATGAAGAACTACTTGGTCTTGAGGGCTCATGGTTTTGTTACTCCTAGATCCCGAAATCGACGTTTGAAATTTGTAATCCAAATGGCTCCTAATGCACTATTTGTGGTAAAAAACAAAATGGTATGGTAAAAATGTCAATTTTTACTATTTATCAAATTTCTTTTTAAATTTTTACCCACTTAACCTATAGTTTGGACTTTTATTAACTCTTTTTAGTTGTTTGGCCTAATATTGGTGTGTATGGACTCATTTTGGGTGCACTTTTGCCAAGGTTTTGACCCTTTTGTGCCTGTAACAAATATAACATTAAACTAACATATATGGTAGTATCATTTTTCCGCGTGCATCATGCATTATCCGATGACCATGTCAAGGCTTAACTATACGTACGAACCCACTGCGTGATGTTAAAGAACCTCCACACTACTACTGGAAGTCACATTACGTAACAAGTAGAGCTTTCCTATTCATGGGTGCCCTTGTTAGATCTCGCTTTGCCATTTGGTACCCATGCTCAGTGTCCTCCCTTAGGTCTGGGAGTCCCTTGTAGTTACACCATGTCTTCGAGCAAGAACCTCATATTCTTTCTTGAACTTTATGCTGGCCATCTCCCATAGGGACTCTCGTTTATATCAAGTTGTAATTGCATTTCATGCATTCTCTTGTCGTATTGAGGTTTATGTCGACTCCTTGCTTCATTTTTATAATCCATATAGCCTGAGCTTGTCTCAATCCTAGAAAAATAGAGCTTTCCATATATCTTTCTCATCTTGATTATCCCATACCTAGAGGAGACATCCCCCTGAGTTTCCTTATCCTACACATGCTTCCTTGCATTGAGCATAGGTATGTTCCACTACTTGGAACTAGTTCATTTTCCCACGACACGTGTTTCCTCCTAGTTCTGTACTAAAAACAATTGTATTCTTTTTCAAGCTTTCCAATATGAAAACTTACCAAAAAATCAAAAAACATAAAAATATGGATAAGAAATGATGCTACTTTCTATTTGGAAGTTGTCGTGTCCTGTCGCCTTCGAACAGAGCACTGTATATTCCATCCATTGGTTGGGTTATTAGTATGAGTTTAGGAGTTGTACTTGTTATTCTGAGTTTTCTCCACCGACTGATTATGCTTCCAGTCCATATGGAGCCTTTGTCGATGCCTCTTGTGTCACAAAGTTGTCCCAATTTCCATGTTGATTCTATGCTTCTTATGAGTCTTCACCTGCCTCATGATCTTGTTCGAAGGAGGTTTTAGCTTGAGTCGGGAATTCCCCAATTATATTTTCTTTGCATGTTGACCATTCTCGATATAGTTATTAGTTCGTGCACATCTAGTTCATTAAATTTCTTCCAAATTATTCAGTGTTGTTGTGTACCTCATGTTGGTTGATTGGGGATTCCTTAATTCCCTCCTTCCAGAAAATTCCATTCCATTGACTTGAGATCATTTATTCTGGAATAAGGATCTAGAGCCCATTTGAGTGCCTTGAGACTTACAATCATGAGTCGCAGGGTCTCTCGTCATCGACAGATTTGGGAATACATCAATGTCCCCTGATCGGTGGACTCTCTCAATTGTTCGACCTCAACACATCTATTCACACTTGTTTGATTGCACTCTGTACCTTGATTCCCATTATTATTATCGATGGGATATATCGCGTCTGTTAATGGTATACATCAACGACTGGTAATCAGACGATGGTCCATCATGTTCGACCTAGACACCTTTATTCGCGTGATGGGAAATGTACTACTGAAAATTTGTGTTGAAGACCTCTGAGCTTGGTGGCATTCCATATATGCTACCTCTTTCATCATGCCAATATCTATGAGATATCAGTTCTCATGACCAGGTTCCAGTGTACCGTCAGATGTCTCCATTCAGTATGGAGACCTTGTTTCACTATATATTGTACATGGTGATGACCACATATGACATATGTCTACTATGCCTATTCATGGCCATTGTATTATTTTGTATAAGGGGACTGCTACACTTCATATTTGCAGTCACATGTAGAGATCTACCATGGTATTGTACAAATGAGTGGTTGATTTTTTCCACATGGGTCTTCATTACTCCACTTCTCGGACTATTATAATGTATTTTGGTCATTTTGTTCCCCTCCGACCTCACACATTAGGGGGCATCTGTTATAGTGTGATTTTCCATTCCTGATATATCATGTTTTTATGGCCTATCCCTATTCCTATGCAAAATATTTATACGCCCATTTTATCATTATTACTTTGATGCTCCAGAAAACCCATTAAAAAGTAATATTTATCGGTATACGTGGGTCACCAGACTATTGCACACATGTACACACAGCTTGCTCCATTGTGACCCACATACATCGGTAAATGTGCTCAAAAAATAAATGTTTGGAGTTTTCCCTCGTCAAGTAATGGATAACTTGACTCTTGGCCTTCCATATGCCTGGAAACGCTCTGACTCTACCCTTCACCTCTCATTGAGGGGCTATATATTGAGCTATTGGGAAGGATTGAAGGAGGAGGACTTGAGAGAGCAAAGAAATTATAGTGGATTTGAGCACCGTTCTTGCATACTTGAGTCTGCATCCCTTTGTCCCTGGAGCAACCATTGGTGTTCTTTCCCAAGCTTACCTTTGTCTTGTGAGCTTGCCTTGATATGGAGGATTGAAGTGGTGGAGGTCCAACTGGAGGACTCGGTTTCTCGATTTCGACGATGTGTCAATAGAGGTTGCCATTTATATCTCTATTTACATTTAATAGAAATATCCTTTTCTCGTGCATTATATGTGTAACTATGAATATTTGTATCCATGGATGTAGTTGGTTTTATTATATATTGGATTTGTATATGCTAGAGTAGGCTCTAACACTTAACATCTATCATGCTTGTGCGTTTCGTTGTTGTTGAGGATGAAATGTAGGTACAAGTGTGATTGAAATCTCAACGGAGATCTTCTACGAACGACTGTAATAAGGTATGCTTCTCATCCATTATTTTTAGTCGTGTTTATCTCTTTAGTATATTGGAAGTGGATTGATTTCTGGTGTCATACTGTTTGTTGTGGTCCGCCCCAAGCCATAGGAAGCTTTCTCCATAACACCACTATTATATCCCAAGTATTGATTCTATACTTGCATTTACTTTTCCTTTATAACTACATAGTGTACCACCATAAAGATGCATGTTCTTTCATCTTCATGCACACCATCTTCATTCTCTAAGGGTCTTCAATTTGTTCTGTATCAAATAATTTTTCCATGTCTATAATCTATTGAATTATCTCTTTTGGGTTCAAACTTATTGTGTAAGTAGGTGTCTCCATCTTTAACTTTTCTCTCAAATCTATTAGGGCTTTAATGATTTTATCTTATGGGGCTTCAACTACCTCAAATTCTTCTTGCGGGTTCTCAACTTACAGTTATTCATTAGTCACATCATGAGCTTTAGTTACAACTCCTTTCCTCTAACTTGTTTCGATGGCTTCCTGTCTAGCTTTAATAGCTCTCAATTTCTAATTTTTTTCATCTGCAACACCTCCAAGTCACCATCTACCTCTTCACTACATGCCTACTCCTCTTTCGTTATCTATTTTGTTCCTTTTGCACAATACTTTTGTCATATTTCTACCTAGTAATTCTCCTTACTGGAACTACAAGTCTTCTGAGAACAATTTTACCTAATACTCTCCTCAACTCGAATTATTCTCTTTCAACTGAATAAACCCACTCAGATACTAAACTTGATGCATAGCCTATATTTATTGAAAATAAAAACACACAACAATATTACAAATTCATAATACACAACAAAACATATAAACATCATATACATGAGAAACCATTAAAGTCTACTACTTTCTTCTATAAAAAATCAAAATTTATAAATTAAATCTACATGCATGACAAGCTTCAACCATTAAAACAATTTTATTCATTCTACATCCTTTCATCTCCTTCTTGAAGATATCTCTCCCTCATTTCCATGAGGCTCTCTCCCTTGTCTCTTGGCCTCCTCTTCTTTTACCTTGACACCTTTTTCTTCTTCAAGCAAACACCAAGACATTGAAATGCCCCCTTTTAACTTTCTACCCTTATTAAACCGGCCAAGAGGCATGGTATATGGTATATTTTTTTCGATTATCATTGACTATGCATTATTTGTCGTTGACCGAAGGCCAATATACATTTTAACCAAACTTTTTAACATTTTTTTTATTTAATAATATAAAAATCATTTTTTTATCCAAACTTATTGGCTTATAACTTGAAGCGTTATTGGAGGGATGGCGGCATAGATATTGGGAATTGCAAAGACAATCAATATCTCTTTGTTTTGGGAATAGGATGTCCGCACTAACTCTCCCTTCTTCGAGCTGGGCCTTGTCATGGAGCCCGACCTTGTAGTGATCATGAGTCTAGAAGCCAATGAAACCTTAGCCATGGGTCCAGAGCCCAATGAAACCTTATTTGCATTGTCATGCCATTCTTCTTTCATCACCCTTATTTTGCATTGTCATGCATTCATCAACGCCTTCCCATCTCTTGGCTATGTCGCTTTTGCTTTCATTATTGATTTCCCATTGGTTATGTCGCTTTTGCTTTCATTATTGATTTTTTTTAAGTATCTCAATGAGTTTGCTTGGTTATGTGAGCTCACCGCTAGTGCATCCACCGCCTAGTGCCTCTATTACTACCAACGCCTTTTCATGGTTTTAAAGGGTTGAACCATCTTGTGCTGAAGAGTGATTTCATATGCAGAAGCACGCATGCATCATTCACTCCGTCTCGATTCACACGGTCTCCATTAATATTCACACAGTCTTGGTTAATATGTATGAAAGAGCTATGTTTTCTCTGCATCTATAACAGGAAGAAAGCTTACCCAAACTCTATACAGCCAAGATTAAAAGAAAATGAACTTAGAATATGACTTTTAGACATATGCATTTGTATGGAGATGGACATAATATATGAGGTTCTGTTCCTGGTGCCAGATAAGAGGCCTCCCGTAACAAATCCGAAGTATTGAGGATAGGATTTTTGAAGCAGTACATTGTGTTATGAGTATCTAAAGAGGAATTACAAATATTTTTCTAAACATGAGGAACTTCTTTAGGCAGTATCCTGGCTTTATCAGACTACAAAATCAACACTGTATTCGAAGTACATACACATGAACACAGACACAACACAGAGAATGTATCTGTGAATGAATTCAGTTGGGATCTCAAATATGCTAGAATTCAAGTACTGCTATCCAATGTAAATAGGCATCGTACTGATTATTTCAACTGATCTAACTTCATTGTAAAAGTTCATACGATTTCTAACTTGGACTCTCATCACTGAAGATGATTTCATTTTGGGTGCACTTATATTTCAAGGGTGATTCTCAATTGGCAGGCTACAGAAGTCAAGAAGAAAGCTTTGTATATTCATTACTTCTTGGGACTCCCTATTCTTCCGTTAGGACTCCCGGTGATTTCAATATTGATCATCTTGGTTTTTGTAGTTTTATTTTGTGTGTTTATTAAGTTGTCAAAATCATCAACACTTGTCATACCAACATTTAGCCTGGTTTGATTACTAACACTTAGTATGCTTTGATTACTAACACTTAGTATGCTGATATTTTTAGGTATCTCTTCCTACTACCACAAAATTTTGAATTTTTAAGAGAGTTACCAAACAATCATCCTATATATACCATATCAACACTTCACATAGTTGGATTTATAGGATTCTTCTCCTACGACCACAAAGTTTTGAATCTTAACCAAAGTTGTTGAACAAACCTAACCTAAAGTTTTGAATCTTAACCAAAATTGTTGAACAAACATAACCTTAGAAACTAATAGCGCAAATGAGATTTGACATACTGCAAACCTTATGTATCTAAAATACTTCCAGAGACAATTGATCATGGTTTTGTTGACATTATAATTGTGCCATGTGCAGGTGGTTTGATGTATGTTAGAGAGGGCACAAATATGCAATATGTTACCAGTGCCGCATTCTTGCTTGCAATATATAGTGATTTATTGTCCGCTAAGAATCAAACTCTGTCCTGTGGAGGTCATCAGTTTCAAGCAAGTCTCCGAAATGGTTTTTTTCATTTCAATGCAATTGATCCCAATGAAAGGAATCATAATAACAATATTATATATTGAATATTACGTCGGCTTTGTAGGTGGATTCTTTACTGGGCAAGAATCCTTTGTGTATATCATACATGGTAGGATTTGGTAGCAAATATCCAGAGCAGGCTCATCACATAGGTGCATCCATTGATATGCAGAACTCACCAAAAAGTACCAGTACTAGTTCACGATCTATGTGCATGGAAGGCTTCATGCAGTGGTACAGAAGAGATGCTCCCATCCCAAATCTGTTAGTAGGTGTAGTTGTAGGTGTACCAGATCGATATGACCGTTTTGAATATTGATTCCACCAAACTCAAACCTGCAACATATATTAACACTCCTCTCGTTGGAGTTTTGGCCAAGTTGCAGGACATTACATGCAAAGCAAACAAACAATGTTGATTTCATCGAACGGAATGGGGATAATTGATGGTTTTGATTTTGAATTTGACAGGCAGTTTCAGAGAAGGAATTTCAGTTGGAAGCACATGAACCAGAAATCTCACTGCATTCAACCCTTGTCCATAAGCAAATGAATTTAGCTAGAAGGATTATGCATGAACTAGGTATTTGTAGATACAAGAGTTATGCATGAACTAGGTATTTGTAGATATAAGAGTTACACATAGGATAGATTTTAAACATACCTAAAGAACATACCTGCTAACACCATTTCCAATCGTACTTCCCTTGTTATGCACTGAATGGGTCTTTTATCGATCTGGAAATCCAATTTTATCTTATTTCTATTGAGGTATATGATAGGTTAGTAGTCCCAATATGCATGAAAAGAAAAGCTCGTTCTCACTACCTATGAATTCCACCTCAAAAAAGTAAGTATATAGCCGAGAACAAGCATATGTACTACTATCTTATTCTTTACTCCGAAGGATGGAGAAAAGAACAAGATTTTTGCTCATGGTCGATGGAAACGAGGAGAAGAATACTCGCGGGTTGATCACCAGAGAAATACCTACGGTTCCCCTATTTGTAACTGCTCAATTATAAATATCTATATGATTTAAAAAGTAGTGCAAACTCATCTTCGCCTAGTTGATGGGATTCCACACCTAATAGTAAGAGAAACCCGCGTATCCACCATTTGTTAGCAGTGACCTTACCACACATCATTACCACTAGCCATCTCACTCAAATCTGTGGTTTGTTTCCAAGAATACAGTATATAAGATGTAATGTTTACAATTCATAGGCAATGCACCACTCCTATATCACTAGAAATGCACAAACCGAAGACAACATTCTCGGTTTCTGAATTGTTTTGGCCATCAATGTGCTTCAATCTTCCATGTGCATCATGATACAAGGGCCAGGCTTGGCTGTGGAGCTCTCCACAAATTGTTCACGCCTGCAATAATTAAAACTCAAGTTGCGTGTTTATTTGATTTCAAATGGTTGATTTTCTTTTCTTAAGTGGTCAAATTTGACCACTTAATAGACATTTTTTTTATAACAAGATAGCATTTTATTACATGAATTGCATATAAGAGTCTTAGTATAGAAAAAACAAATATAAAATTAAACATTTAAAAATACAAATTATCTTTTTTGTACTGGGGTAATCAATAACTGGACGGTTTTGGTATTCCTGTGACACAGTGTCCATTCCCGTCGGCTGCCACTATAACCCCAGGTGCGTCGACTTGAGACCTCCTTTACAACATTCCTTGAGACCTCCTTTACAACATTCCTTCATTTACACGGCACTTGCCAGTAGTCTACACCCCTGCGGGCTACAAATTATCTTATTAATATAATATGATATTTTAATTATTTTAAAATTTTATACACTTTCAAAATGTTTTAAATTCTTACTTTGAGATCTAACATGGGCATAGAAATAACTTCTAGAAGTTTTTTTTTCTTTTACAATATTCATATCATTATGAAGAAATATTTTCAAATAATAACTATTTAGACATTTTTGTAACATCATATTATTTACTCAGGTAGCATACTTTTTTATCCATACCAATAAACCGTTGACCAAGACGCGTTAACTTTTAAATCTCATTCTTTTATTTTGTGATGTTAAAGTTTGTTGGTCATGTTTTAAGCACCCAGCTACACATACAACTCCTAATAAGGCAAAGGCTAATTATTACGACATGAAAATGTAAGCTATCAATGAAAATAAAAGATATCTGCACAAAATTCTCCCACACTTGGCCAACTGTTTAAATAGTCGACCCTAGAGCTTTAGAGTAATAAAGCTCACTTCGTAGAGTTAAGCGAGCATAAGGATGACTAATTATTGTGATGTTCCGCAATTACAATTACGTCTATGGATGCTATTAAAAACCAGTTTAAATATATGTTTAAATAAACTTCAATTATAATTTGAAACCACTTTGACAAAGATACACCTAGTCACAAACTTTACACAATGACAAAATCTGTGAGCATAATTTTCATAAAACGGCTA
>LPNX010702741.1:630648-659708 GCA_001517045.1 Pseudotsuga menziesii | reverse complement strand
GTAAAACCTTGAACCATGCATTCCTTTCTCCATTTTAGTTCTAGTTTGTCAAAGGCTGCCCACTGTATTTTATAACTATAATTGATGATGTTTTCCTTGCTTTTTGGCAGACTGTGCAATATCCCGTGGAACATCCAGAGAAATTTGAAAAGTTTGGTATGTCTCCCTCTAATTGTGTCCTCTTCTATGGGGGGTTGTGGTAAGACACTTCTTGCAAAGGCCATTGCCAATGAGTGTCAGGCCAACTTTATCAGTGTGACATAGGATATATAGAAGAATATCAGCTTGAGCACTTTCTGAATTTATGGCTGTTACAAATGAGCACTTTCAGGCTGCACTGAGCTCTAGTAACCCCTCTGCCCTCCGTGAGACTGTGAGTAAACTAATTTATTAGATCAAACTGCATTGTTTCTTGGGTATATTTGTTGAATTCCTTTTAATCGTCTCTTTATTAAAGATAACATATTCTTACATACAATTGAAAATCATTTGTCAGGTTGTGGAGGTGCCAAATGTTTCTTGGGAAGATATTGGGGGTCTGGAAAATGTCAAAAGATAGCTTAAGGAGGTAAAACCTTGAACCATGCATTCCTTTCTCCATTTTAGTTCTAGTTTGTCAAAGGCTGCCCACTGTATTTTATAACTATAATTGATGATGTTTTCCTTGATTGTTGGCAGACTGTGCAATATCTCGTGGAACATCCAGAGAAATTTGAAAAGTTTGGTATGTCTCCCTCTAAGGGTGTCCTCTTCTATGGACCCCTTGGTTGTGGTAAGACGCTTCTTGCAAAGGCCATTTCCAATGAGTGTCAGGCCAACTTTATCAGTGTGAAAGGTCCAGAGCTCCTAACAATGTGGTTTGTAGAAAGTGAAGCTAATGTACGTGATATTTTTGATAAGGCCAGGTAGTCATAGGATATCAGATATATAGAAGAATATCAGCCTGAGCACTTTCTGAATTCTATGGCTGTTACAAATGAGAACTTTCAGGCTGCACTGGGCTCTAGTAACCCCTCTGCCCTCCGTGAGACTGTGAGTAAACTAATTTATTAGATCAAATTGGCATTGTTTCTTGGGTATATTTGTTGAATTCCTTTTAATCGTCTCTTTATTAAAGATAACATATTCTTAAATACAATTGAAAATCATTTGTCAGGTTGTGGAGGTGCCAAATATTTCTTGGGAGGATATTGGGGGTCTGGAAAATGTCAAAAGAGAGCTTCGGGAGGTAAAACCTTGAACCATGCATTCCTTTTTCCATTTTAGTTCTAGTTTGTCAAAGGCTGCCCACTGTATTTTATAACTATAATTGATGATGTTTTCCTTGATTGTTGGCAGACTGTGCAATATCCCCTGGAACATCCAGAGAAATTTGAAAAGTTTGGTATGTCTCCCTCTAAGGGTGTCCTCTTCTATGGACCCCCTGGTTGTGGTAAGACGCTTCTTGCAAAGGCCATTACCAATGAGTGTCAGCCCAACTTTATCAGTGTGAAAGGTCCAGAGCTCCTGACAATGTGGTTTGGAGAAAGTGAAGCTAATGTACGTGATATTTTTGATAAGGCCAGGCAGTCAGCACCTTGTGTCCTTTTCTTTGATGAGCTTGATTCAATTGCTACCCAGGCAAGTATTATTTCTATACTATTGTAACCACAGTCTGTATATTATGTTATTTTGTATGTGGCTCTTCCTACTTGTTTATAGTCTCCATAATAAGATATGCCAAGGTTTTAGAAATAAATGAGCTTGTCGAGCTGAAGTTTTAGTCAATTTGGTTATCGGCTTGACTTTTAGCGTGTTGAGGTGTGCAGCGTGGTAATAGTGGGGGAGATGCTGGGGGTGCGGTAGACAAAGTTTTGAATCAGTTGCTGACTGAGATGGATGGCATGACTGCCAAGAAAATTGTTTTCATTATTGGGGCTACAAATCGACCTGACATTATTGATTCGGCTTTATTACGACCCGGTCGCCTTGATCAGTTAATATACATACCTTTACCTGATGAAGCTTCCCACTTTCATATCTTTAAAGCATGTTTGCGGAAGTCACCTATTGCAAAGGATGTTGAAATTGCAACTCTTGCTCAATACACGCAAGGATTTAGTGGAGCTGATATTACTGAAATTTGTCAGCGTGCTTGCAAGTATGCTATTAGAGAGCACATTGAAATGGTAAGCACATCTTAACATCAGTAGACCTTCCTGCTTGGAATATGTTGAGCAATTCATGTTCCAATATATGATGATCAATTTTGTACATTAATATTTTTCCTTAGGGTACTTTTGGAAAGGAAGAAAATGCAAAATCTTTGCTTTAATTATTAGTGCCTTGGAATATTTGAATGAATTTTGCTCTTCTGTCGTATGTAGGACATTGAAAAAGAAAAGAAAAGAAAAGAAAACCCTGAAGCCATGGATGAGGATGAAACTGAAGTTGCAGAAATAAAGGCAGCTCATTTTGAGGAATCAATGAAATATGCTCGAAGGAGTGTTAGTGATGCAGATATACGTAAATATCAAGCATTTGCTCAAACTTTACAGCAGTCTCAAGGTTTTGGGTCAGAATTCTGGTTCATAGAGCGAGCAGCTACTACTACAGTCAGTGAAGGAACCACAGATCCTTTTGCTACACAAACTGCTGTTGATGATGATGATGCATACATGAAGTAGTGTATGCATTTTATTGTTCCTGTCTTGGTTGAGTCCACTTTGCTAGCAAGTCTTGCTCCGGATTATATGATTGTTGATCACCTCCGATACTCTCAGTATTATTTTACCAGTTATAACAGGGATGATGAGAAAAGTCTGCTATGATCAGACTTTAGTTCCTTCTATATGGATGCAGCAGTTCGCATGATTACATTTGTTATTTTGTGATACTCTGATTGCTGATTATGCTCAGACATTTGATGCTATGTAAATGATGTCTTTTGATTCTTTTGAATAACAAAGGCTGGTATTTTTTCCTTTGAAAACTAATTAATATGACATTACATGATTTACATGTGTATTAGATTTTATTTACAAGTGTTGTAATTAATTATAATGTGACTGCATAATTCACATGTGTATTAGATGAGAATAAATGTATGATTCTTTTTTTTTAATTTAAACATAATATCATATTAAAAATTTATATTGATTAATAATGGACTCCATTCAAACTACTAAAATATAATGACCATACATAAAGCGACTAAAAATGACTAAATTAGTGACCAATAAATGAGATTAATGACCAAAATTTGCAAATAAAATGACCAATAATTGAGAGATACACGACCAAACAATGAAATACAAATGACCCAAAAAATGACCAAAATTCGCATATCAATGACCAAAAATCAGTTTTGGTGGCTAATTTATGGTCTTTTATTACGCGACCAATTTTGGTCATATTCTAGCTTGTCATGTGATCATTAATTTGGTCACAAATGTGGTCATATATTTGGTCATTGATTCAAATATATGACCAAATTAATGACCAACCGACAAGCTATAAATGACCAAAATAAAAATGACCAATTTTGGTCATGTAATAAAAGACCGTAAATTAGCCACCAGCGATCGCCAAACCAAAAGTGGTCATTGATATGCGGATTTTGGTCACTAATCTCTCATTTTCCACTAGTGTCCCCAAGGCCTCTATTTATACTTTGGGGAATAGAGTGGTTTCGAAGGTTGAGGAGGTTGACATGGTTGGGTTAGTTAATGATTAAGGCCCAAATAATCTCCATTAATCATGATTTATATTTTTTAATGTTGAATGGAGATGTACGCGACTATTAATATAGGTGACCTGCGTATGACACGCGATTTGCTTAAATAAAACCCGTGTATGCTAATGTACGCGGGTTGCAATGGAGATAGTCACATACAGTACGTAAGTTGTCAATGGGAATATTCACATACGTATACGAGTTTCAATGAAGATAGTCACATACGGCAATCAACACTTAGAAAAATAATATGGCAAGCTGGTTGAAGGGTAAAGGCATCTCATGTCATGCCCATCTATAGTGTTTTGGAAAACTTCAATGCTAAGATGTCCTTTTGTGTACCAACATAAGGAATGTCGGCACTCGAACAAAGAAGTGCCATTTGGGTTGATAATAGATGCCCCTAATGTGTAAGGTCAGAGGGAAGTGATGGCCAAAATACATTATAATCATAATCTTGAAGAACTCGGAAGTCTAATGGAGAAGAGGTAGTACGTGAAACAAATACATAATAATGTCATATACAAAGTCATATCCGAGGATGCTATGTTCAGTATACTAGAACACTAGATCCTTTACAATATTTGAGTACATCATATAGTACGGGTACAAGACCACATATATTACAAAGGTGGATCGAAGCCACAATATACAATAATGATGAGTCTTCAAAGATCTATAAGATGTGTAAATGACCACAACATAATCTTGCGCAACTTAGTTCATAGATGTGAAACTAAGGTCTTCATAAAAAATATCCCAAAGAACCAGTACAATCCAAACCATGTGAATAGATGTTATTGAAGTCGAGCATGGATAGGACTCAACATATTTTCAACCAATAGGTGATAATTAACAACTGAAGCAAAGGAATTCACCAATAATGAAAGTGAATCCTAAGGTACGATCGTCAAAACTCTAGGTCTTCGTCATCAGGAAGTGCTAATGCGGAACAATACTATGATAAGGAAGGAAATAGATCCTCCAATGGATCACAAGAGTGACTAGGAACTGGGTAAAGGAAGGGAAACACAAGTAGTAATAGATATGAAAATGATGGAATCAGGATATAGATTAGACACAGGGTTAAGTCCTTGAACAGTGAGCATGACACAGAGATGACCCAAGGTAGATTTTAACTTTGCAGATAGAACAACTAAACTTATTTGCCATGTAGGATACATGATTAGATTCCCTAGGTAGAACTGACAAGAGGAGGAGTAAGAAACTCGAAGTAATAGCTGAACTAAAAGTGAACACTGAGACATGAGTATCAGAAAAAACAGAGAGTGCTTTATTCAAGGATGACATGCTACCACTAACTGAGAACCAAAAGAAAACTTCTTCCTTACCTTCCCTGTTAAATTTTAGCGAGTCCAGGAAATTCAACTCGAGTCTCTCTTCATTTTTTGACAAGCTTAAAGAGAAGAGGGAATAATGCTTGATAATGTCACTGATTCGTGGATTTTATGAGCTCGAACTAGTACATGCTCACTTGGTGTTTTCATATTTAGAGAGTCTGAAAACTCTAAAGAAGACTCCAAGGGGGTCCATTTTTGTCCAATTTAGTCTCCTGAGGCCGAAAAAGTATAAAACATACCACTGAAGAACTCTCTTAACTTATGTAGAAGAAAATGTGAACCTTTTTCATACTTAGTCAGGGAGGTCCGAAAAAGGTTAAATTACCACCTACCCAACGCTCCTTCAAGAGCAGCATATAGCTTGAGTTTTACGAGTGTGAAGGAAATCAAGATCACTCAGAAAGATCCATTTCAGTACGAGAAATGGGGCTTACAACAATAAAATCAATGCTTTGTTCTTGGTGTTTAACGAGCATGACAAAGACAAAAAGTACACTCGAAATATTTTTCATGTTTAGGTATAGAGCACGAAAAAGAGAAAACTAAGCTCATACCGAGAGTTCCTTTTCTGTAAGTTTAGTCCCTCGGGTCTGGAAAAGTGATAAACAAGTACCTGAGAATATTCTTCTCAATTCCGTAGAAAAGAGAGTGATCCTTTCTCGTATTATTCCACATGGTCCGAGAAAGAGATAACCTACCACCAATGTGGATGCCCATTCACGTATTCTTAATGAGCTTGAATGGAAAAGTTTACTTGGTAGTCAAGTCTATTTTGAGGAGTTAGACCTAGGCCTAAAGAAAATACATAAGGGAGGGGAGTCCTATAAAGAGATAGCTTGTAAAATGAGACCAAAATGAGGCTCAATTTGGCGTGAAAAATAGCTAAAAAGATTCCCCTAAGCCTGTGAAAATTGCAGCATGAGTATCGAAAGACAATAAGTAGGTTCTAAATGAGGATACTCACGAGAGGAAATTCCTATCCACGGAAGAACAATGGTAAAGACAAGGAGCTAACGGAAGATACCATAGTCCATGGTTAAAGTGTTAATGCTAGGATCAAGATGGAGGTATAACATCAGAAAGCATGTGAAATGACCAAAAACCATCCCATTTGGGTGAAAAAACAACTTAAAAGAAAACCAAAAACCTATCACATGGAAGAAAAGAGATGGTATTAGTTCAAAAATTATGAACTATAGGGAAAAAACCCACTTTAGAAATAAATTTTCTATAAATAGTTCAAAATATGAATAAAAACTCACCATTTTGATTTTTAACCATAAAAGACAAGTTTATACCTCTACCTTCAATTGCTCAGTGTGGATGATTCGGTGGACCATTCTCAAAAGCGCAAGTGTTAGGTAAAACTACAATCCATGCTCTTTCATTTGATCCAAGCAATTGTTAATTTTGAGCCCTAATTTCATGTTTTCAGGTGCCCTCAAAGTAGGAACATTGTTTATGTGGGTATGGTATGTTAATGGTCGCATACACGCATTTTGTACGTGGGTTTCCCGAAATACAGTCGTGTATAGTACGTGACCTGCCTAAAAGACAGTCACGTACACTACGTGAGGTAGAAAAACAATGTATAGGGTAAAAATTTCAAAATTTTATATGAATCCAAAGGTTTGCAATTGCTTGTTTATTAGGTTGAAAGATGGTGCTTGAGTGGAGGGAGCGGGAACATGAAGACGTGGACCAAGAAGCTCTTTAAGATGCCCCCACAATGAATGTTTTACATCAAAGTGGGTTGGTAAAGTTATTATGTGCCTCACCTATGCAGGCCAATTTCCGCTTCTTAGACTTTTTGATAAATTATTGGGATCATGTTTTGGGCATGTTTGACCTTCAAGGTGAGGTTCTACAGATTACATCGAAAGATGTCTACTTCATTTTTGGTTTATCACGACGAGGAGATCCGGTGAACTTGGAAGGTACCAGCAGAGGTGATGACCCTCTAAGTGTATAGAACTATATTGACATATACTGCGAGCCAGACACTCAAAAGAGGGGTAGCTTCATCCCTATTGTTTGCATTCGCAAATTCCCTTTACAGTTATTGACAAGCACTATAGTGAGGGTTGCAGGGTCATCGTCACTTCACCTTGAAACTCGGAACCAAATGAGGCTAGCAATAGACTGTATGTAGGGAGCCCTATATGACAGGTGCTCTGGAGTGATCCCGATAATGAGAAAACAACTCTCTGACTGCAAAAGAGGCAGGAGGAATAATTTTGGTTATTCCAGCATATTAGTAGCCTTCTTCTTTGAGAGAGTGATGGGTTTAAGTCCTGCAGTGCCATTGCCAGTTCATTCTCCCCATCAGCCTAGGCTAAGTAGGTGGGGAGATATCTTCCTTCTCCAAGGAGGTGGTGGATCAGTCCTGAGTGTTTATGATTATGACTTTTACTTTTGGTGGGAGCGACAGTTGCCAGCTTTGGAGCAGTTTCCATATGCTGGATTATATTTTCGAGGTGATACCGACCTCGTCCTCCCTCCAAGAGGAGCATGGGGAGAGTTAGGTAATTTTTTATTTTCAAAATTTTAAAATTTTTATGAATTTTAATTATAGAGATATATACATATGTATAAGAGTTCTAATCCTATCAAAAATGTCAAAATGTAGATATTGGACCAGTCTGGGCCTGCTGGGAATCCACGCATGTACAGTATGTGACTTGCCTAAAAGAAAGTTGCGTACATTGCGTGAGGTAGAAAAACAATGTATAGGGTAAAAATTTCAAAATTTCATATGAATCTAAAGGTTTGCAATTGCTTGTTTATTAGGTTGAAAGATGATGCTTGAGTGGAGGGAGTGGGAACATGAAGACATGGACCAAGAATCTCTTTAAGATGCCCCCATAGTGAATTCTTTATGTCAAAGTGGGTTATTAAAGTTTTTATGTGTCTCACCTATGCAGGCCAATGTCCGCCTCTTAGAGTTTTTGATAAATTATTGGGATCATGATTTGGGCATGTTTGACCTTCAAGGTGAGGTTCTAGAGATTACATCGAAGGATGTCTACTTCATTTCTGGTTTATCACAACGGGGAGCTCCGGTGAACTTGGAAGGTACTGGTAGAGGTGGTGACCCTCTAAGTGTATAGAACTATATTGACATATACTACGAGCGAGGCACTAAAAAGAGGGGTAGCTGCATCCCTATTGTTTGCATTCGCAACTTCCCTTTACAGGTATTGACAATCACTATAGTGAGCGTTGCAGGTTCATCATCACTTCACCTAGAAACTCGGAACCAAATGAGGCTAGCAGTACACTGTATGCGGGGAGACCTATATGACAGGTGCTCGGGAGTGATACCGATAATGAGAAAACAACTCTCTAACTGCAAAGGAGGTAGGAGGAAGAATTTTGGTTATTCCAGCATATTAGTAGCCTTCTTCTTTGAGAGAGTGATGGTTTTAAGTCCTGTAGTGCCACTGCTAGTTCGTTCTCCCTGTCAACCTAGGCTAAGTAGGTGAGGAGATATCTTCCTCTGCCAGGGAGGTGGTGGATCAGTCTAGAGTGTCTATGATTATGACTTCGACTTTTGGTGGCAGCGACAACTACCAGCTTTGGAGTAGTTTCCATATGCTGGATTATATTTCCGAGGTGATACCGACCTCGTCCTCCTTCCAAGAAGAGCATGGGGAGAGTTAGCTATTTTTTTATTTTCAAATTTTTAAAATTTTTATGAATTTTAATTATAGAGATATATACATATGTATAAGAGTTCTAATCCTATCAAAAATGTCAAAATGCATATATTGGACTAGTCTGCCCTGCTGGGAATCCACGCATGTACAATACGTGACTTGCCTAAAAGATAGTTGTGTACGCTGCGTGAGGTAGAAAAACAATGTATAGGGTAAAAATTTCAAAATTTTATATGAATCTAAAGGTTTGCAATTGCTTTTTTATTAGGTTGAAAGATGGTGCAAAAGAGGTAAGAGGAAGAATTTTGGTTATTCTAGCATATTAGTAGCCTTCTTCTTTGAGAGAGTGTTGGGTTTAAGTTTTGCAGTTCCACTACCAATTCATTCTCCCTGTCAGCCTAGGTTGAGTAGGTGGGGAGATATCTTCCTCTGCCAGGGAGGTGGTGGATCAGTTCAGAGTGTCTATGATTATGACTTCTTCTTTTGGTGGGAGTGACAGTTGCAAGCTTTGGAGTAGTTTCATATGCTGGATTATATTTTTGAGGTGATACTGACCTCGTCCTCCCTCCAAGAGGAGCATGGGGAGAGTTAGGTAATTTTTTATTTTCAAAATTTTATAGAGATATATACATATGTATAAGAGTTCTAATCCTGTCAAAAATGTCAAAATGCAGATACTGGACCAGTCCGCCCTGCTGAGCATCCACGCATGTATGTGTGTCCTGTTTTGGGAGAGGACCAGGGATTGATTAGGGTTATTGAGGGGAAGCTAGACGGGCTTACCCAGAAAGTGTCTACCTTATAGATTGAGCACATCCCTGCCATCATGCAGGAACTAGTAGTTGGTGTACCACCTGTTTGGATACGTCTTCTAAGATGAGTAGCCAAAGAAGTACTTGTGTACATAGATGTTGTTGAGGCTGCTGAAGTCGAGGAGGCTAAAGAAGCCTGAGTGTAGGGTGATCGAGGTCACCATGGTGGTCCAAGTGACTAGGGTGGTCAAGCTTAGACCTAGGAGCATTTGATGGACTTTGATCCATGTTTTGTATATTTTTTGTATATTATACAGTTATGACTGGATCTGAGGACCGGAGACTCGATCTATCTATATGGAAATATATTCACACACACACACACACACATATATATGTATTTGTCGGTTTATTTACAAATTTTTTTAATGAGTCTGTTGTATATTCTTATGTAAAATGTGTTAAATGCCAATCCAAGATATAATTAGCATATGCATCAGTTAATGAATTTTGATTTCTTGGAATGTGATTGAATGTAATGAACTCAAAATTTCTTTCCAATAATCTAACTTGCATAAACTGACATAATAGAATAGGGTTCCGCACCTGATAAACTCGATTGAGATGGGAAACCACTAGCTAAGAATCCAGTCGAACTTACAGCTGAGTGATACCACATGACAAAGAATCCCATGGAAGCTCAATGACGGCCCTGTATTAAGCGACATTATTTGTAGCAGGACCTAAGCAAGCGCCTCCTCAGGAAATTAACTGTCTTAAGGGCAAATAAATGACCGATGCAACTGAAGCCAAATTACAAGTGTGGAAATTGGAGCCATCAACAAAACATATGAGCCACTCGGAAGACATCTATAACAACCAGCAGATGGTATAAAAAACATAAACCGATGAGCTATTGTAAATAAAAATATATACAATAATATACAAGAAAAAGTGCTAAGCCTAAGCATAGTACTTTTTCAGGTAGAGCCCATTTCTAGGCTCACCTAGCTTATTCGCATCGAAATCAATCAGTTCATATGCGCCCTTCTTTAACACCTTCAACATAATATAAGGCCCCAACCACATAGACTTGAATTTTCTTGCCCCCAAGGGTTCTTTGTCTTGGTCCCAGAGCAAAACAAGCTCCCTTTCAGAGAAAATTTGAGGCTTGACCGATTTATCATATTGCCTTTTGACCCTATTTTTATGATCTTGGTTCCCTATCAGCGCATCCTTACACTATTCATCTAGATGTTCTAAATGTAATAGACATTCTTCCAGCTCAGTCATATCAGGTAACACATGAATAGAAATTATTAAGGATGGGATTTCACATTCAATCGGGGTAACGGCTTCCACTCCATGAACAATTTGAAAGGGGGAAAACCTCATGGAAGTTTTTACATTGGTCCAATATGCCAAAAGTGAAGGATATAGCATGATATGCCAGTTGGAACGGGCTACATTAATAGTACGTTTAAGGGTAGTTTTCAAAGTTTTATTAACAGACTCAACTTGACCATTTTCTTGAGGATAGAATGAAGATGAATTTTCTTGTCTAAATCCTAGCATAGTGGTCAATTGAGTCATCACGTGATTTTGGAAATGACTACCATGGTCAGTGACAATCACTTTAGGTATACCAAATCGTGCAATAATTTGATTGAATACAAAAAAAGTTGTAGTTTCCCCATCAGCTTTAAAGGTGGGCATTGCCTCTGCTCATTTCGTAAAATAATCTACAGTGACAATGATATATTTGTGCCACCCAACCGAGGTTGGGTTACACATCACATAATCAATCCCCCACTTCATGAAGGGGCCCACGGAGATGACGGGAAATAACGGAGTGGGATGCAAAGCTAATAAAGATGACAGCGCTTCACGGTTTACACACAATATTTAAAGATCGTGAGCCAGAAATAACCTGCACGTAATATCTTCTGGACCGTTTCTAACCCAGATAAATGACCCCCACACGCTCCACTATGGGAATCATTTAGTAAAATCTCCACTTCCTCGTGGGTAAGACATCGACAAAAAATGGAATCTACCCCCTACGATATAAAGTATCTCCTATAATGAGGTAGTTCTTGGCATGTAAGCGTAGTTTACGTCGTTCTTCCCATGAGAAAGTTGTGGGACACTTCAAAGTCTAGAGATAGATAACTATATCTCCGTACCAGGGGTTAGAGGTGGAAATCAAAAAAATGTGCTCATTTGGGAATGAGTCTTCTTCAATAGCTACATATTCTTCTACTAGAAATTCTGCAATGAGCTCAGTGAAAACTAAGGATTTTTTGGATTTGGTGAATTGAAAATCCAAGTCAAACTCTTGGAGAATGACTATCCATTTATTGAATTTGCTTCCAACTATCCATCGGGACAAAACATATTGAAAAGGATTAACATCCTCCACTACCATATTAGTCCTTAGTAAGATGTAGTGACGTAACCTTTGAATAGCATAAACAGCTGTTAAGGCCAACTTCTCAATGTGGGAGTACCTAAGTTCAGGTCCGGATAAAGCATGGTTGAGATAGTAAACAACATGCTCTTGGAGCTTATCATCCTCCTGGACTAGGACCACCCCTATGGTCAACTTAGATGTGGCCAGATACAATATAAAATCCCTAGAGTAATCTGGCAGACGCAATAATGGTGCCGACAACAAAGATTTTTTCAATGCCTCGAATGCGAGTTGTGCAATTTCATCCCATACAAATGGGGTGTCCTATTTTAATAGGAGCATGAAACCTTTAGTAATATTGGCATAATTTACAATGAAACGCCGAAGAAAATTGGACTTCCCCTGCAGGCTTTGAAGCTGCGTGATTGAACGAGGAGGAGGCAAATTTACAATGGCCTTAACTTTTAAAGGATCCACTTGAATGCCTTTGTTAGAAACAATGAATCTGAGTAGTCTCCCTGATTCGACACAGAACACACACTTGTGGGGATTCAAGTGAATTTTATAGTATCTGCATCATTCAAAAATCAAATGCAAGTGATCTGGGTGGTCGATCCTCTTAGGAGAATGTGCAGGCATATCATTAAGGTAGGGTTCGAAAATGGCCTTAATATCGTGAAAGGAAAAATTCATTTCCTGTTGAAAGGTTGCCCTAGCATTTTTCAATCCAAAGGGCATTTTCTTGTATGTGAAGGTACCCCAAGGAAAAATGAAAGCTATTTTTTGTTGGTCTTCCAGTTTAATTTGAATTTGATTATATTCGAAGAAACCATCCATAAACAAAAATACTTCACTTCCTGCGCAAGCATCAATAATTTGATCTATAAAAGGCGTGGGATAGTTGTCCTTAGGATAGGATTTGTTTAAATCTAAAAATTCAGTACATACACGTATGGTCCCTTGATTTTTATCAACAGGAACAGGGTTGGATACCCATTCTTTCAAAGCTATGGGATAAATAAAACCGGCTTTCAGTAGTTTCTCCACTTCATCCTTCACTGTCACCGCTTTACACAAGTTAACAGGTCTCAACTTTTTCTGAACAGGTTTAGTATCAAGGTATGTTCGGATTTCATGCTCGACTATAGATGGATCAATGCCTAGCATCTCCTCATATGACCAAGCAAAAACGTAGTGGAATTCCTTAAACAAGGCCATATAGATCGCAATCTCCTCAGGAGAGCATTTTTCCCTAATATGCACATTTTCTACAATGTTAGAATTTACAAAGATGTTGATAGGGATAGTAGCGGAAATATTTTCCATGTTCCCCTCAACAATATTATTTAGAAACATTCCTTCCCTAGGTAAGGGATTAATTGGTGTATCAACATTGTATGTCAGTCTCATATGAAACTCATGATTCTCTATCCTGCTTAATTCTGGAAGAAAATAGGATCAATGGTGAAGATCTTCGTAGATCTTATCTCATCCACACATGGCTTCCAAAATGGCTTCATCCGAAGGTAAAACCATATCTAAGGAATCTCTAGAATGGAAACAGTTTTTTGCCAAAGCAGGCAGGTAGGCTTCTTCCAGTTCCTCTAAGACTGTGAGGGGGACCGGAATGGGATCAACAGTGGTATGGGTGATAGCTTGATAAGCCACTTCCACTGCCGATAAGGGCACTTCAGGTTCATGGTGGGAAGGGAGAACCCAAGGATCAGTCTAATCAACAACTGTAGCTATGGACTTCCCCACACTAGTAGAACCTATATAATTAATCGGAGCTAGAAAATCAAATGTGCCCATCAATGATGCGTACATTCCAGCCCCTAAGCTCTTTGAAGGAGGTTTGACCTGATCAACCAATGGTATAGTGGACTCATTACATTCCATGCGGCCTTTCTGAGTAAAATTTATTTGGTCAACAGTAACCAAATTCCCTTCATGTGGAAACACTACCACCCGAAAGATGGTTGATGCAATAGCAGACATGGCATAAGTCCAAATTTTTCCCAAGAGCAAGTTGTAATCCAAAGGTACATCAATCACCTCTACCTCAACAGACACTGCTTTCCCTACCGGCTTAATTTTGAAATCCAGTAGGATACCATGTGGATGGAATGACATTCCCTCAAAGCAGTAAGTAGGGTGTTTGACGGGACCAACTCTAGGGATCCAAGAGCTTTCCAACATGACACGGACATAACACATGTAGAAGCACCCTCGTCGACAACTTCCCTTCCAATGGTATTTCCACCATGGATGACATCTATCAATAAGGCTACATGATAAGGTAGGCAAATTTTGACATTAGACAAATTAAATTTCGCCATGAGACTTGATGAGTCCATACTGCCTAAAGCTGTTAAGAGTGCATCTCGCTGGGCGGGACAACTCTGTAACACTTCTAAAGCCAACATTGCATAAGGGGTTTGGGCTAAGTCTTCAACTAAAGAGTAGTTTGCCGCAGCCCTAGCATTAGGATTATGCAAGGTCTTTTTAAAGACATGTTTCAGTATCTTAGGCATAATTTCGGCAGGTTTCTCAATCGTGAGAGGGTTAATAGTTTCACCTATTGACTTACCCTTCTCCGAGGTCTCTTTTTCATAGTTTTTATTCCTAGTCTATAGTAAATTTTGGGATCGAACCATGTTGATATAATTGGGGTCAGGGGCATTTGGGGTGCCCCCTGCTGCATTTGAAGCTAAAGCATAATTCTGTCTCTGGGGAAAAGGATCCTTCAGGACAGCTAGTTGTTGAGCTTTTAACAGCTTCTGAGCTTGTTCCATAAGGGGAAAAATATGGATAAGGTGATCTTCATGGCACAACTTGCATGAGAATTTCACCTTCTTCTTTTCTTTCTTTCCCCCATTAGCATTGTTTGCAGTTTTTTTCTTGTTTTGGTTTCCCTCCCCTTTCTTTCCTCTCTTCTTTTTCCCATTGGGTTGCTGATTTCCCTTCTGAGAGGTTTGTACAAAAGCATTTTCATTTTGGGGTGAGGGAGAATCCTTTGCTTCCTCCACCGTAGAATGTTTGACAGACAGCTGATGGAGCTGTTTGGCCAAAGATTCTACAGTGGAAGAATTCACGGAACCAACCACACCATCAGCATGGGGTCTAGGCCTAGGTTTCTTTGCATCATGTGTTGGCCTAGGTGCCTCAAGGATAATCTCATATAACATCCCAGACTGAGAATACATGAAATCTAGTTGCTGGGCCCTAAGGATAGCTTCTTCCTCACTCGTCACTCTTGAAGTAGATACATCCTTAGATATATAAGGCAATAAGGATTTAAGGAACCATTCTAATAATAACTCAGGGGGAATAGTGGCTTTAATAAGGCTCTTCCATCTTCTCCATTCTTGGATTTGATCCGAGATATGGGTAGCCTTGTTCTTCCTGAAGGTAGAAAACAAGTCCGTTCTAAAATCATATCAGACAAGAACCTAGAAGTGATTAAGGAATGCATTATCCAAGTCCCAAAAACTGCTAAATGCAGCAGAAGGCAACTCAATGTACCATTTTGCTGCTGTACTTGTCAAAGTTCTTCGGAACAACCTCAACTGAACTGAATCTTCATTTAGTGAGTTGGAAGAGCACCATAAATGGAAAGTTGTGGCATGAGCTCCAAGATCGTCACCAACTTTTCCTTCGATTTTGGGATATCCAAGGGCAGTTTGGTAGGGACGGATGGCAAGGAGGGATCATGTCTCACCGGGTCAGTCATCAATTTAGAAAAATCTAGCAAGTTTAACGTTGCAAAGAAAGGAATATTTGGTCTAACTGAAGCACTAAAAGTACTAGTTTGGGGATTAGAGGGACCTGCCCCCATATTCCCATATGTGAAGGTGGGGATTCCACCTGCTGTCGATTTTGAAGTGGATGGGTTGCTTTGGAAAGGATTGCATACATAAGCCACATGATTGTTTGTGTAAGGTGCAGTATAAGAGTTTCTAGCTGCCCCAGTTGAAACTGGGGTTTGAAATACAGGGACAAATATCCCTCCGCTAAAAAGCGAAAAGGGAGACATTGTGAACGGAGCTGAAACCGGAGTTTGAAAACCTTGACCATAAGGGTTAGTGTTTCCGAATTGCATCCCTACATATGAGGGTGTTAGGCCTACGTATGGAGTGGATGGGGGAATGTGCCCCCCATTCCAAGGAAATCCTTAGACAAAAGCTAAGGATCCTATAGGACCACTCTGGGCAGTGTGTGCAAAGGAAGTAGGAACTATAGGTACACTAGGAATCCCAGTGACCATTCCACCAGAAGCACCTGCTAGACTTGTGGGAGCTGGTGGTTGAACCACTCGGCTCGCTGGAGTTAAGGGCATATTAGGTATGCTTATTCTACAAGTACTTACTGGGGGAGGTAGCACCCTTTCAGCCGGAGCAGCTGAGATGAAGGTAAAAGAACTTTCTCTTGCAGTAGACATTATCCTGCCCACAGGGACACCAATCATGGGTGGATCAAAAGGATGAACCTGAAGGATCATAGGATCGTTTAAGTCAGTTAGAGGTGTATTAAAATTCCTTGCAAACTCATCATCCTGCAAGTCTTCTATCTCAACTTTGTTTAAATTAAGATGGTTGGCCGCAAGTTCTGGTTCACCCAGAACTTCACTAACTCCTATCGGTTCAAAAGAAGCGTCTGTGTCCAATCTCCGTCTTTGAGGGGGAGGTGGAGGTTCCAAAGTAATGAGCGGAGGAATTTTTTGCAACCTTCGTGACCTTCTAATAGGTTGGTCCTCCATGATTGTAAATTTGACTTTTCAAACCCTAAGGTCAGATAAACATAGAGAAACCACAAAGCAATCACTACAAAAAATTCCTAAAGCCTCAACAATCACAAACGGTACAAGATATGCTTTCCCGATGAAAGTTGAGAGACGGTTTCTTGGTGTCCTTGAAGAGGTTCTTAGGCACAAGAGGAGGAATCACCCACCACCCTCCTACACTTTCAACAAGGGTTACCTTCCAAGCCCATCCAAGGTGAACCAAAAATAGCCTTCCGGTTTACCTGTGTATAAACCCTAGATGTCAAGAGACTAGAGGCTACCTTAACTATATCAATGGTCTAGGGGGACAGTCGTAAGCCTGATTCGTATGCATGGGCAGGGTAGCTGAGCCTGAAACTTTGTCTAGGACAAAATCCCCAGATGCATAAAAACCTTGGTTTATGTTTCAACAAAGAATCACAGGGTTATCTCCTCAGTCCAATGCCTCCACGCAGCCTCGTGCTTAACTCCCGTTTGAGAGGAGCTTCCCAAATACTATCAATAAAGAGAAGGATTTACCTATTGAATGGCCCACTATGTCTGAATTTAAGTACTTATGGGGAGTTTACACTTCCTATCCCATAAGTATAACCTAAGCTAGTAGGTGTATGGCCCTATAAAACAAAAATTACTAATAAGTTTTAAATTATACCGTTCATTTTAAGGGCTATTTTTACTTAGAAGGAAAGTGGAGTGAAAGACTATGATGTTATTGACTCGATAAAAAATGTAAAAAATAGGTGTATAAATCAATTTCAAAGGAAATTATCACTACTTAAAACAAGCTTCTCTTTTTATTTTTTTTTGTAAATATAAACTAATGAAAATGGAACTATGAAAGATAAAACTAAGACTTATTTTTGTAATTTTTGAGATTTTATTTAAAAACCGAAAGTAAAACTACCATATGCAATTCAAATGCAAATGTTTCCAATGCTTTTCTTTTCACTTTTCAAATTTCTCAACAAAAAGAAAAATTATGAAGGTATTCAAACACCACTACAAGTATGAACCAATACAAAACACCACACACTGAATCAAAGCAAAGACTAGGCATCAGATCTATAGAGTTAACCCACAGCAAGTTGGGCTCCCCAGCGGAGTCGCCAGTTCTGTTGTTCAGGATAAAACACCCTTGTAACCTAGGGTCTAGGGTTACCAACTTACTTCTAAACTTGAAAACAATTAGCTTTAGTAAAGTACAAAAAGGAAATAGGAAGAAATATTGTCACGTCCCCGACCCTCCGACCGGCGAAGAGGACGAGACGAACACCATAAACAACCAGGAAAACAGCCCCATGAATCATGGACAAGGATAAATGCTGAAATTAAAAACTTAATCATAATGCATACAGGATGGATAATCCCTCAACCAAAGCTGCATAACTCCTCAATGCAAATGCATTCTGAGATGCATAGATCATGCAAGAATACACAGTTATTCAACATCATACAAGGATGTATAATTCTTCAATCATACAGCGGAAGCAAACATATACAATCCATCATTCACATGTTCATCATAATTCATTTAACGTCATTATAATTGCAGAGATGGAACAGCAGCAGTACTTATCTTTTGATGAATAATTCACCCCGCAACCAGCTACGTCGCTGCAACGTTCCACCCAACCATAGGCCAGCGTGCTCATCAATCTCTCAGCAACACTTCCACCCCCGAGTTGGGCATGATTCCTCAAGGAATAAGGGTCAATGCAGGATTTCACATAGCCAAGGTTTACAAAGCAGCAAACCAACACAGTTGGGATTTACCAGGTCATCCAAGAGCTAGGAAAGGCTAATGTTAAGCTGGTGGCGACAACACCAGCCTTCTCAAGCATACCCAGCCTCTAATCCTACTCACAACAGTCCGAATACCAACCTCTGCACACCGCAGCAACACAATCCCTTCACATCCCTGTGAAGAAGGCAAGGATGACCGGTTGACAATCCCAACCAAACGCTGAACACAGCTCAAGCCACAAGACAACTTAGAGTTTTTATTGGCCCTAGCGTGGCCAAAGCAACTCAACAACAACCCAAACCAGGGTGCATCAACAGTCCAAACTCACAAGGAATGATGGGAACAATCCATAGCCCACAATGGATGATAAACAACACCCCCAGCATAGCCATGGGAAACTTAGCCAACGGATGTGGCAATCATAAACCACAAACCCATAATGAAAACGATAGAAGCTATACAAAGTCCCAAAGCAGGGAGGAAGATGCATCCAATAGATGGGAAAATCAACAGCTGTCCCACATCCAAGAGCCCACAGCACACAATGAAAACTATGGTGGCCAGTGTGCAAAGGAAAAGACACAGTCCAAGTCGAAAGAAGGAAACACACACCGTCCGAAAATGGAAGAAGGACATTGGAATCTCAACAGCACCCAAACATCATGGGAAGAACAACAGCGACCCACTTACACGGGTGAAACCAACAGCAAACCCGAATCATGGGTTAAACCCAACAACAAGCAGAAATCGTGGATTAAACCCACGGCTATGACACATACCAGTAGAAATAAGGTCCTTGAGGCTGTTCTACCTGCTCGTTGCATGCACAAACCAAAGAAGAACCCAGAATGGTGCGCGAGGAAGAACGAAGAATCCCAGCCTGCGCGTGAGGAGAAGGGAGCGACCGTCCCCTGCGTGAGGATTCCCTGAATAGAAACGCACACCCCCTCACTCAGCTCCATGTGAGGAGATGAACTGACAGTGAACTAACCAGGGAAGGAGTGGCATGAATGGAAGGTCGTGGAAGAATGTTTCTTCTGCCCCACATGAGAGAAGAGGAAGTCCGATGGTGGAGTGGGTACGTGGGAAAGGATGGACAGTCCTTTCACAACCACCACCACTCAGCATTAACTACCCCAACTACCTCAACAAAAACAATAAAGAGGTTGACAAGGGAAGATGGCAAATCAAAACAAGGTGGAAACACATGGGTTCCCCCCCAAGACCAAGGTTGACATCCCCCACACCCTTATCCTTTGGAATCATGCCCTTTTCATTCAATGTTGCACTGTCATAGCTGGTTGTGGTTTATTTTATTTGATGTGGATGTTTACATGATGCCGAATTATAATGTGCCTGATAGCATGACATACCATCGGCAACTATCCCCATTGCCGAAACATACACAACCAAATCGATGGTGGGGATTTTGCCTTTAGCTCCTCACCACGATTAATTACATTATATATACATCATGCAAATGGGGTCAAAACCGGGGTGTTACATTCCCCTCCCCCTTGGAATAACACTGTCCTCGGTGTTCCAATACATAGGAATACATATACAATTGCACATCAAAATTTCAAAATTTTGCAGATCTATCCCATGTTCAATCGTCTACTTTGAACGTTCATGACCAAGCCCCTCAACTTCCATGGACTTCTCTTGCTATTTCTCATCTTTCAGCTCATCCTGAAGTCTAGGAACTTTGCAGCTATTGCCCTCATCATGTTCCCTCATTCGGCAGTCCCGGCGTAAATGATGCCCTCCGTATTCCCAGCATTTCACTGGATGCTTCATCTTTACCTGCTCAATTTCCTTTGAGTCTTCATGCCTAGATTGTTTCCCAATGGGTCACTTGGACGAATGTCCCATCGCTGATCCACCTTCCTTTCCTTTTTCGATTGCTCCCAGAAGGCTTTTCACCTCCCTTTGCAAACCAATAGAGTCTTGCAAAATATGGTGGTTGATTTCACTCTGCCTTTTCTGTATCTTGAGCATCTCCCCAAGATTCTCTTGGGTCTTGGCAATCATTTGAAGAATACTTCCAGCTAAGTCCAACAACTTTTGATCTGCTTCCATGATCAATGTGCACCACCTGGTTTCACCTTTCTCACCTGTGCAATGCTCCATTGAAATTCTATCAGACCAAGCATAATATGGACATTAAAATCAGTCAGTTAATTACCCAATTGGCATGATAGTCCAAGTCTCATCAAGGAGACTTTCATATTTTTCATGCCTTCCCCAACAGGCACACGAGCTCATTCATGTCCATTCTTGGGCAGGGAATTAACCACTCCAGCATTCACAATTTACCTTCAGCAAAAACACACATTTCATTTTTAGTCATACATGCATTCAACAATATTTTGTTTTTCACAATGCATAAACATATATATATATATATATATATATATATATATATATATATATATATATAATCAAAAGGAAAGAGAAAGCAGCAAGAGTTTTTCCCTCTTTGATTTGTTCCATCCTGGAACTCACACCACTGTGGTGGATTTTCATGCTCTCAGCCTCTTTCACATTACCATGAATGCTGGACCAATCTCTCTTGGTCATGACACTTAGTGTCTCCGGTCCATTCTAGACCTATAAACCATGGAGTCTCTCCACATGGTTAGTCTCAACTTCTAGGAACCTCACTGTCTCACTAGCACCTTTTTCATTGCTGCTCATTCTGAGCTTTCTAGGATAGTCACATGTCCACATGCACCCCTAGGATGCTCTCATAGTCCTTTCTCCCAGTGATACCTATATCCAAACATTGAATAGATTCACATGTTTAGTTTATTCTCATCGGTTTTATCTCTAAAGCAAGAGCTTAAACCATCATAACCAAATCATATACACATGTATATTCATAAGCAAAATAATCCAATACTTATCTGTATTGTGTGTTTCCTTGTTCGTCCAAAGGATCCTGCTTCAATTTGCAAGCCTTGGGATTGCCTATGGACTTATATCTTAGGTCAGCACGCAGGCTACCCCACAACATCCTTTTATATATATATCAGGCACAGTCAAGCCAATTCATCAAATAATTCATGTCCAACCAGCACATCCACATGTTGACTAGGCTTGGAACTTTACCATGACCATTTCCAGGTCTAGGATCTACTATGGATCCTCAGGAATATCACAACCCAACATACACTTATACCAGCAATAACACATATATCAACAATAACCCTTACTCTGCAACCCCTCACAACAACCATTTACCTTTTACCTTTTACCTTTACCTTTTGGGTGCAACACCCAACTGCATCTATTTAGCCTGTCAACACAAGCAATACAATCAAACTCATCAACGTTATTGCTCTAAAACTGTAATCACATTTCTCATCATTCACTATCAAGTATTGAGACACCAGGAGTGCACCCACTCCCTAGGGTGTAATCAATATTGAAAACCTTTTTCATGACTCAACATCGGAAAAGTGTGCACCCTTTTTCGGCGTGTGCCATGTAGGTCCTATTCATACTCAAGCAATCGGTCATCATGGAAATAAAATCAAAACATGTTCTACATATGGAATTTTAATAATTAAACATGCATATTCTTAGCAAGGGTCACAGAACACTTATCCATTTGCCAACGCAGTATGCCTTTGTTAAGGAGGAATGGGGGCTCCCTTCTCTGATTTGACAGTCCCTCGGTTAGCCATCCCAAATCCTTTTTACATTTCATATCCACACATGTCTTACCGACATAATTTATACCATCTCACTCATGTTACTACCAAACATGCAGTGTAGATGAGACATTTCCAAAATGTCCAATGGCGTTTCACCCAAAACCCATTTCCAATGGAAAACCTTCCCATGAATTTTGGCTCTTGCAGGCCATCACACATGATCTTCCTACAATGTGTACCCCTGACACATTCATCAAATAGCCAAACAATCAATCACTATCTGGTAATACAATCCAAATTGATTGTTCCATAACCAAACAATGACATTAGTAATCAAATTCAATAGGAATTTGCAACTCTGTTTACTACAGAAATTGATTTGCTTAATTGTGGGTCTCTTGTAAGCAGCACTACTATGCCCATTATTATTTTATGCTTACTAACATAACATGAATACCCACTTACCATGCGTCCTCCTAACACAATCTTATACAAGGCAACAATGATTAGTAGTCGTCAGCAATTTCTTAAATCTGAAATTCACAATTCAAATTTAATAACCCATTATGCATGCGGACTATTCTCACAAAGTTTGGCTCTTTCACATGGTAGATTCTGGCATTGGTCAGGGTCTTACCTCTCACTTCCATGCTCGAAATAATATACCTGAAACCTTAGCTTCAATCAACCAAATGCAATCTTATGCAAACCAATAGTGACTAGTAGTTGTCAACAATTCCTTAAATCCAAAATTCACAATTCGAATTTAATGACCTATTATGCATACCAACTATTTTTACAACCATGAGACTTTTCTCATACATGGTAGATTCTAGCATTGGTCAGGGTCTTACCTCTCACTACCATGCTCGACGTAATCTACCTGAAACATGATCTTCAATCAACCAAACACTTGGTAAGTCTGGATGCATATAACCTTTTCATTGCTACAACCATCACTGAAGCATTTTTAGAATTTATAAAATTCAAATACTTCTAGTTGTTAGTCACATCAATGTATACGAAAACTCATTTGCTTCATGCAATCATCATCATACTATCATTTTCAAGGTATAGTCACATCATTCATGCAATTAAATGAAAGGTTTAGATACTCCTTACTTCACAAGTGTATCATTTGTACCACCTTGCTCTTCCATAGAGCATTCCTGGCAGCCAATTGATCATGACTATCCTGCATTCATAACAACCTTTCAAATGGTTCCTGAATTGTCATCAATTCATCATTTCAGTTCATTAGTCATCCATAATATCACATGCACTCATCTCAATGCATTTATGCAATACATCACAACATTTGCACCTGTAATTATGCAATCAGTCACTCACGTCCTTCATATGCATACATTCAATGCATAGCTACAAGATTCATAAAATCTTCTTAATGCATATCCATTCAATGCTACTTTGCTTTGATTCAAGAATACTATGCATTCAACCTACCAAGCATAGCCTAACCATGACTACTTCATATAGGATGCATTACTATAATCAATGTCATCAACATATATAGGCATGACACCTTTCTATATTCAATCATCCACATGGTATGAGGTCCCTTACCTTTACCATTCCATGGAATTTGTCATAATCAAAATCTCACCTGCATGGGTTCTACTTACACCCTTGGCATGACAAATTTGGTTGGTCCTTGCAGGAGATTGCAGAATTTTCTCACCAACTTTTGTTATGGACTTGTTGCCTCATCCCCTTTCTCCATAGGGTTGCTAGTAACAATTGTCAGCATCAGCAACATATTCAACTAGGTCCATGTCATCGTTGTTTTTTCCACTAATGCCAACATCAAAGCAATGATTATCATTAGTGGTTTATTATAAATATATAATCCTTAATATCCTACGTATGCAAAGCATATCCTCATGCATTTCATGCATAAAACTTAGGAAATGTAGTTATAATCAGCAAGATAGGGTTTTAAGGAAAACTTCCCTTTTCAATTCCCTCATCGTTGCATGGAATTCCTCTTCCATACAACAGCTGGTTAGCCTTCATAGTCCTTTCTACCTCTGGGCATGCAATTGTCCAGATTTGTCCATTTGATAGCAGCGGCCGTCATTAGCACTTTGCTGCTCCATGCTCAAATTCTGGTGACTTACCCTTGTTCCCTACTGGATAAGCTTTCCCACGCCTATCCACATGCTTGATTCCGACCTCGGGTGTCAACACCACACCACTTCAAAATGAAGACTTTCACCAAATGTAATTTGGTCTAAAATCCCACTTTGAATCTCAAAATTATCCTCCGCAGAATCGACTCTCACTTCGACTATCTATCCGACGTTTCGGTTGTCAAAACAACTAACTTCTTCCGCCGTTTCGGATCCCCAAACAGCTAACATCCTCCACCGTTTCGGATCCCCAAACCACTAGCTTATCCGTTGTTTATCGGCGGCCAAAACCACTATCCATCGGGTGGATAGTTCCTTAGACATCCGCAACGTCGGGCAGTAAAACAACTAAATCTTTCCGACGCTAAACACTCATCGGTGATTGAAACAACTAAATCTTTTCGACGTGTCGGGCCGATCTTCCTTTGGCTTTCGATGCGTTGGCAGTCCAATATTCTAAATTTTTTCGACGGTTTCCACACTTAAACAAAATTTCAACTTTGCTCCTCATCGATGATTGGATCCACTAACCTTCGGAAGGTTAGTCCATTGGACAGCCGCAACAGCGAATGTTCAATCCACTAATCATTGTCGATGGCCGATGATTTTCGAACTTAGAATTTTTTTTGAAATTTTCCTTTAGCCTTCCCTTTCGCCACTTGATCGGCTCCATCATCCTTCTTTTCGTCGGCAAGGAATTTCCCTCAATAGCTGCAACGGCGGCTCGTCATCCTCTATATCCTTCCGATCGACGGCCAAATCTACTGTGGCAGGACCTGATCGGCATCGGCGGGCTTTTCACATTGGAAGTCTAGTGATCTAGACTTCCGCAACGGTGGGCATTCAAATCGCTATTTTCTTCCGATAGCCGATGAATTCTTTACTTAGAATAATTTTAAAAATTATTTCACGGCGTCGGCAGTCTTTTCACATCAAGAGACTAGTGCCTTTGTCTTCCGCAATGGCAGATGCATGAAGAACTTCCTTCTTCCAATAGCCGATGATTTCTGCCTTAGAAGAATTTTAAAATTCTTTTCCTTACGGCACCGGCTGTCACTTCTCATCGGAAGGCTTAGTGCTTTTGGATGCCGCAACGACGGGTGCACGAGCACTTTCTCCCTCCGATTGGCCGATGATCTTCTATACTTAGAAAATTTTCTAGCTTAATTTTCTTCATGGCGTCGGTAGTCGGAGGTCTTTCTCGTCAGACGCCTAGTCGTTTCTCCATCTGCAAAGGTGGACACTCGAACTACTATTTCCTTCTGATGGACATCGAACACTTGGAAAATTTCCCGCGATTTTTCCTTCAAACTGCTCCGTCGAGCGCGCTTCCCTCTAACTCTTCCGCTACGTTGGAAGTCTTTCTCACTGACCCTGCCACTACATCGAAAGTCAATTCCGCTAACTCTTCCGACCATTCCAACACTTAGATGATTTTCAAAAATTCTTTTTCCGCTGCTGCGCCTCATCGGATGGCCTTCTGACGTATCAGAGAAGCTTCTCACTAGCTCTTCCGACTGTTCAACACTAAGACAAAAAAATTTGAAAGTTTTGCTATCATCAAATTCTGATCTCTTCTGGGCAGAAAGCAATTCTGCTTCTGTCACTGCACCTTGGTGGTCCATTCAGGCCAATGTTGCAACTTGGCTCTGATACCATGCTGTCACGTCCTCGACCCTCCGACCGGCGAAGAGGATGCGACAAACACCACAAACAACCGGGAAAACAGCCCCATGAATCATGGACAAGAATAAATGCTGAAATTAAAAACTTAATCATAATGCATACAGGATGCATAATCCCTCAACCAAAGATGCATAACTCCTCAATGCAAATGCATTCTGAGATGCATAGATCATGCAAGAATACACAGTTATTCAACATCATACAAGGATGTATAATTCTTCAATCATACAACAGAAGCAAACATATACAATCTAGCATTCAAATGTTCATCATAATTCATTTGACGTCATTATAATTGGAGAGATGGAATAGCAACAGTACTTATCTTTTGATGAAGAATTCACCCCACAACCAGCTACGTCGCTACAACGTTCCACCCAACCATAGGCCAGTGTGCTCATCAATCTCTCAGCAACACTGCCACCCCCGAGCTGGGCATGATTCCTCAATGAATAAGGGTCAATGCAGGCTTTCACATAGCCAAGGTTTACAAAGAATCAAACCAACACAGTTGGGATTTACCAGGTCATTCAAGAGCTAGGAAAGGCTAATGCTACGCTGGTGGCAACAAAAATAGCCTTCTCAAGCATACCCAGCCTCTAATCCTACTCACAACAATCCGAATACCAACCTCTACACACTGCAACAACACAATCCCTTCACAGCCCTGTGAAGAAGGAAAGGATGACCGGTTGATAATGCCAACCAAACGGTGAACACAGCTCAAGCCACAAGACAAATCAAAGTTGGTCTTGGCCCTAGCGTGGCCAAAACAACTCAACAACAACCCAAACCAAGGTGCATCAACAACCCAAACTCACAAGGAATGATGGCAACAATCCATATCCCACAATGGATGATAAACAGCACCCCCAACATAGCCATCGGAAACTCAGCCAACAGATGTGGCAATCAACAGCCACAAACCCATAATGAAAACGATAGTAGCTATACACAGTCCCAAACCAGGGAGGAAGACACATCCAATATATGGGGAAATCAATAGCCGTCCCACATCCAAGAGCCCACAGCACACAATGAAAACTATGGCGGCCAGTGCGCAAAGGAAAAGACACAGTCCAAGGTGGAAGAAGGAAACACACACCGTCTGAAAATGGAATAAGGACATTGGACTCTCAACAGCACCCAAACATCGTGGGAAGAACAACAGCGACCCACTTACATGGGTGAAACCAACAGCAAGCCCGAATCACGGGTTAAACCCAACAGCAAGCATAAATCATGGATGAAACCCACGGCTATGACACATACCAGCAGAAATCAAGCCCTTGAGGCCGTTCTACCTACTCGTTGCATGCACAAACCAAAGAAGAACCCAGACTGATGCATGAGGAAGAACGAAGAATCCCAACCTGTGCGTGAGGAGAAGGGAGTGACCATCCCCTGCGTGAAGATTCCTCGAACAGAAACGCACGCCCCCTCACACAGCTCTGCGTGAGGAGATGAACTGACAGTGAACCGACTAGGGAAGGAGTGGCGTGAATGCAAGGTCGTGGAAGAATGTTTCTTCTGTCCCACATGAGAGAAGAGGAAGTCTGCTGGTGGAGTGGGTACATGGGCAAGGATGGACAGTCCTATCACAACCACCACCACTCAGCATTAACTGCCCCAACTACCTCAACAAAAACAATAAAGAGGTTGACAAGGGAATATGGAAAATCAAAACAAGGTGGCAACACATGGGTTCCCCCCCAAGACCAAGGTTGACATTGTTAGAATAATCAAACCCATAGTATTACCCACTTAGACATTAATTCATTTATTTTTGTCTTATTTTCCTAGTACATGAGTCCCACCATGTGCAAGTTGCTAATTGCCTATCCATAGAGGTCAAAATTGCCATCTTTGACTCATGTAGCGCTTGGGAAAGCCTTAGGAATCAAATCTGCTTTATTTCTGGCCTCTTAGGCGCCCTTCTACTTTTTCTGCTTTATTGACTGCTTTTTCAATGTTTTAAGGCACATAGGAAAGCAAGACTAGGTGAGGTGAACTTGTTTTCTTGCCCTTTCATCCTCCACTCTTTCCTCCATGCAAAATCATGTATGAGCTTCCATTCCACCACTCATTAGCTTGCCCATGTGCCCTTGCCAATTCGTGAGCCTCATGACAGATTTGGGATCAACTTTTTACACCTATGGGGGATTTGCCTATTTTGGGTAAGCCTGCTTTATGCTAGTTTTGGATGCCTCCTTATGCATTCGACCTATTGATGTATTCTATATATACAGAAACCTATGTTATTACATGGTTGGCTATTGTACACTAAGTTAATATAATTTTGTGTTACAACTCCATTTTCAGTCTCCATTGTTGACAATTTTGCATGATCAATTGTAATTTGTTGTGAGTGAAATTAATCTATTGCTGGTCAGAATTTCTACATGGTATCAGAGCCATTGTAGGTTTTTACTCTCCTTCAAAAATTGTTTTGCAGGTTCGACATCAAGACTGGGAGCCTTCTACTGACAGCCGAGACAGATTTTCTAAAGCTATGGATTCACAGAAAACTATCTTGACTCCCTTCAACTTTTTTGAATGGAAAGCAGAGATGGAGATCTTGTTGAGAGCGAAAGGCCTCTACAGGGTGACTATGGCTACAAAAGCAGAGCCCAATGCAGCTGCAGAGAAGATCAAATGGCACAATCAGAGAGATGAGGCCTATGGCCTCCTATGTCTCAATATTTCTTGAGACCTCCTTTTCCATCTAGATGGATTAACTTCACCGGATCAAGTATGGGAGAAGCTTTCTGATCTTTTTGGAAAGACAGATGAGATGAGGGGACATCAGATCAAAAATGAGCTGATTTCTATGAGTCCCAGTAGCTTTGAATCCCTGCAACTATATTTCTCCAAGTTCAAAGAACTAGTTTTGCAGCTGAAGCAGTGTGGTATCGAAAAGAAAGATGATCAGCTCGTATTGGCCATCCTCTCGAAGCTAGGACCTGACAACTCAGTCTTTGTTTCGACCTTCTATGCCACAAAACTCACAGCTCGAACCTGGAAGATGCCTAGTCTTGCAGATTTCATGGAATCTCTCACACAAGAACAAGACAAGCTGGTGATGATGGGCACCATCAAAACTTCCAAAGACCAAGCTCTGGCTGCTGGAGATTC